>LPNX011004002.1:334356-361387 GCA_001517045.1 Pseudotsuga menziesii
TCCATTTGGAAAAGAGGCAATCACTCCATATTCAACCAAGCTCAGCTAGTTAAGTCCACTAGATTGTACATAATCAAATTATGTAAATATGTTGCTATGGATTCCTAGTGTGGAGCTCAAGACAAATAAAGGCCCAACTAGTGAATGGTTAGGCATGTATCATGTAAATATATTTATATGGATGATGAATAGGCTTGTCATGGTTAATTCAAGCTATGCAAATGCTCATGTTGAAATCTAATATAAAATGTTCATATCTAGTTGCATAGATCACAACAGGGACTATGATTCCACCAAAGGGGAAGAGGAAAGTGAATCCTCTAATTCCAAGTGTCAATCCTAGAACTCACTTATGTTCCATCTTGTGTCTTAAATGAAACTATATACTCTAATTGACTCATTTTCCCAACTAGTGAATGCAAGTAAGATCTTGGTTGGTAAAGTCTTCTCGTGTAGTTGCAAGGAATGGGATAAGTACAATTATTATAAGGAGAAACTAGTGTGTATTGCACTTGTCTGAAGTTATGTCAACTTTATTTCCTTCCATTCCCTCATTGTCATTCATTTGAAGTATGTATGTTATGGTCCCATGATGGAATAAGCACATTGTGTGCATGCAAAAGCACCATTCACCATTACTAAACAAACCCACTTGAGAAATTGATAAGAGAAGAGACCATGGAAGAAGATGATGAGAAGCTTGAGGATGGATGCAAAAGGCGGTATATTAGCAAAGGCTAGGCACACAAGAACCCTAATACTCTAATGACATCTCTATCCATAGGATTATCTAGAAACCAACTCTAATATACCCATTTGATATGCCTTTGACTATCCTTAAGGGACTAAGGGAAAATAAGGGGCCCATGTTTTTACTTGGTGTTAAGTAGTGCAAATATATAGTGTCATTTCTAATAAGAGGATAGGAATATGAGATATCTCAAATGTTTTAGTAGGATTTATTGTTCAATTAAAAATAGAAATTAGGTTAGGGTCGGAAAGGGAGAACCCTATGGGATTGATTACTTTCCTTGGTGGCCTCATAATAAATTTTGGGGTTATATGCACGTTGAATACCTAAGGATTAGTGGAAAATAAATAACGCATAGCCCATTTTTTGGATGAACTTTCATGACAGATAAATGTTTCTATTGTGAATATGCACAATGCTTGATCATGTTCCAACAATCTTTGCCTAAAAAAAGTAATTTGTTGCAAGAAGTATGTGTGTGAATGCTTAATTTGTGCATTGGGTTATCAAGCCATGAGATGGTCATTTTGTACATGTACAAGTGGTTGCATTTTTTTGGTTAAGTGCATTGCATGTTTCAATCCTATTAATTCTAATTCATAAGTCACTTGAGTTCGACTATGCATTATTTAATAAATGAATCTAGGAGGACTACAAAAGAATTATAGATTATGTTTCATTGAAAAATTGATTGCAACACAAGTAGTGTTCAATTCCTCATGTTCTAAATAACACGAGTGTTCAATTCTTGATGAGTGCAACACATTGAAAGAAAGGATGCATATAGTAAGCACAAAGAATTTCATTTTTCCTTTCAATCTATGTCTTTTGTAACATCATGTTCTTTTGATTATATGAGTGATTCCACCTCCAACTTCTCATATTTAACTTTAGGTACAGAATCCTTGTCATGAAGGAAGAATATGGAATTGGGTTGATGATCAATATTTACATGGAAAATCATCAGTTAGGGATGGGAATTTTTGATCCACTAAGAAACATTTCATTCATGCAGAGCATGTAGAGATTAATTTGAAGTTCAAAAATCGTAAGGATCGACTCAAGAAGGAAAAGCACCCAATTTTTCTTGGCAGGAAGCTCACAAGTTTTCTAAATTATTTGTTCATGGCCAGTGTTACCAAAAAGCCAAATATTTTGACATGTATTCTTCTGTAAGTGAATCGAAATCATATTTTTCTTTATATAGAAAACCCACCTCCACTTATTCATCTTCTTCCTTAGTTGAATCTAGGTCATGTTTGAGTAAATCATCTATAGGGTCGAAGAACATTAATGGAGTGACAAGGTTTGTAACATTCTACCCAACAATTGTACTTTTGAATGAGGAGTGTCACCCTTGTGAGGAGAAGTGTCTCCACATAATGGAAAATGCAATCCCTGAGTCAAAATTCCCCTTATTATCCATAATCACAACCATCTACAAATTCCTACAAGCTTCCATTTGTTAGTAAATAATTGAAGCTTCAAATTGTTGAGGACATTTATTCAACAATAGCAGCAACTAAGAACACAAATGGCAAGTATAAAAAAAAGACAACTTTACAGGTGTTGTGGTAATTAAGGATCATGAAAAACACTACGAAGATGATGATGATTCCAGTTGTTCAAGTTCTTACCTGTGTAAGATGGAGAATTTGGTAGCAATCGACATGGATTTGTGCCGAAGTGTCATGTCCCCAATTTTGGCCTAAGGAAAATAGACCAAGGTCACCTAGGAAGAATTTAGAAAATTTATTAATGGTGAAAAATAAGAAGAAAATAATTTAATTGGGGAAATTAGCCAGTAATATCATTAAAGCTCAAAAAATTATAATTATTGGCTAAGGGGCAGCAATACTTACCCAGTGCATGGTTTTCGATGTTCTATAGTATTTTTCTATGGTATGGGAAAAAGGAGATAATAGAACATGGTTTTCATTGGCCCATGGTATATATCCATGGTATTGGAGACTTTCCAAGGATAAAAGGAGGCAGAGGAAAATAAAAAGGATATGCTTGAATATTTGGAGATTTGTCCTTGAGACTGTCTAGAGGTTATCCTAGAGTTTTCATTCGGGGTTGGAAAACCTTGTCCATCCATTTTGGTCTAGTTTTCGATGGTGTGATGGATCCACCCTAGCTAGACAAAAGGGGAGGATCCATCAAGGTCTTCATCGAAGCTTCATAATTCGAGTTGCCATCACTTTCAGGTTCTTGTTGAATGTATCTTGGTAGTTACTATCACAGCCATAGTTATTGTACTGTTTACTCTTTGTTAGTCATAATAAAGGTACCAATATTATCTAGCCATTGTGATGTGTTATGGAATGTCTCTAAAGTGTTTGATGAAATGTATATGAGAATGCATACTGCTGGTGAAAGTTATAAATCAATGTAAAATTCATAATTTCATAGATTTTATGACCATTTAGAATCTAGGATACTACACAAAGAGAGCTTCTTGTGTATGAGACTACTCATCTAGATACTAATAAATACATTGCAAAGGGGTTAAATTGTTTGATAATTTACACTTTGTAACCCCTATTATAGTGATGTTCATATATTTTGTAGCAAGTTACATGATAATTTGTAAATTGTATGCATATTGCAATATACATACAGTGTGTATGCTTGGCGAATAGAGGTTCTAGTGTACCCCACTTATTAAAGATGTGAATAAAAAACATTTTTTGTTCAATGGGTGATAAAGTGATTTGAGGCATTGGAATTAGATTTTAATTTATTGGAGTATCGTGTTCACATGGGGATGAACAAGGGTGGGTAGGGAGGACAGTGACATAAAGAGTGTGCTTTGGTTGGTGACTCCACAACAATTGAAATTTGGTTAATTATTTTGGGTCTAGGGCCATGGTATGGTCAAGTTGGCCAGAGCATTTTTAAATGTTGTTTTGTAAAATACATGGTAGAGATTAGTGTTAGGATTATTAATCCACCCTTGTCCAATTTGGTCATATGTCTAAATTGGGAGTCCATCTAGTCTATTTTTAGTCATTAGCACCATTGGGTCCACTTGGCCTAATTGGGGCACATGTTTCAGTTACTAAAGTGTGGGGAACACTAATTGAGGCTTACTACCACTGATTGCACTTAATTGCATCAATTTAGGAGCCTTCTAGACCAATCCCTACAATTTAGGAGCCACTGGGAGTGTCGAAACCAACCAAGGTCAGTTCAGTTCAGTTGATGACTAGTCAAGCTAAGTTAGGAGTCAATTACATTTAGTTCTAGTCCTCTACATTCAGTTAGTGCTAGGTTTACTTGACTGTACTCAGGAGGGGCGCATTTCTCACCTACCACAATTAGTTAGCCTTAGTCAACATTGGATGTAACACTTGAGTTGTGTTTTAGAACTCCGATGAACTCCAGTTATGGTTTAGACAAGGTCAGTTAACTATTGAGTTCTCCGATAGTGATTTAGACAAGGTCTTAGTTACCTATAGTCAAGTAGAGTCTAATCAATTCGAATTTCCTCATGTGGATTCGAATTGCTTGTGGCTATTAAATCCATTGTACTTCTTTGTAATTATTATCTAATTACTCTTTGATTAATGAAAAGCATTCACAGCTGCAAGCCATTTTTGCACTGTTTCATTCTTCAATAACTGAGTAAATTGTGTGATCTATCTTGTGAGTTGTATGTTTGTCCACACATCTATGTGCTCAATTTAATAATTAGAGTTCCATTTTATATTTATAAGTTAATAAACTCACTACCCTGATTAAAATACCTTAGCAAGTGAATCAAAATATTATGATCTCACTAAAGAAGGATAATATAAAACATTATTATATGGATTATTTGTGTAATGTGTCATTTCCTTAATTATAATTAAGCAATTATTGATATTAAAAATTAAATCACGTCAAAGTCGTGGTGGGATATTATGGAATTATTAATTTATTTATATTTAAAATTATTTATATTTGAAAGTATTAATTATGTTGATAGATCTTTTAGATGAGAAAGGGTGTATGGGCACTATTCTCAAATTCGTCATCTCTCCCTCTAATACAAAGTCAACATGCTTATCCGCACCAAAACGCATGCAAAGCCACTATGTGCATTTTTGTTGATGAACATCCATCGCTATAGAAATGAACATCCATCTCTGTAGAAACGTTATGGACTATGCATTGCTATAGCGATGATCGTCGGGGACATTTTCATTTTTTTCCAAAATTTTAAACTGTTTTTCCACGAAAAATTCAATTTTAACTTTTTCGTGGGAATTTTGAGCCATATGTAGTAGTGTGAGTATGTTTAGTTGTGTGGTGTGCACTATGGATACTTTTGTACAGTTAACAACAATCAGGAACACACTAATATTTGCATGCAATTCAGAAATTACTCTTAATGTATGTATAGATCATTTCTTATTCTAGAATATCATATATATATATCTATAATTTATTTAAAGTAATGGTAGTCTACATGCCTGGAAATTTGTAAATATTAGATCTGTTTATCTGATGACCAATTTGGAATGTTCAATCAGTTGCAATAGCAAGGGATTCGTGAAAATGACATCTTCAGGTGTGCAATTAGCATTTCCATGTAAGAGGATGAATGGAATGTGAATTGATGGATCTAGGTGAAGCTCTGTGGCAGCGCTTCATTCCTTTATATTTCCCCCTAATTTCATTGCATGAAGACCGGATTGCACTCCTCATGGTCATAGTTACCTGAGCCTTCTCTCCTCTATTTGAGATCTGGATATCGAATACACCCTCTATTTATTTCTTGTCGTTGACGTTTGTGGCAGAGGTTGATGATCCCTTGCCACACACAACTTGATCTAACCACCAAAACTCACACAACTCCCCCAAAATCGACCTTGCCTTCTATCTCATGGTGCCCAACAGATGCCATTGTAATCATGGCTCTTTCATTCGGTTTGGCACCCGAACTCCACCAATTCTTGGGTGCCCCCCCTCCCCCACCATTTGTGACAGATGACCATGACCCACCATTCGTAATCATGGCTCTTTCATTCGGTTTGGCACCCAAACTCCACCAATTCTCGGCTGCCCCCCCTCCCCCACCATTTGTGACAGACAAAGTATATATATATTTCACGGACACGACCCACCATTGAATCCCCCACCATTCGATCAAAACAAAAAGAAAATGCATTCATGACAGGCAACAGATACGCCTTGAAATACAACCGAATTAATAAAGATCTGCAGAAAAAACAAATATCTACACAAAAAATCTTCAGCAAATAAAGGCTAAACCGTTACTTGACCAAAATAAATCATGGAAACAATACACTGACATTAGATATGTGTACATCGAGGGAGCACCCGAAAGTGCTGAGAATCAAAGCTGTGATATAGGAGTGAGTAATTACGAGCATTTGCTTGAACCGACCCTCTAATACTTGAGCCATTGAAATGTTAAATTCAAATATTGAAATACTTTTGAAGTTTATATCCCAAATGAAACCCCAAGACCCTCTTAAACAAAAAATTAGTAGAGCCCAGATCAGGGTTTTCAATGCCTTGATCCTTAGAACCATCTAAAACAATTGGGATCCCAAGGCCTGTGACATTCCATTACAAACCCTCCCTCCATGGCCTCTCATGTCTAACCCTTCCCTCCAAAGCCTCTTAATTTTGGAGACTTTCATTGTGTTTGTTTTGTTGTTTTAGTTTTATTTTTTATTTTATTTAATCTTTAATATTAAATATATTATATATAATATAATATATAATTATAATATGTTTATATATATTAACTTTATTATAAGATATATTAACTTATTATATAAATGCAAATAATATAAAATTAAGCATATGAATATATATAACTATAATATATTAATATTACATATTAGCTACAATATATAATAATTATATGATCCCTTTCTAAGAGGAAATTCACTAATGGAAAATTGCAATTTTGACAATACTTTTTTTATAGTTTACTAAAATTTAACATTACAGGTGGATTTAGAGACCCCCTAGAAATGGGTCTTTGAATCTATCTACGCAACATTAAAATCTAGTAAATTGTAACACTATGGCACTAGTATGAATTTCATGACATCTATTTTTATTCTATCATAGAACTCAATAAAGAGCATGTGTTCTTTCTCAATACACATAAGGGGATTCCAAGTTGTTGAGTTGTGACACATGATATTAGGTCATTGTCAAAATAGAAAGATGATATTCAGTCTTTTTCGAAATGGAAAGGTGTTTTGTTGTATGGGTCGTGTTTTTGTTGTGTCATTCTTTTGTGTTCTTCTTGTGTTTATTTGTTTTTTTATATGGTTTTGTTATTTATTTTATATTTAATAATGTATACCTATATTATAATATATAGATATGTGTGTTTATATATCATAATATAACAATATAATGTTTTTGGCGTCATTATATATACGATAATAATATTAACCAGTATGTAGTTTATATATATTAATTTGGTCAATTCATGTTGAGTTGTGACAGTACATTATTAATTTACTAAATTCAAACACTGCAGATGGATTCAGAGACTCCCTTAAGGCGATCTCCGAATCCATCTGCAGTGTTAGAATTTAGTAAAATGTACAAATGCATTCTCAAATTAGTAATTTTTTCCAGTGTCAAAGTGACACAACTAAAAATGACCAAATAAATTACAAATTGTTATCTAGTCATTTGAATTCTACATATCCTATGATCAAATTTGGTCATTTATCTTGGTCATTTTTAGTTGGTTTTTATCCTGTGACCAAAAGTGGTCATTTATCTTGGTCGTTTTTAGTCAGCTCACTTAGAATTATCAATTTTGGTCATTTGTTCCTTTCAAGAGACTATGGTGACCAAAATTTTTGGTCTCCTGGTCACTAGTCTCTCATTTTCCACTAGTGTATGTTCAACATCTGGGTGTAAAATTAGATGCAAAAGTGGATAAAAACATGGATGCAAAAGAGGATGCAAACATGGATGCAAAAAAGGCGCAAACATGGATGCAACAAAAGTAGGTGCAAAAGTGGGCGCATAATGGGGTGCACCAAAAATGGATGCAAAAGGTGATGCAAAAGTGGATGCAAAAAATGATGCAAATGTGGAAGCAAAACATGATGAAAAAAGTGGCGCAAAATTGGATACAACCATGGATGTAAAATTGGATACAAAATTGGATGCAAAAGTGGATGCAACAAAAGTAGATGCAAAAGTAGATACAAAAGTAGTTGTAACACCCAACGCAAAACCCAATGCAAAAGTGGATGCAAAAGTGGATGCAAAAATGGATGCATAAAGGGATGCAATAACTGATGTAAAATTGGATACAAAAAAGATGCAAATTTGGATGCAAAAGTTGAAGCAAAAGTGGGTGTAAAAGTAGGCACAAAAATGGGTGTGAATTGGGACACGACAAAAGTGGATGCAAAAGTGGATGTAATAGTAGATGCAAAAAAAGATGTAAACATGGATGCAAAATGGGATGCAAAAAGGGATGAAAATGTGGGTGCAAAAGGGGATGAAAAAATGGATGCAAAATTGGTTGAAACAAAACGAGATGCAAAACTAGACTCAAAACATGATGTAAAATTTGATGCAAAATTTGGCGCAGGAAGGGATGCAAAAAAAGAAGCAGAAGTGGATGCAAAAGTGGATGTAAAAAAGGATGCAAAAGTGGATGAAAACAAGGACGTAAAAGTTGAGGCAAACATGGACGTAAAAAGGGGCACAACAAGAGTAGATGTACAAACTAGGTGCAAAATTAGGTGCAAAACTAGGCTCAAAACCTGTCGCAAAACCTAGCGCATAACCAGGTGCAAATTACGCCGCAATTTGCGCCATATTTAGAAAAAGGACGCAAAAAATGCCTAAAATAGCACCAACCCATGAAATTACACCATTTTGTCCAAAAAATGAAGAAAAATACACTGAAAGATGGTCTAGACGCAAAAATGGATGCAAAAAGAGACGCTAAATCCAGTTTTTGTTGTAGTGTCAAATAGCATTTTGCAGCTGTTCTATGTCAAATGCTTTGTCTTTTTCTGAATTGAGCTTTTCAGTCTTCCTACGAGGAAAAGAATAATATTTCCCACTTCTATCTGGTTCATAGGACATATAATCCTTTTCGACTTTAATGGATTCCTCAAACGTTTCTACTCATGTTGTTTTTCGAGCTCTCTTAACGAACATCCCATAATATTTTGGTAAAGCTGATGTATAATTTTCAATAATTATATCCTCGGGAGGTTGAGAAGCAATTGGAATTTTATTTTTTAATGTCAGAAACCTTTGATTGAAATCTTTAATTCTTTCTTTAGGTTCCATTTTAATCCTAGATAACTCTAGAGCTAAAAGAGCGGGTGTTTTATCTTCCCCGAATTTATCTAGAAAGGCTTTATTAAATTCCCCCCAGTTTGTGATTGATCCTTGTACTAACGAAAAATACTAGGTAGAAGCTCTTCCTTTGAAAATTAGAGAAAACAATTGACAAACTACATCTTCATGCTGAACGTTCAAAGTTTGAACAACCAACATGAATTTGTCAACATGCACCTCTGTCGGTTCTTTGTCATCTGGGTTAAACTTAGGGAGGAGTTTATCTGAGTGTTTAGGCAAAGGATGTTGTATACTAGGGACTGATACAGTAGTTGTTCTTAGCCAAGGGAGTTGTGGATTTGGTGGATTAGGTGGAGGATTTCCTCCTCCTCCTACAGGTACATTTCCTGCCATTGGACTTCTTTCAAAACCTGAAGAACTTCCTGAATTGGATGGTCTTGGACTATCAGGTGGTGATTCACGAGGAGAAGGTGGCTGATCAAAACCACCTCCTGCAATTAGTCTTCTAGCAATATTGGTTTGAGTAGTCTACCTTTGATGTCTTTCAACCTGATTATGGGGTGTACTATCAACTATTTCCAAATCTTGCGTAACTATGGTCAATTGTGGATTATGTCATTGTTGTCTAGGTAGACCATAATCTATTGGAGATATACCAAGCTGATTAGCGTATGCTCATGTAAGAATATGTCTTGATTCTTCTAAAGTTTGAGTGCTTTGTGCAGGAGTAAAGGGCGAGGTGACAGGATCACGCTTGAGAATGTTTCTAACAGTTTCTAAAAATGGTGCTCTATTGACTTCTGGAAGTTGTTGGCTGGTTGGAAATGTTTCATTAGTTTTACCTACCATTACTCATTAACAGGCCCTCCTTATAGCGCCATTTGTTGGCCTGATTTTTTGACCTAGGCCAATAAGGAGGTTTTTCCCACACAATCAGCTTAAAGCAGCGTCCGGTGTGTTTAAATTAACAAAACCTCGCAGGTTATGGTCCTGCTACCAGCTGATTTCTCACTTAAGGAGAAATTAAAATTAGCAAAATCTAACCTATCCTAATGTTATTTCTACTTAAATGAATCCTATAATTAGTTTCAACTATCTAAATTGATTATGTTTGCTTTCTTAAGGAAAGACTCCAATTTTTGAAGGGTTTTCCGAATAAAAAGACTTGTTAAAAAGTATGCTAAAATTATACGAATTGATTTAACAGTTGTTAACTGAACTAAAATAAAACTTAACCCTAACTATCCTATATATCCTATCTCAGCTGAGACCATCTCTAAATACTAGATTAATTATTAATTAATAAAAGATGCATAGAAAGACAAAGTGCATAATTTAAATAGAAACATTTAAATTATACATGATAAGTCACTCTGTTATACAATAACTGAATAGAAAAACTGAGAATAAACAATTATTTTCATTTTCTAAAATTAATTGATAATTAATGATCAACATAGCTATTTGAAACCAAAGATGATGTCTAATATAAAATCACTGTAAAAATACAAATGATATTTTTAACAGACAAAAGTATACATCATTATAGCTTAAGTTTATAGTAAAAATACTAATGAACACAATCATAATGATATATTTGTTCAAAATGCGATATTGAGTTGACAAAGTGAAAATGATAATTGAACACAAGTATAGCAAAGTATACTTTATTAATATTAAGATAGAAGATAAGATGTTGAAATATATATAATATATCCAAAACAATAATACCAGTAATGATATCAATCTGCAGATGTCCATTTGTATCTCACATCCAAAGATTCAACTTCAGGAATGAAACAACACCAGCAAAAAAATATATTTCAAGTATGTTTTCTTTATACACTCCATCCTCCTAGTTCATCAAAATTCCTAACTTATATAATACTATGATTCAGTTTTCCCTATTAATGTTACATGCAACATTATAGGGTTCCTATAACTATAAAGAGAATCGAATCTCTTTTATTAAACACCTGTCATTATAAACAGAAAAACAACTAGCTTGAATGTTTGTTGATTTGAAGGTACTTGGTAAATTCGTGGCCATTGTTGAAACTTCAGCCTTCAACAAATAGCCACATCTCCCAGCCAACACATTAACAATGTCCTGAAAGTTTGGAGAAGAGTAATGACATATCCACCTGTATTCAAACAAACGAAGCATCTCATTACAACCAGTAAAAAGAGACGTAACAGAATAAACCAAAATTTAAATGTATGCCTGTAAAATCTGCGATTTTACAGGCATGCATAACAAAATATTTTATTACCTGTTTGACAGCAATACAAGAAATGAGAATAACCATCAAGTTCTACTTTGAAGATCAACTACTCTTCGAGCTTCAGTTAATTTTGCTTTCATCCTGATAATCTTTAACTTCTGTTTTTCTATTTGCTCAAGTAGGTGCTGATTCGTATCTATTATTGACCTCTTTGCTCTTTTATATTGATTCTTTTTAGTATTCACTTTTTCCACCTGCTAATCCAACTCAGCAACTCCTCTCTAAATGTTCTATTTTCTTCTTCTATCAATGCTGCATTAGATTGACAATTCTTAAGTTCATCCTTCAACTCTGTAATCTTGTTCTGGTATGTCTTGTCTAGTACTTGCTGTAGGGTTTCTTCATTATTGGCTACCCGAGGAGAATTAGAGTCATCAATGTTTTGACTAGATGACTGAGGACTGATAAAAAATGGTTCAGGGTCTGCAATGCAGGTGATCATACATGATTGAGCGACCTCGGCCTTACCCAATTTCACACCATTATCCTTTATAAAAGTGGGATTATTTACCTGAGTAGTATCAGGGATCGATGATGTAATATCGTCTTCAATATGGACGACTGCAGGCTGAGTATTCTGTCGATTAGTCGTAGGAGTCAAAATTGAGGGTTTCGTACTCCTAGTAACCCTCCTTGAAAACATAAGATTGTCTGACTCAAACCCTCCTTTATCGCAGCATACTTGAGCTAGATGGTCTAACTTATACATAGGCTCTCTATCATGTTTATGAGGATTAGCTAGTTCGGAGAGATTTTTACAATCAACAAGGTTAATAGCTTTGCTTTCAGTTAACCTTTCCTCTGTTTTTGCAGGAGTACAGGGACATCTATCAAATGAGGGCTGATTCAAGAATGCTTCAAAGCAACCGGGAACTGGATTGTCGACATTGTCATTACTAACCCCAGCATTTATAGATAGATTGGCTTCACCGAGCCCTTTTCCCTCTGATTCAGTTTTAGGAGCGTTATTAACCTCAGGCTTAGCAGCATTTCTTTTCCTGCAGGCTTTTGGAGAGGGATCCGGCCAATATTGGGTCGGCCCTAAATCACACTCAGTTAAAAACTCATCCCATGTCTTTCCATTTAAAGAAAATTGATGTTGCACTATGATTTTGACTAATCCATGGTGAAAAAGAATTCTATGAGGGTTACTAAAACTTCGGACCGCCTATGACATCTTCTTTAAACTTTGCCATAAATAAAATTGCAGATTAAGCCTACAACCCTGTAATGCTAATACGATTCTTAAATGGTAATAGTGTAAATGGGAGAAACGTCCATCGCAGGACACATACCTGACCAGAATTTTGAAAAAAAACTCTCCATTCGGGCTTCAAAAACTTGACAGGGACACCTATCTTCAGTTTAGTATTATCGGGCAATGGCAGCAACAGAGATAAACACCTTTTCTTATTAACCCTACTACCTTTGAACTAATGTTCTCCAACTTGCAGAAGTTTAGTTGCCTCTACGATCTTGTCTTCATTAATAACGAACTTAAAACCCCTTATCTGCACAACATTGTCTTGTAAATTCATGGAAAACAGTTTTGTCACCTCTGCATGATGGCCGTCAAAACACTTAAAGAAATGCTGCCACCCAATTTTCTCAAAACGCAAGGCTATCTTTTCGTCTGCTTCTATGAGCTCTAAACCACAGATTTTGAAGCAGGTCAATGGAGCCATAACCTCCTCCACACTACCCTGGTTTCGGAATGGACTGAATGGTGATGTGAATAGGGAGGGAATAGGTATACATATGTATGACATGATGTGCAAACTTCACATGCTTTGGATCTGACAGATATGAGATCTTGGACTCGACCATTTTAGCAGAACCTTAACAATGATGAACGCTACAGCCAACGTTATATTATAATACATGCATGTTTAACCATGACTCAGCCATGACTAGCAGTGAAATTTAACTAAATCGACATACCAGAGATCTTGTGATTGATGGATCATAAATCCAAACATTGATTACTTACAG
This sequence comes from Pseudotsuga menziesii, assembly GCA_001517045.1. Lineage (NCBI taxonomy): Eukaryota > Viridiplantae > Streptophyta > Pinopsida > Pinales > Pinaceae > Pseudotsuga > Pseudotsuga menziesii. Next base: position 347,704 of record LPNX011004002.1, read on the forward strand.
TGGTCATAATGAGCACGTACATTGTTAGGAAATGGAATGACTATCAATATTAAATCTTGATGATACGAATCATCCATATGTTCACAGCTGTTAGCTAATTATGAGGTGCAAGCCACATCCCTATGCCAACTTAGTGATCCGAGTGACAAGCGTTATCAATTTGACTCATGGCTCCCGGAAACTCTGTCAATTAATGGTCTTCTCTAATTTTAGAGTGAAAGGTGGTAGTAACGAAATCATATACCCTAATGTTTAGCATGTCAACTAGCTAATGACTTGATTTAATATGACTATCAAGTATATACATAAAATTTCATAGATTTTAGTTTTAAATCTTTCCAAAATCTTATCAATTAATATCCGAAATCAAATTTGATAAGAAACTAAGTGGTAAAACTATAATATATGAAAATTCCCATATGATCGTCATTTTATTCACTAACTACATATATACAATTTTCACAAAGTCATGGTTAGGCATTACATATGGAATATGAACATTAGGTTTAATAAGAGTTTTGATTAAATGAGTTACGTTTATTTCTAAGAGTTTAGAACTCATAATACCTTACCATATCCAACTTTTAAATAAACACAAGATGTGTTTTTGTTGATTTTCTCTTGGCATACTATCGTCTCGAGTTTCTTAAATCATAAATAATCATATAAATTTAACTTAATGATCGAATTGATTATATGAAAAATTATGAAACTAACTGACAGCTGTTAATTGCCAAGTTCACGAACATGTTTCACCAACTTCTAAAATATCATTTTACTCTTCTTTGATTGAGAGTACCTTCAGAATCAAAGATTCTGAACGTGCTCTTTTATAATTTTAAAATGGTAAATCATAGACAGAGCTGATCTCCCTTCATCTTAATGAGAAATGAAGGGGTTGTTGCTGGCTGCCAACATTTCCTCAACCATCTATGTTTATTCAAGTAATGGAATTAATTGAACATTATGAATCATGTTGATGTTTGTTATCCATTTTATAATAATTTGAGAGTGGCCAAATATTTGCTGATTTTTTAAGTATTTTTCCATCACTAGCCATAAAATAAGTCTAAAAAGCCCTTAATTCTACAAAGTTATTTGTGCCATTTCCAAGTGCAACTTTAAAATTATACCAAAGCTTATCTATTAAGTAAATTAAACCTCCAACGCCACATGTTTTTGTCTCACTATGTGCAACCCCATCTAAATCTCCCCATGGTTTACTCTTATCAATTTCTTCCTCGCTTCTAGTTATATGCTAATGATTTCCCAAAACATCTTTGGTTTATGGCTAATCAAATACCCCAAGACACAATAGGAGGAAGAGATCTAAATGTAGGAATATCAATTCCACAAGATATTCAACCTATATTGAACCTCGCAGTGAAATAAAAGCAAAAGAAGAATAATTTCAATGAAGGAAAAAGAATTTCACTGCTCAAATTTGATTTAATATTTAATCTTAATCTTTTGTAAAGTTAACATGGTGAATGAAGATACGTGAATTACTTTGTTATGTTCTTAATTGGACTATGTGATAATTTGGTTGTAGAAATTGTTTTTTTTAATCAATTTTATTTTATAAGAAAGATTACATTTTAAACATGCTATCATGTTTATCCTGAGCATATCTGTGTAAATGTGCTCAAAATTTACGCTTTCCATCATGTCCTTAACCCTATATGTTTCTCCAAATAATGGAATTAGTTGAACATTATGAATCTTGTTGTTACTTGTTATCCATCTTATTATAATTTGAGTCTCCAAATTTCTGTAGATTTTTTAACTCCTTTTTCATCGCCAACCATAAAAGAAGCTGTAAAGCACTTAATTCTACAAAGTTATGTGTAGCATTTCCAAGTCCATCTTTAAACTATACAAATGCTTAGATTTTAGGTAAAGTAAACCTCCAAGACCACATCTCTTTGGCTTACTATGAGCTAAATCAGTGGTCTAACTGCCATTGAATACTCCTCACAGTCACTATAGGACCCATGACTACTTAGCTTATCAATAGGACCCCTCACTGCTTCTAGATCAATAGGACCCATGACTTCTTAGCCTATCTAAATTTTCATTCAAAGCTTCCATTAAATCAAGACCTTTATCTAGGTTGTTGGAGTCATTCAAATTTTCTTTTTCTTTCATGACAACAAATGCACAATAAGAATTGCTGATGATTCCATCCAAGGAGCAGTTCATGTAGAAATTTTCCATATGGCTAGTTGTAAAACCATGCCATCGATCGAGACTTGAATATATTCATCTATAATTTTCTATATTTGAATAAGCCTGTTGTTAAATCTTCCTTCATTGTCAGTTAGAAAAGCTTGGATGCACTTGTTGATATTGACAGGATCCATGATTCAACACGAATTAACATGAACCAATTTTGAATTTCCAATCTAAATCAAATCAAGTTCGAAATATGTGATCATTTATAACTAAGGGGGTGACTCAAATATCTAGATCACCTCAATTTAATACATATCGATTTATCTACTCTCTTATTTTAGATAGATAGCTTGCGCCGATGATTTTGGAAATCCTCATTTTATGATGTTCGAAGTGAGCCAAAAGAGTACTAATGAATGAGGTCTCTTTTGAAGCTAGTGCATCAAGTGAAAGGTTTCACTTTTCAATGTTGGAATCCATATGGGAACAATCCTTCAACAAACAAAAATGTCTACCGTAATATATATATATATATATATAGATAGATAGATAGATAGATAGATAGATAGATAGATAGATAGATAGATAGATAGATAGATAGATATAGATATATATATATAAAGCATGCATCTTGAAACTAGCACGGGTTCAAAACATTAAATCCCAAATTAAGTAGACAATTACGCCATTAATATTTAGTTTAATAGTTTTATTAACTATTTATTTTGAATGGTATTTTTTGAAAATGTGTGTTATAAGTGATCACATTCCTAAGCTTTTAATTCATCACAAAGATAATCTTATGATGAAGGTTCCTATCCTTTTAACTCATCTCCACTATAATCATGTAAGAATGCTTCTCTAAAGATGTATGAACACAAAAATAAAATTTTAAATAAAAACAAATTCGTTCCTTTTTAAAAATCCAATGTACCTATGTCGATATCACTGGATGTTAATAACAAGTACTCAACATCATTGATATTTTTTGCTTTCTCCCATCAAATCATTAATACTATAATTTGAATTAATTCTATAAATTCAATTTTGAAAAATAACTAACTAAATTATTTTTAATTTAATCTTTTGTAACATTAACTTGGAGAAAGTGAATTACTTTGTGATAATTTGCTTGTAGCTATTGTTATTTTTAATCTTTTTTATTTTATTTTATAAGAAAGATTACATTTTATATATGCTTTCATGTTTATCATGAGAATATTCAAATTCATAGTTCCTTTTGAATTTCACATTTCCATAAAACCACTTGATTCGTGAAAATAACCAAATTCATTTGAGTTTAAAAACTTAGTAATGTACCACGATGGTTCAACACATCCATGACAATCTAGAGTTTGTTAGAATGTTTATTTCCCTATAAATGTACTAAAAATTTACATTTTCCATCATGTCCTTAACCATCTATGTTTCTTCAAGTAATGGAATTAGTTGAACATTATGAATCATATTGATGTTTGTTATCCAATTTATAATAATTTGAGAGTGGCTAAATATTTGCTGATTTTTTAAGTATTTTTCCATCACTAGCCATAAAATAAGTCTAAAAAGCCCTTAATTCTACAAAGTTATTGGTACCATTTCCAAGTGCAGCTTTAAAATTATACCAAAGCTTATCTATTAAGTAAATTAAACCTCCAATGCCACATCTTTTTGGCTCACTATGTGCAACCCCATCTAAATATGCCCATGGTTTACTCTTGTCAATTTCTTCCTCGCTTCTACTTATATGCTAATGAGTTTCCAAAACATATTTGGTTTATGGATAATCAAATACCCCAAGCCACAATAGGAGGAAGAGATCTAAATGTAGGAATATCAATTCCACAAGATATTCAACCTATATTGAACCTCGCAGTGAAAGGAGAACAAAAAAAGAAGAATTTCAATGAAGGAAGAAGAATTTCAGTGCTCAAATTTGATTTAATATTTAATCTTAATCTTTTGTAAAGTTAACATGGAGAATGAAGATAAGTGAATTACTTTGTTATGTTCTTAATTGGACTATGTGATAATTTGGTTTAGAAATAGTTTTTTAATCAATTTTATTTTTAAGAAAGATTACATTTTAAAGATGCTTTCATGTTTATCTTGAGCATATCCAAAAATGCCATTATGTCAAACAAAAGCCTTAAATTTCTCTCCAAAATTACTTTATGTTTCATAGTATTCTTCAAAGAAGACAAACTAAACATCTAAGGTCATTCAAAAATAAGCTTTCTAGTTTCCTCATGGATGAGAAACAGAAAACAAAAAATTCGTAGTCACCACTTTTGTTCAAAAAAGATCTCATACACCTGTTATACACCTGATTGGCACCTCTCCATCCGAGTGCTGACATCCCTCAGGTCGGCACACAAAAGGACACTTATGGATTGAGGTTTTCCTAGTTTCATTATACCTTGGTTGATGATGAAATACATTGCCTATATGCCCAGCTGATTACTTTGCCCTTTTGAGATTTTGAGTAGCATTCGCGACTATATCTATTGGCATCTCGCGCATCATACGCGAGTATCATGTTTAGCAGATCGCGCATACATATATACGCGGGTTGCACTTGTATAGAGTCGCGTATCATACGCGGGTTGCTCTACTACAGACCCACGTATGGTTTCCTCAAAATTAATATTTAAAAACACGAGTTAATGGGAGATTAGTTTACTCATTTACCTTAATCCCATTAACTGCTATAACCTCCCCAACCTTCGAGAACTGTCTCATTTCATCCATATAAATAGAGGCCTTGGGGAGGGTGTTGATATATATACTTGGAGAGCAAAGTTATGCTGGTGGATTGTCTACAGAAATCTTTGGAGCAGAGAAACTCAGAGTCCTTTGGTGACAGAGGAGTGCTTGTTCAGACATTGGGTTGTAACCTAAACTCTTTCTATTATTGTTAATAAAGATATTACTTCTTCCATATGTGTTTCATATCTTGTGGATTGGTAAATGTTTACATTTCAATATGATATATGATTTGCATAACCTACATCTATATATATGAATTTATTTGTATCTGGAAGAGTGTTTATTAACGGGTGAAGGAGGAACTATCCTGGAGACTTTGGAAGTGGATCAAAGAGGGAGAAGATAGCAAGGATCAACCTTCATTTAACAAAAGTAAGTCCTTCTACTTTCCTATTTCCTATTCTGTTCTTTTAGAGTCAAACTGTCTGCAAGTTATGAGTATGTTGGTAACCCCCCAGACCTAGGTTATTAGGTGAATTATCTTGTACAACAGAACTGTCGACTCCGCTGGGGAAGCCTAGTCTGCTTCAGGTCTTTTTCTGTTGTCCTGACCAGTCATTGCTCGAAGTTTTGTTTGTGATTTTTGTCCTGCTTTCTTACTTACTGTAGCATTTGAAAGTCTTGGGTCTTTCTCTATTTTTGAGAATTCTTTTTATACCCATTCGCGGGTTGTCCCATTGGATAGTCCCGAATACTGAGTCTCATACGCGGTTTGTTCCACTGTACAGTCGTGCATCATTCGTGACCTGCACTACTACACAGTCGCGTATACTCCTGAAAACTGTGATTTTTGTGTCAAAGTTGGCTTGTTCTTTGGCCTGTTATAAGTCCTGTTTTCTGTTAAGACTTTCTTTAAGAGTGTTGCAGAGTTGTCTGAGTGTATCAGGTGATCACATCTTAGTGCTTTTCTAAGCCCTTGGGTTCTCTTTACTTGTTTTATTTACTGTATGCATCTTGAAACTTTCTGGCATGTTTGGGTTGTTGGTTTGAGTGCCTGAGTCTAGATCAGTGATCAGGGTCTTAGACTCTGTCTGTCCAGTCTGCTGTCTCTCAGTTATTGGTTTGCACTTTCCTGTTTAAAAGTCTGCAGTGATCTCTCGGTCATTGTCTGCACCCAAGTTGAGGTCCTATCCTGCTTTCCTTGCTGGTTTTTAGGTTCTGTTTGCCTGTTAGTTTCAGTTTGTGTTTTTTATACAGTCTATAAGTGTCAAGTTTACTCAAGCATTGCATTTATACATGCACAGTAGTTTTTTGAGCATTTTTTAAAGTGAAAAACAAAACATAGTTAATCTTTTGCATTGTAATTTTTGCATTAGAGTAGTGTTTGTTTCAGTTTAAGAAATACTATCTCAGAAAAATACAAAAACATATAGGCTTAGTTTCTCTTTTTGCTGCATATAGTTCATCAATATTTATTTGAAAAAATGAAAAGAAGTTTATTTTATAGTGATAATTTGCTTTAGATGCACTTTTACTTTCATTTATTTTCTGCTGAGTCAAAATACCATACAGTCCATCACTTCCACTTCCTTTGAGTAAAGAACAGCCCTTAAAATTAACGCATAAATTTAAAATTTATTAGTAAGTTTTTATTTTTAGGGCCTTTCACCTACTAGCTTAGGCTAGATTTGTGGGCTAGGGAGTGTAAAATTCCCACAAATTATAAACTCAGACGTAGTGGACTATTCATTAGGTAAATCCTTGGTTCTACCACTGTATTTGGGAAGCTCCTCTCAAACGAGAGTTAAGCACTAGGCCGCGTGGAGGCTTGGACAGAGGGGATAACCCCTTGAATCCTTGTCAAAACGTAACCCAGGACTTTTACGCATCTGGGGATTCTGTCCTAGATATATTTTTGGGCTCAGCTACCCTACCCATGCGTACGAGTTCAACTTGCGACTGTCCCCCCAGACAGTAGGTATTGTCAAGGTAGCCTTAGTCTCTTGTATTTTTAGGGCTCATACCTAGGTAAACCGGAAGGTTATTTCTGCTTCACCTTGAACGGACTTGGAAGGTAACCCTTGTGGAAAGTGTAGGAGGGTGGTTGGGTGATTCCTCCGCTTGTGCCTAAGAACCCCTCAAGGACGCCAAGTAACTGTTCATCAGCTTTCTTTGGGAAAGCATATCTTTATAGCCTGTTTTGATTGCTTGAGACTCTAGGATCTTTTTAGTGTGTGCTCTGTCAATCTGCTTGTGTTTAGTTGGCCTTAGGGTGTGATTTTTTAAAGTCTTAATTCTGGAGGACCAACTTGTTAGAAGGTCAAGAAGGTTGAGAAACCTTCCTCCTCTCTCACCACTGGAACCTCCACCTTTACCTCAAAGGCGGAGACTAAGCACAGGTGGTTCTTTTGAACTAGTAGGAGTAAGTGAGGTTCTTGGTGAACCGGAATTAATAGCTAACTGCTTTGACTTTGACACAGTCGAGGTAGCAGAATTGCAACCTGACGAGTTTGCAAGAAATTATAATACCCCATTGACTGATTTGAACAATCCAGTGATCGTGCAGGTTAGGCCTTTTAGTTCACTAGTGTTAGGTGTACCTGTATGTAGAGCTATGTCTTCTGAGGGAGAAATTTCATTTGTTTTCACCTCAACCCTTCCGATTGAAGGGGTAATACCTCCCCCGGTTAGTACCCCTAGATCTAGTTTACCTTCCACACCCTTAACTCCAGCAAGCCGGGTGGTCCAACCACCGGTTTACTCGAACATTGGAAGTATGTCTGGTGATATGGCTACTGGGATTCCTAGTATGCCTACAATTCCTTCTTCCTTCCCTTACACTACCCACAGTGGTCCGGTGGGATCCTCGACTTTTGTCCAAGGATTCCCTTGGAATGGGGGGCACATACCCCCATTAGGTCCATACATAGGCCCACCTCCTTCATATGTAGGAGTGCAGTTTGGTAGCAACACCTCTTACGGGCAAAGCTACCAAACCCCTATTTCAGTCCCATACACGAGCTCTCCCTTCTCTTTGTTTAGTGGAGGGATACCTGCTCCAGTATTTCAGACCCCAACTTCTATGGGGACGGCCCGAACCACTTACACTGCACCTCCTACCCAAAATCCGGTGGCTTACGGATGGAACCCGTTCCAAAGCAACCTACCCACTTCACAACCGGTGTCTGGGGGAAACCCCACCTTTACTTATGGGCGATCGGGGGCAAGTCCCTCTAATCCCCAAGCTAGTACCTCTAGTACACCGGCTAGGCCAAAGCTTCCTTTTCTAACAACTTTGAACTTGCCAGACTTATCAAAATTGATGAACGATCCGGTGAGGCATGACCCCTTGTGGCCACCTGTTCCCACCAAACTGCCCTCGGACATCCCTAAGTTCGAAGGTAAGGCTGGTGAATATCCTGGGGCACATGCCACCACCTTCCACTTATGGTGTTCTTCCAACTCACTGAATGAAGATTCAGTGAGATTAAGGCTGTTCCAGAGGACCTTGACAGGCACTATAGCAAAATGGTACATTGAGCTGCCTTCTGCTGCTTTTAGCAGCTTCTGGGACTTGGCTACCGCTTTCCTTAGCCACTTTCAGCTTCCAATCCGTTACGACTTCGGAACAGACTTGTTGTCCACCTTTAGACAAAACAAGGCAACCCACATACTCTCCACATCATGAGTGACTAGTGAGGAAGAAGCCATACTCAGGGCCCAGCAGTTGGACTTGATTTATTCACAGTCTGGGATTTTATATGAAATCATCCCTGAGGCACCTAGGCCTTGTCATGAGTCCGAGAAACCCAATCCTGGACCCCATGGCGATTGTGTGGTTGGGTCTGTAAACTCTCCCACTGTAGAGTCTTTGACAAAACAATTTCACCAATTGTCTGTCAAACAGTCTACGGTGGAGGCAGCAAAGGCTGCCCCCTCCTCCCAAAGTGCAAATGTTTTTGCACAAACCTCTTCGAAGGGCAATCAATAGCTCGGCGGGAAGAAGAAGAAAGGTAAAAAGGGAAAGGGAAACCAAAATCAAAACAAGCCAAAGCCCGCGAACAATGCTGATGGGGGCAAAAAGGAAAAGAAGAAAGTCAAGTTCCCTTGTAAGTTGTGCCAAGGGGACCATCTTACTCATCTTTGTCCCCTCATGGAACAAGCTCAGAAGCTGTTACAAACACAACCGTCGGCTATCCTAAAGGATCTGTTTCCCCAAGGGCAGAATTCTGCTTCAGCTTCTACCGTAGCAGGGGGTAGTCAAACTGCTCCTGACCCTAATTATATCAACATGGTCAGATCCTCAACTTTGTTACAAACCAGGAACAAGAACTATGAGAAAGAGATTGATGAGAAGGGTAAAGTTGTAGTTGAATATTCCAACCCTCTCCCTATAGAGAAACCTACGGAAACAATGCCAAAGATACCCAAAGGTATCTTTAAGAAGACTTTGCATAACCCAAATGCTCGAGCTGCTTCTAACTACTCTATGGTTGAAGACTTGGCCCAGACTCCATGTGCAATGTCAGCTTTGGAGGTGCTACAGAGCTGTATCGCTCAGCGGAATGCCCTTTTAGCAGCTCTAGGTAGCATGGACTCTTCGAGTCTCTTAGCGAAATTTAATCTCTCAGATGTTAAAATTCGCCTCCCTTATCATGTAGATTTATCGATAGATGTTGTCCATGGTGGTAAGACCATTGGACGAGCGGTTGTTGATGAGGGAGCCTCTACTTGTGTTATGTCCCTGGCCTGTTGGAAATCTCTCGGATCCCCAGAGTTGGTCCCATCAACCACTTTACTTACTGCTTTTGATGGAAGGTCTTTTCGTCCACATGGTATCCTACCAGCTTTCGAGATTAAGTTGGCTGGCAAAGCAGTCTCTATTGAAGTTGAAGTGATTGATGCTCCATTGGACTACAATTTGCTTCTGGGTAGGAATTGGACTTATGCAATGTCTACTGTTGCATCTGCTATCTTTCGTGTCATGGTATTTCCACATGAGGGCAAGCTGGTCACTGTTGACCAACTTGATTTTACTCGTAAAGGCCACCTAGAGTCTAAAGATTCCACTGTGCCATTGTTTGATCAGGCCAAACCTGCTGCACAGAGCTTGGGGGATGGACTGTATGCATCATTGATGGGAACATTCGATATTCCAGCTCCAGTCCTTTATCTCGATTCTACTACTGTAGGGAAGTCCATTGATTCGGTGGTCGATAGGACTGATCCTTGGGTCCTCCCAACCCCTCAGGAACCGGAAGTGCCCTTGTCTGCAGTGGAAGTGGTGTATCAAGCTATTACCCAAGCCACTGTAGATCCCATTCCAGATCCTCTTACAGTCTCGGATGATCTGGAAGAAGTTTATATGCCTGCATGGACAGAAAACTCTTTACATTCCATAGATTTCTTAGACACTGTTTTTCCTTTAGATGAAGCTATTCTAGAAGCTATGTGTTCACGTGATAAGATATGTGAGGATCTTCATCACCGATCTTATTTCCTTCCAGAGCTAAGCAAGATAGAAAATCAAGAGTTCCATGTGAGACTGTTGGATGATGTTGATACACCCGTCAATCCTTTACCTAGGGAAGGAGTGTTTGCCAAGGGGAATATGGCAAGCATTTCTGCTACTATACCGATCAACATCTCCGTAAAACCAGATGTCGTGGAGAATGTCTATATAGGTGCAAGCTTCTCTCCGGAGGAGATTGCTATTTATACTGCCCTTTTCAAGGAATTCCGCGATATCTTTGCCTGGTCATATGAGGAGATGCCAGGCATTGATCCATCCATTGTTCAACATGAAATCCCAACCTATCATGATGCTAAGCCGGTTCGGCAAAAATTACGCCCCGTGAACCCGCATAAAGCGGTGGCTGTGAAGGCAGAGGTAGAAAAGCTGTTGAAAGCAAGTTTTATATATCCCATTGCTTTGACCGAGTGGGTGTCCAACCCAGTCCCCGTTGATAAAAAGCAAGGGGATATTCGTGTTTGTACAAAATTTCGAGACCCTAACAAAGCCTGTCCCAAGGACAACTACCCTACACCGTTTATTGATCAAATCATAGATGCATGTGCGGGTAGTGAAATATTTTCGTTTATGGATGGTTTTCCGGCTACAATCAAATACAAATCAAACCAGAAGACCAGCATAAAACGGCTTTTATTTTCCCTTGGGGTACATTCGCGTATAGAAAAATGCCCTTTGGATTGAAAAATGCAGGGGAAACCTTTCAACGAGCCATGAACTTTGCTTTTCACGATATAAAATCCATTGTCGAGCCTTACCTGGATGATCTGCCTACTCATTCTCGCAAGAGCATCTAGCATCCAGATCATTTACGGTTGATTTTTGAGAGATGCAGATACTATAAAATTCACTTGAATCCCCACAAGTGTGTTTTCTGCGTCGAATCAGATAGATTGCTTGGATTCATTGTCTCTAGTAGGGGCATACAGGTGGATCCGTTAAAAGTCGAGGCCATTGTAAATCTGCCTCCTCCTCGTTCACTTAGGCAACTTCAGAGTCTACAAGGAAAGTCTAACTTCCTTCGACGTTTTATAGTTAATTATGCCAAGATCACAAAAGGTTTCATGCACCTGCTTAAGCAGGACACCCCATTCGTATGGGATGAAACTGCACAACTCGTGTTTGAGGCATTAAAGAAAGCCTTATTGTCGGCTCCTTTATTACGCCCGCCAGATTACTCTAGGTATTTTTTATTATATCTGGCCGCGTCGGAGTCTACCATTGGGGTAGTGCTAGTTCAGGAGGATGACAAGATCATTGAGCATGTTGTTTATTATCTTAGCCACGCTCTGGTTAGGCCTGAGCTTAAGTACTCCCACGTCGAGAAGTTAGCCTTAGCGGCTGTTTATGCTATACAGAGGTTACGGGACTACATCTTATTGAGGACCACTACTGTAGTGGCGGATGTAAACTCTTTCCAATATGTTTTATCCCAACGCATTGTTGGGGGAAAATTCAACAAGTGGATAGTCATTCTTCAAGAGTTTGACTTGGTTTTCCAATCCGCTAAATCCAAAAAGTCCTTAGTTTTTGTGGAACTTATAGCAGAATTCCCTACCGAAGAAGATGTAGTGATTCAAGATGACTCATTCCCAGATGAGCACATATTCCTTATATCAACCTCTAATCCTTGGTACGGAGATATTCTTATATATCTCTAGACTTTGAAGTATCCTACCGCTTACTCTAGGGAACACCGACGCAAGTTACGTCTTCATGCTAAAAACTACCTCATAATAGGAGATACATTATATCGAAGAGGGGTAGATTCTGTCTTGCGCCACTGCCTTACTCATGAGGAAGCAGAGATTGTCCTAAATGATTCCCATAGAAGAGCGTGTGGGGGTCAATTATCTGGGTTAGCAACGGCCCAGAAGATATTATGTGCCGGGTATTTCTGGCCCACCATCATTAAAGATTATGTGGAAGCTGTGAAACGCTGTCATCCATGTCAGCTTTACACCAGAAAAATGCAGTCACATCCTGCTCCCTTGTTTCCCGTTGTTTCGATAGGCCGCTTCATGAAGTGGGGGATCGATTATATGACATGCAACCTAGCCTCGGCTGGGGCGCACAAATACATCATTGTCGTTGTCGACTATTTCACAAAATGGGAAGAGGAAATGCCTACTTTCAAAGACAATGGGGAAATGGTAGCTTATTTCGTGTTTAATCAGATTATTGCTAGGTTTGGTATTCCCAAAGTGATTGTCACTAACCATGGCAGTCATTTCCAAAATCACATGATGACAGAACTGACCACCATGCTCGGATTCCGACAAGAACATTCTTCTCCTTATTATCCCCAAGCGAATGGTCAGGTCGAGGCTGTAAACAAAACTTTAAAAACTATTCTTAAACGTACTATTAATACAGCCCGTTCAAATTGGCACGTCATGTTATATCCCGCTCTTTGGGCTTATCAAACCAATGTCAAAACTGCTACAGGTTTTTCCCCCTTCCAACTCGTTCACGGGGTGGAAGCTATTACGTCGATTGAATGCGAAATCCCATCCTTGCAGATAGCTATTCATGTGCTACCTGACACAACTGAGCTTGAGGAATGGTTGCTCCATTTAGAACACCTTGATGAGCAACGTAGAGATGCGTTGACTGCAAATCAGGCTCATAAGAATAGGGTTAAATCTCAATATGATAAAACGATCAAACCTCGGGTTTTCTCTGAGGGGGAACTTGTCTTGCTCTGGGACCAAGATAAGGAACCTCTGGGGGTGGGAAAATTCAAGGCTATGTGGTTGGGACCCTATGTTGTGTCTAAATTTTTGAGTAAAGGCGCATATGAATTAGTGGATTATGATGGGAATAAGCTGCTTGAGCCTAGAAATGGGCTCTACCTGAAGAAGTACTATGCCTAGGCTTAGCACTTTTTCTTGTATATTAATGTATGCATTTTTATGTACATTAGGTTGTCAGTTTCATTTTTTATACTATCTGCTGGTTGTTGCAGATGTCTTCCGAGATGTATGTAGGTTTTGCTGATGGCGCCAGCCATCACACTTGTAACCTGGCTTCGGCAGCATGGGTTATTTACTCCCCTTCAGGACAGCTTGTTGCCGCGGGTGGTGCTTGTCTAGGTCCTGCTTCCAATAATGTTGCTGGTAGAGAGCTGTTATTGAGCTTCTATGGGATGCCTTGTCACGAGGCATCATCCAGCTTGAAGTCCGTTTGGATTCTCAGTTGGTTGTTTCCCAGCTCAATCGAGCTTACCAGGTGCGTAATCCTACATTGTTACGTCAGTTCATGCAAATA
>LPNX011004002.1:364314-419024 GCA_001517045.1 Pseudotsuga menziesii
CTTTTTGCCTTCCGATATCCATGTTTCAGTATACACTTGTGTTCATCTATCACTTTGAGTTTTGACTCCTCCTCTTGTCCATTATACCTGGGGAATCTATTCATGTCTCCTACATGACAGATAAGTCTAGTTGTTCTATCTATCTGTTGTATGCTGCCTTGGGTCATCTCTGTGTCGTGCTCACTGTTCAAGGATTATACCTAGTGTCTGATCTATCACCTGATCCTATTACTATTATATCTGTTATCCATTTACTTGTGTCTACCTTCTTTTGCCCAGTTCCTAGTCACTCTTGTGATCCGTTGGAGGATCTATTGCCTTCCCTATCACAGTATGGTTCTGTTTCAGTACCTCTCGCTAACGATGACCTAGATATTTGGCGATGGTACCTCTGGATTCACTTTCATCATTGGTGAACTCCTTTGCTTCAGTTGTCAATTATCATCTATTGGTTGACAAAATGTTGAATCCTTTCCATGTTCGACTTCAGCTTACCCTTATTCACATGGCTTGGATTGTACTAGTTCTTTGGGACCTTTTATGAATACCTTAGTTCCTCACTCATGAACTAAGTTGCGCAAGACTATGTTCCATTCCTATATCCGGCTTCAAGATCTTTGAAGACTCATCATTATTGTATTGCGGCTTTGCTCCACCTTTGTAAATACGTGGTTTTTACCCGTGCCATATGATGTACTCACATATTGTAAAGGAGCTAGTGTTCCAGTAAATTGAACATAGCATCCTCAGATATAATTTTGTTTATGACATTACTATGTATTTGTTTCAGGTACTCCTTCTGCTCCACTGGATTTCTGAGTTTCTCCTGAGTTCACTATCATAATGTATTTCGGCCATCATTCCCCTCTGACCTCACACATTAGGGGGCATCTGTTATACACCTGATTGGCACCTCTCCATCCGAGTGCTGACATCCCTCAGGTCGGCACACAAAAGGACACTTATGGATTGAGGTTTGCCTAGTTTCATTATACCTTGGTTGATGATGAAATACATTGCCTATATGCCCAACTGATTACTTTGCCATTTTCAGATTTTGAGTAGCATTCGCGACTATATCTATTCGTGAATTTCAGTGCTCAAATTTGATTTAATATTTAATCTTAATCTTTTGTAAAGTTAACATGGAGAATGAAGATAAGTGAATTACTTTGTTATGTTCTTAATTGGACTATGTGATAATTTGGTTGTAGAAATAGTTTTTTTAATCAATTTTATTTTTAAGAAAGATTACATTTTAAAGATGCTTTCATGTTTATCTTGAGCATATCCAAAAATGCCAATATGTCAAACAAAAGCCTTAAATTTCTCTCCAAAATTACTTTATGTTTCATAGTCTTCTTCAAAGAAGACAAACTAAACATCTAAGGTCATTCAAAAATAAGCTTTCTAGTTTCCTCATGGATGAGAAACAAAAAACAAAAAATTTGTAGTCACCACTTTTGTTCAAAAAAGATCTCATACACCTAATAGATATTGTATTTTCAAATTCATTGCTCCATTTGAATTTCATATTTCCATAAAACCATAAAGTACTTAACTAAATTTTAGGGTTCCAAAAAGGATTCATGAAAATAGCGAGATTCATTTGAGTTTAAAAACTTAGTAATGTACGACGATCCTTCTACATCCATGACAACCACAAAGCTTTCTAGCCCATCTGCGAGAACATTTATTTCTGTCTAAATGTGCTCAAAATTTAGACTTTCCATCATGTACTTAACCCTATACGTTTCTCCAAATAATGGAATTAGTTGAGCATTATGAATCTTGATGTTACTTGTTATCCATCTTAGATTTTTTAACTCTTTTTTTTATCTTTAACCATAAAAGAAATTGTAAAGCGCTCAATTCTACAAAGTTATGTGTACCATTTCCAAGTCCATATTTAAACTATACAAATGCTTATCTATTAGGTAAAGTAAGCCTCCAACACCACATCTCTTTGGCTCACTATGAGCTAAATCAGTGGTCTAACCACCATTGAATACTCCTCACAATCACTATAGGACCCATGACTGCTTAGCTTATCAATAGGACTCCTCACTGATTCTATATCAATAGGACCCATTACTTCTTAGCCAATATAAATTTTCATCCAAAGCTTCCATTAAATCAAGACCATTATCTAGGTTGTTGGAGTCATTCAAATTTTCTTTTTCTTTGATGATAACAAATGCACAATAAGAATTGCAGATGATTCCATCCGAGGAGCAGTTCATGTAGAAATTTTCCATCTGGCTAGTTGAAAACCTTGCCATCAGTTGAGACTTGAATATATTCATCTATAATTTTCTATATTTGCATAAACATGTTGTTAACTCTTCCTTCATTGATTGTTAGAAAATCTTGGATGCACTTTTTTATATTGACGCGATCCATGATTCAACACGAATTAACATGAACCAAGTTCGATTTTCCAATCTAAATCAAATCAAATTCGAAATATGTGATCATTTATAACTAAGGGGGCGACTCAAATCTCTAGATCACCTCAATTTAATACATATATATTTATCTACACTCTTATTTTAGATAGATAGCTTGCGCCGATGATTTTGGAAAGCCTCATTTTATGATGTTCAAAGTGAGCCAAAAGAGTACTAATGAATGAGGTCTCTTTTGAAGCTAGTGCATCAAGTGAAAGGTTTCACTTTTCAATGTTGGAATCCATATGGGAACAATCCTTCAACAAACAAAAATGTCTACCGTAATATATATATATATATATATATATATATATATATATATATAGATAGATAGATAGATAGATAGATATAGATATAGATAGATATATATAGATATATATAGACATATATATAAAGCATGCATCTCGAAACTAGCAGTGTTCAAAACATTAAATCCCAAATTAAGTAGAAAAAGTGTTTTTCATTTAATTGAATCTTTATTAAAATACTAGTGCTTTCATTTGCTCCAATCTAACCTAAACATGATGCTCAATAATTTATAGGCCAAAATATTAGAGTAGGTAAAACTGGTCACTCCAAATAAAAAACTAGATTTTTTAGTTTCACTCCCTTCAACACACCGTCTAATTAAATTTTCATAGGGCTTGATCTAGATTTTGGCTAGAAATAGGTTTAAGTTCTTCTTCTTGGTAATTTTTGAATAATATATTAATAATAAATCTTAAGGAAAAGGCAAGATGACTTTGGCCATATTGATTTCAAACTCTTTCATACAATTTTCTTGAAAACCAAGATGAACGATTTTAATCAATCCATGGTAAATGCATGCAAAAACCAAGATGAGCAAGTCTAATAGAGCCTTATATTTTCTTCAATACATGAGGTTCCTACCCAAATCGAGTGCAATATTATCACATATGAACTAGGGAAATTGGAATACTTTATTATATTTATCCCCATAGGTTATTCTCACAAGAGCGTGAAATCTATATGGGAATGTTTTGAAAGTGGGGAGTGGATTGAGATATGTTAGAATGATTGAATAATTTTGGCATTCACTAATCCACGGTACATAACCCTTCCAAGTAATTATATCGAAGTTACCGTCACCAACTTTCAATACCACCTGTCATTAGTCCTAGTCACAAGTTTTGGAAATGATTTGACATACCTTAGGGAAGGTGGTAGATGAGAAAGAGTCGATCTTCCCTTCTGTCCCATGCCATGCATGTAAATCACTTCATATGGGGTTGTTTTGAGTCAAGGCTTCTTTCTAGTCTAGATATATTTGGACAGAGAGAGAGTATACAACCATGGAAGAGAGTAACAAGGGTCCACACAAGTTTGAGGTTTGTGTAATATACTCTATAAATAATACAAGTTGTATTGAGTCAGGGTCGCTTTGTAGTTTTCACAGAGATGGACAGAGACAGGGTTGCTTTGTAGTCTGTACAGAGATGGACAAATTGCAAAAAGGAACAAGGGTCTACACAAGTTTTAGGTAGTGTGATATAGTGTGTAAATAATAATTTCTATTAGTTAGTATGTGTGAATAACATTTTATTACTTACTTCCCAATGCGATTTTTCACTCTATAAATAATTTCTTTGTGAAAATTTAGTATTGTCTCTAAATAATTGCTTTGTAAAAAATTAGTACAATATCTAAATAATTGCTTTGTAAAAATTTATTCTTGTTTTCCTTTTGGGTCTTTTTATGCAATTTTTTATTTTGAATTTTCCTTCCTCATTGATTAAGTTATTTTCACCTACAAATAATTAGAGTCATAGGAAAAGTAGCATCAACACACTCAAATGGAAATCTTTAAGCATTATAAGTCTTTTGCTTCACCATAAATTTATTATAGAGACTTGTTGGAATAACCAGAAGCTTCTCCTTTGTAATGTTGTGTAAATTGAATCTTTGGAGAAATGTCTTCAAACTAATTTAGTATTTTTGAGACTTACCTTATCTTTCCATTAATCCCATCTAGGTTTCTCCAATAAACAAAAACCTAGGTCCTAGGTTGACACTAAAACAATGTTGAGCTTACGCTATTTATAGAAATTCCATCTACACGTGTGCTACTAGTTCTAAATTAAAAATATATGGATTATGAATAGGAAGATATTTGGTATATATTCAATATCCACAATGGCTCCTCTATAAGTGCTTCATCTAATTATTTTGCAATATCTTTTTTATTCTGTAAATTTCTTCCTTCTGATAAAGAGCGTCATCTCTTTGCCTCCTTAATGCATTGAGTTCTACGGAAACTAGCTGATTGACATATTTATTTTCACAATGAGTTCACTCATCATCACGTGGATTTTTTTCTATGCAAAGAGTGCAGAAAACTAGTCTCACAATTCGTGTGGTGCCTTCACCTTTTTCTCTGTAGGTCCCCTATCTGGTTCCACCCGTGGGTTCATCCAACCTTCTTGGTCTAGACTTGTAAGTCCAGACTTGTCAGTATAAACTTGTCATCCCATACTTGTTGGTCTAGAATTGATCCTTTTACAGAGCTTCAGCTCTTCAACTAAATCACTTACACAAAAGCTTGAGCTTCAACTTCTCTTTCTCACCCCAAGTTCCTCTGTCTCTCTATTGTATCTGTAGTGTCTATAATCTCTCTGTCTCTTACCTAAATTACAATTTTCTTCTTCTATTTCTAGGCAACATGAATATTACTTCTACATGGGTTGACTGACTCACCATTACAGCCTACAATAACTATCTACCTAACAACTTAGCTTCATAAATAAATTCGACTAGTTTACATTACCGAATTGTGGACTGTTCCCTCTTGTTAGACTGATCGACAAGATCTTGACCGGTACAGACTCTGACTGAGTCGGCTGAGAGTCGGGTACAGATCTATGAGTAATTACATTTTCCAACAAAAGTCGCAGGAATAATCTGTGCAGATTTGTTGGCTGCATTTTGTAATAATTTTCTTAAAAGTGGTACCTGACGATCAAATGGATTCTGAGCTAGAAAAAGAGGTTAACCTTGTACGGTATCTCGATGACACACATCTATTTTCTGAATTTTGCACGAAAACACTTACTAATAGATTGTTGTTCAATAAGGATGCAAACAAAAGTCAAGAGCGGAGGTTTCTGTCAAAACTGAAGCTACACTGTGATGTACTGGATACATCAAAGATGGAAGTGATGCGTAACAATTTTGCACTTTCCAAGGAAACCCAAGCTACCTTTCTTGACATTTCGAAAAAGAATCTTAGAATAGATTTCTCTATTACAGTGCTGAACACTATAAAGTGTGTGTTGGAAAATGTAATTACTCCTAGATCCGTACCTGACTTTCAGCCGACTCTATCAGAGTCTGTACCAGTCAAGATCTTACAAGTGGGAAGAGTCCACGATTCGGAAATGTAAACTAGTCAAATTTATTTCTGAAGCTAAGTTGTTAGGTATATAGTTATTACAGTATTTAATGGTGAGTCAGTCGACCCATGTAAAAGCAATCTTCAGGTTGCCTATAAATAGAAGAAGAAATTTGTAAATCAATTTACAGACACAATAGAGAGATAGAGGAACTCATGGTGAGAAATAGAAGTCGAAGCTCAAGCATCTGTGTAAGTGATTTAGTCGAAGAGCAGAAGCTCTGTAAAAGGATCAATCAGTGAGCCGACAAGTCTGGACCGATAAGTCTAAGCCGACAACTTTGGACCGACAAGTTAGTAATGCTTTGTTATTTCCGCATAAGTTATATATATGAAATAATTTATGGTTTATTGTGTTTATTTGGCCACAAAATATTTTCAGAGTTACTTGTGTAAATGTCTTTTACCATTACAGTTGAGTGAAAGAACAAGAACCCATAAATTTCTCACCGCGTGAAAGTTCCAGGGTTTTACGGCACATTGGTCGACTCAAGTCTTCCTACATATTTGGGCATATGTTTTATAAGTTATTTGGATTTGTTAATGTGTCTATTTTACTTCATTTTACTCACAAGTGAAAAGCATTTGTAATTTCTTAAGTCTCTTAGATTAAGGAAAATACTCTGTAGATTTCGACCAAAGTGAACTGACAAGGTTGGTTGAGTAAGCCGACTTGAGAAGTCAAAGAAGTCAGCCGACTTGAGTGGTCGAAGAGGTCAGCCGACTTGAGTGGTCAAAGAGGTGAGCTGACTTAGAGGTCGAAGTCAGCTGAATTCGAAGTGACAAGTGGTCGAGGTAAAATCAGTCGGTAGAACCGACAAGTAATTCAATGTAAATCAGTCAGGTCTAAAGGCCGACCAAAGTTGATAGACTTTTCTAGTTGAAAGATAGACAAGTTTCACCCGACATGTGAAAAAGTGAAAAATAGGTCGACAAAAAAAGTGAAAATTAAATTTAATATTGACTGAGCGGTAAACTCAAGTTTAGTTGGCTTGGTTTTGGCTAACTGGTATTAGAGCAAGGTTTATATCAGAGCAAGGTTTATATTAGCCCAATATTTAGGAAAGAAATCTTGTCTTAAAAGGTGGAAATTTAATTTTCTAAGGAAAGTTAATTAAAAATTAAAATGGCTTCTATTTATGGTTCATTACAAACTCCAATTTTTACAAGAAAGAATTATGAATATTGGTCTTTAACTATGAATCCTTTATTGAGAGGTCAAGACATTTGAGAGATAGTCCACCATGGTTATGCAGAACTAGTAGACATGACAGCGTATAACAATCTCACATAGGATGAGAAAGATGTGTTGAGGGAAGATAGGAAGAAAGATGGAAAAGCTCTGTTTTACATACATCAAGCTATGCATGAGAGCATACTCCCAAGAATAGCATAAAAAACTAATGCTAAGAAAGCATGAGATACATTGGAGACTGCCTATCAAGGTTTTGATAAGGTAAAGACATCCAAGCTGCAGATTCTGAGAAGATATTTTGAATCTCTATCCATGAAAGATTCAGAGAATGTAGACACATTCTACACCAGAGTTGTTGGCTTGATAAACCAACTGAAATCTCATGGAGAAGACATAGAAGACTGAATGGTTGTTTAAAAAATTCTTAGAAGTCTTCCCCCAAGATTTGTAAACTTGGTTGTGACCTTAGAAAAACACACAAACATGATGACATTTACCATTGATGAGTTGAAATATTCACTCATCAATCATGAACACAGACTCAGTCGAACACAGACATCATTGGAAGGTGCATTCGTAGCACAGTCATCCATAATCCGTGGTTGAGGCAGGGGGAGAAACAACATCAGAGGTAGAGGAAGAAGTTCTTCAAGAGGAGGATGAGGTAGAAGTCCTGCAAATGTCAGTGGGAGAGGAGATAATCAGAACCCAATTCAGCCAAGTGGCCAGAGGTTTGATAAATAAAAAATTCAATGTCATTACTGTAAGAAGTTTGGTCATTATGCATATGAATGTAGGAAGAAGCAATATGACCAAGGAAGGCAAAGCCCAAATTAGTCGACCAACACTAACACTTCGACAAGTGGAATGTTAATGGCATCGACATCTCCACTTGAATGCAATGCTGTTCAAAAAAGTCCACATGACATATGGTACTTAGATTCAGGATACAGCAACCACATGACTGGTAATTTAAATTTGTTTTCCAGTCTAGACAATTCAGTTAAAACTGATGTTACACTTGGAAACAATGTCCAAGTTACTATCTTAGGAGAAGGCACTGTTGATATTCTAACCAAACACAGGGAGAGTAAATACATCCCTAATGTCTATCATGTCGAAGGTCCGAAACATAATTTGCTAAGGATTGGATAGTTGATACAAAAAGGCTACAAAGTCTACATGGAAGATGATCACTGTGTGATCAAAGACAAGCGTC
Organism: Pseudotsuga menziesii; assembly: GCA_001517045.1. Classification (NCBI taxonomy): domain Eukaryota; kingdom Viridiplantae; phylum Streptophyta; class Pinopsida; order Pinales; family Pinaceae; genus Pseudotsuga; species Pseudotsuga menziesii. The sequence continues at coordinate 372,588 of LPNX011004002.1, forward strand.
TAAGTGACCAACTGATAGAAAAATTGCCAATGACAAGCAATCACTTGTTTCGATTGAGTATATTTCCCAACATGAAAAGAAAGGAAAACACAGGAGCTGCATTCAAAGCAGAAAGTGAAGAAACAGTCGAGCTCCTCGACAAGAAAGAAAATTGCAGCGCTAATTTGCAAGCTGCATTTAAGACAGAAGTTCAGGATGAATCCTGGTTTTAGCATTTCAAATTTGGACATCTAAATTTTGGTGGGCTAAAGCTACTACACACAAAGAATATGGTGAAAGGATTGCCATTGATTGACATACCAAAGAGGGCTTATGAAGGCTTCATTTTTGGAAAGTAGCACAGAGAGAATTTTCCAGTTGGAAAGTCCTATAGAGCACGCACACCACTTGAAATTGTGCACTCTGACATTTGTGGTCCAATGCAGACATCATCCATTGGTGGTTGCAAGTATTTTCTAACTTTTATTGATGACTACTCAAGAAAAACATGGGTATATTTTTTGAAACATAAATCTGATGGATTTAGTTATTTTCAGCAGTTCAAGGCACTCGTGGAGAACGAGAGTGGACATTGCATCAAGATATTAAGGACCGACAGAGGAGGTGCATATGTTTCAAATGAATTTCAGAATTTTTCTAAGACCCATGGCATACAGAAACAATTCACTGCATGGTACACACCTCAGCAGAACGATATTGTCAAAAGAAAGAACAAAACCATCATGGAGATGGCACACAGCATGTTGGTAGCCAAGCATTTTCCAAATGAATATTGGGGTGAAGCATTCGCAACTATTGTTTACATTATGAACTGGTGTCCAACAAAGAGTGTGAAGAACAAAGCTCCCCAAGAGGCATGGACATGTATGAATCATACTATTTCACATTTAAAAAAAAATTGTTGTGTTGCATATGCTCATATTCTAGATGAGCTCAGAAGTAAGCTAGACAAGAAGGGACAGAAATGTATTTTTGTCATTTATTCAAAACACACAAAAGCATACAATTTATCAGGGATGATTTTAGGGGCGAATTTTAGCCTAGTGGGCTATTTTTCCATGTTTTTCTCCCAAAAAACATTTGCCATTTTGCATTTTTTGAAGCCCTGTTTCGCCCAATTTTGATGGGGTAAAATTTTTGCACCCCAAAAATCGCCAAATTATTATGTAAATGATACAAAATCCTTGGAAAATAAAATATTTTTTGAAAAATATCACCAATTATTTTATAGTTGGTGTTTTAAGAATTGGTAATATTCGCCAACATTTATACACTTTTAAATAAGTATGGTTCCTTAAAATCATCCCTACAATTTATATGATCCTATCGCAAGGAAAGTGATAATTAGTTAAGAATTTCAATTTGTTGAGAATGAATCATGGGATGGAACCGTCGACATAAATGTCAAGATTGTGTCGAATGTCGACAATGATGATATGGAAGAGGAAGTGGTTCAAACACCACCTGTAATTCAATCGGTCGCAGCACCGTCGACTCCCATGACATCAGAACATGGTTCAACACAAGGACCATCGACACAAGTAGCGACCCAAGCTACACCGACAAGCACACCAAGAGGACAGCAGACTCCATCAAGCATTTCATCAAGGTCGACATCGACAGAACAGGTGAAGACAATAAGTCTGTGAGAAATATATGAACCTAGTACACCTAATTCATTCTCTCTCTTTGCATTATTTTCTCTTATATATGATCCACTAACATTTGAAGAAGCTGTTGAAGAAGAAGTATGGGCAGAAGCCATGGATGAAGAAATAGAATGCATTAAGAAAAACCAGACATGGGAACTGGTTGATGTACCAACAGACAAAGATGCAATCAGTGTCAAATGGATTTACAAGACAAAGCAAGATGCTGATGGGAATGTGCAAAATCACAAGGAAAGAATGGTAGCAAGAGGGTTCACACAACAACCCTACATAGACTTCAATGAAACATTTTCATCTGTTGCACACATGGATACAGACAAAATAGTTTTCGCCATTGCTGCACAAAACAAATGGCATGTTCATCAAATGGATGTTAAGTCGACATTCTTAAATGGCTATCTACAAGAGGAAGTATATGTGGAACAACCACAAGGGTATGAAGTTTTAGGTCAATAGCATAAAGTGTATAGGCTGAAAAAGGAACTCTATGGTTTGAAGTAAGCTCGTAGAGCTTGGTACAGTCAGATTGATTCCTATCTCACTAAAAATGGATTTCACAGAAGTGAAAGTGAACCGACATTGTACACCAAAGTGAATGAGCAAGGTAAGATGTTAATTGTCTACCTGTATGTAGATGATTTAATATTTACTGGTGATTATGGCATAGGATATTTTAAAGCAATCATGGAAAGTGAATTCGAAATGACTGATCTGGGGCTTATGAATTTTTTCTAGGCATTGAAGTTTAGCAATTTAAAAGTGGTATTTTTATATCTTAGTCTAAGTATGCAAGTGAAGTCTTAAAAATATTTAACATGTCTAATTGCAAGACAGCCCTAGCACCAGTAATAACAGGTTTGAAATTGAGCAAAGATGATGAAGAATCCACTGTAGATCTTAAGCTGTTCAAAAGGCTTGTTGGAAGCCTTATGTATTTGATAGCGACAAGACCAGACATTATGTATGGTGTAAGTCTAATTTCAAGGTTCATGGAGTCACCAAAAGACTCACATTGGCAAGCAGGTAAAAGAATTCTAAGGTATGTAAGTGGGACAAAAGACCTTGGTATTTTGTATTCAACCTCAGAAAATTTTAAACTCATTGGTTACACTGAAAATGACAACGGAGACAGCATAGATGATAGGAAAAGCACATCTGGGTACACATTTCATTTTGGTAGATGTGTTGTTTCATGGGCTTAAAAAAAACAGCCCATAGTAACTTCGTCTTCAGCTGAAGAAAAGTATGTTGCAGTGACAAGTGCTGCATGTCAAGTTGTCTGGATGAGAAGAGTCTTAATAATTGAAACAGTATTTACAATGTAATCCTGAAGGATTATTCAATATTTCCCCCTTAATCCGAAGGGACATCTGACATGCCAAGCTGCATTCTAAATTTTTCAAACTTTTCACGGCCCAATGCTTTAGTAAACATATCTACAATTTGCTCTATAGTAGGACAATGTGTCAGATGAATGGCTTTGGCCTCAACATGATGTCGAATCAAGTGATATTTGGTGTTGATATGTTTGGTTCGATCATGGAATTTTGGATTCTTGGCCAATTGAATTGCAGAAGTGTTGTCAACAAAGAGAGGCATTGAAGTCATTTGTTTTTCCTTCAAGACTTCAAGTATTTTGTGAAGCCAAATGATTTCATTTGTGGCTTGAGCTGCTGCAACATATTCTGCTTTGGTTGTAGAATCATTAAGAACAGACTGCTTTCGTGATCTCCATGTGATATCTTCTGATATATACTGTCATATCAAAAACCTTTTTCAACTTTCTTTTGATAGATACTATATAATCATCATTATTTCCTGTGATAAGAAAATCATCCACATAGACAACTAGATATACAACCGATCTTCCAACTTTCTTGACAAATAAAGTTGCATCATCTAGATTGAAGTGCTTATAATTCAATTTGAGAAGATGTTCAATTAACTTTTCATACCAAGCTTGAGGTGCTTGCTTTAAACCATATAAATATTTGACTAATTTGCATACCTTCTGTTCTTGACCTTTGATAGCAAAGCCTTCAGGATGATCCATATACACATCTTCTCCATTCAAAAATGTGGTTTTAACATCCATGTGATGTATCTTCCATCCTTTTTGTGCTGCTAATGAAAACAAAGTTTGAATCGTGCCCCATTTAGCTACAGGAGCAAATGTTTCTGTGTAATCAACACCTTCTTTCTGTGCATACCCTTTTGCTACAAGTCTTTCTTTGTGTTTATCAAGTGACCCATCAGCTTTATATTTATTCTTATATATCCACTTGCATCTAGTTGGTTTGGTTCCAATTGGAGGATTCACCAACCTCCAAGTTCCATTTTTTATGAGAGCATCATACTCTCTTTTCATTGCACTTTTCCATACATCACGATTTACTACTTCTTGAAAAGATGCAGGTTCATCAAACGCATGAAAGTTTAATTCACAATCAAATGTTTCAAAATCATCATACCTTTTCGGAAATGTCTTAGTCCGTATCGATCTATGAACTTATTCTTGTTGTGGTGTTTGCTTTGTTTCTTCTTTAAGATCAAGTTTTGCATTATCCATGATACTTAGTTTATCCATTCCATTAACAATATCATCAACTATCTCATCTTTTGTTTCATGAACTTGTGCATTAGAAGGAAATTCCAAAACTTGACCTTAACTTAGAACAGGAATCCCCCCTTCAAGATTTGGAAGTTCATTATCCATTTCATGATAGATTTTTTTAGAATGAAATCTATCAAGTTGAGCAAGTTGTTTATCAATAGTGAGTGCATATTTCTCAAACTCAAGAAATAGAATATCTCTAGAAACAATAAACTTCCCGTTATCTTCATCATACAACCTATAAGTTTTAGAAGTATTAGAATATCCCAAAAAAATACACTTCTGACTTCTTGCTCCCAATTTATGTCTTTGTTGCTCAGGAATCAAAGCATAACATGTGGAACTGAAAACTCTAAAATGCTTGAGAGCTGGAAGATGATCATGCCACATTTCATAAGGTGTTTTGTTTTGTAGTGCAATAGAAGGACATCTATTCTTAATGTAAGCAGCACAAAAATCTGCCTCTCCCCAAAAAATTGACTTGACATTTTTTAAAAACATCATTGATCTTACCATATTCAAGACTGTCCTATTCATACGTTCTGCCACACCATTTTGCTGTGGATTACAAGGAACAGTTGTTTGATGTTTAATACCATTCTCCTGCAAATATTTTTAAAACTCTTGAGATGTATATTCACCACCGTTATCAGTTCGAAGGGTTCCAATATTGAGTTGAGCTTCATTTTTAATCCATAAGTGAAAATTTCTGAATTCATCAAAAGCTTGAGATTTTTCTTTTAATAAATAAACCCAACACATCCTCGTAAAGTCATCAATGAAAGTCATGATATATTTGTTACCATTTTCTGATGGAAGAAGCATGGGCCCACATAAATCTGAGTCAATAAGACCAAGCTTTCTTTAAGCTCGAAACATAGAATCATTAAAAGGTTGTTTAATGTGCTTTCCTAAGATACAAGCATCACATGGGGAATGTTGTCATGGAATAGTAGGAAGCCCTTGAACTGTTTTATGTTTCATAATCCTAAGAGTGTCATAACTGATATGACCAAATCTAGCATGCCACAATAAGCTGGAAGATAAATTACTATTATGCTGAGCCAAATTTGTAGAATTCTGTGAATTGGATGATGTACCATTCAAATTTAAAACTTTGTTATCTTCCACTCCATTTGTTACAATCACATTATCATAAGCTCTTCTAATTTCAATGATACCATCCAACATATGTATCGAGTGATTTTGTTGTCTAATTTGCACAAGAGATATTAGATTTCTCTTCAATTGTGGAACATAAAGCACGTCAGAAAGTATATAATCAGGAAGTCCTGGTAATTTCAATCTAACAGAACCAATTCCTAAAGGTTTTAACTGATACTTATCTGCCAAATGTACTACCCCATCAATTTGATCACTAAAAGTTTCAAAGAAGTCTTTTCTAAATCTCATATGACATGTGGCTCCGGTATCCAATAACCAAGTATCATTCCATGAAAACGAAGTACTGAAAGCTTCCTCAATTCCTAGATTACAATGTGCAACAACATAATGTGCAGATTCAGGAGGGTTACCTTTATCTTGTACTTGTTCTTTCTAGTTAACAATTTTATCCCAAGAAGTTCTACAATAACTCGCAGTATGACCAGTTTTTCCACATCTATAACATTGCTTCTCTCCTTGATTAAATATTCCCCCCTTCCTTTGTACTGTCCTCTTTGTCCTCTACCTCGACCTCTGCTTCTATTTTCATCCTTTGCAAATTCTTCTTTTGATTTGTGTCCTTTCTATGCAAGACACAAAGTTTCTTCATTGGGTTTAGACTCCTTCTTCCCAAATGCTTTCTCTCTTTCTGCAATTTTCTCAACAAGTGTTTCAAAGGTCATAGCTTTCATTTGGCCACTAGGTTGTAGTGATTCTAAATAATGAGTATAGGTAGGATATAGAGCTTTAATAAATGCAGTAAATTGAATGTCAACTTTTACACCAGTTGCAACAATATCATGGAACATGGCTCTAATTTCATAAGCAAGTTTCATTGGATCATTATCTTTTAATTCTAAGTTAAATAATTTCATCAATAGTTGTATGATTTCAAGCTCATAATGTGAATCATACAAATCTTTTAGTTTCTTTAATGCTTCCCAAGCACTTTTGCTAGAAACCAAGTGTCTACTTACTTCTTCACTTACAGAGGCAATAATCAAGGCATAAGCCTTCTTGTCCTTGCTTTTCCATAATGATAAATCTTTGGCATTAGTAGGTGGTACTGGTGCACTTTTATCCACTTCATTTATTGCTTCTCCATCTTCCTTATCTTCTAAATTCTCATTTTCACAAATTCCATCCCACATATCGTTAAAAATAAGGGTATTTTTAACTTTTCGAAACCATTCTTGATAATTTTGTTTTCTAGACAAAATAACTCCAACAATTGAAATTAAAGAATTCATTGAAATTCACTCTGTAGTAAATTTTGTACAAAACATAGTCTAATATATTCTTTTCCTCTTAGCCAATGTTCTTTAAAATATTTTTATCTTCTAAAAAGAATTCCGGGAAGGTTTAATATTTCAATTTAAAAAACCTTGCACTCAAATATAAATGGTTATTTAAAAAATTTTATTTTCTAAAAGGAACTCCCCAAAGATTTGATAGTTAATTTAAAGAAACCATTGCACGGAAATATAAATGGTGGCTCTCTTCCTTTTTTTCTCTTTTTAAAAAAAGAAAATAATTCTTCAAAAGAATTACCAAAACAATTTACTTGCAGTCTCCTCTTAATGTCCAGTCTTTGTCTTTCTTCCACAATCTTTACTAAGAAGCTCTCCTCTCTTCCTTTCTTGGCGATAGCTACTTTGCTGGCTCCTCCTTCATGGGCTACTTCTTTCTCACCAAGTCTTTTTCACCAATGCTTCACTGCCTTTGCTCGGATACCATTGACACAGGCTATGAAGAACCCCAACACATCACTATCTTATTACGTGAATGAGTGTTACATATAAAGGAGATCAAAACCGTTATCTACAGTTAGATAACAAGATTATTAACTAGATTTTACTAACTAATAACTGAAATAGTATTTTGCAATGTAATCCTAAAGGATTATTCAACATAACTCATCTCCACTATAATCATGTAAGAATGCTTCTCTAAAGATGTATGAACACAAAAATAAAATTTTAAATAAAAGCATATTCGTTAATTTTTAAAAATCCAATGTACGTATGTCGATCTCAGTGGATGTTAATAAGAAGTATTCATCATCATTGTTATTTTTTGCTTTCTCCCATCAAATCATTAATACTATAATTTGAATTAAATCTATAAATTCAATTTTGAAAAAAAACTAACTAAATTATTTCTAATTTAATCTTTTTTAACATTAAGATGGAGAAAATGAATTACTTTGTTATGTCCTTGATTGGACTCTCTCATAAATTGCTTGTAGCTACTATTATTTTTAATATTTTTTATTTTATTTTAAAAGAAAGATTACATTTTAAATATTCTTTCATGTTTATCATGAGCATATTCAATTCATGAATTTCACATTTCCATAAAACCACTCAATTCGTGAAAATAGCCAAATTCATTTCAGTTTAAAAACTTAGTAATGTATCATGATGGTTATACATCCATGACAATCGAGAGTTTGTCAGCTAGAATGTTTATTTCACTGTAAATGTGCTAAAAATTTAAATTTTCCATCATGTCCTGTTGGCCTGATTTTCTGACCTAGGCCAACAAGGAGGTTTTTCCCGCACAATCAGCTTAAAGTAGCGTCCGGTGTGTTTAAATTAACAAAACCTCGCAGGTTATGGTCCTGCTACCAACTGATTTTTCTCTTAAGGAGAAATTAAAATCAGCAAAATCTAACCTATCCTAATGTTATTTCTACTTAAATGAATCCTATAATTAGTTTCGACTATCGAAACTGTCTTATGTTTGCTTTCTTAAGGAAAGACTCCAATTTTTGAAGGGTTTTCTGAATAAAAAGACTTGTTAAAAAGTATGCTAAAATTATACGAATTGATTTAACAGTTTTTAACTGAACTAAAATAAAACTTAACCTTAACTATCCTATCTATCCTATCTCAGCTAAGAGCTTCTCTAAATACTAGATAAATTATTAATTAATAAAAGATGCACAGAAAGACAAAGTGCATAAGTTAAATAGAAACATTTAAATTATACATGATAAGTCACTCTGTTATACAATAACTGAACAGAAAAATTGAGAATAAACAATTATTTTCATTTTCTGAAATTAATTAATAATTAATGATCAACATAGCTATTTGAACCCAAAGATGATGTCTAATATAAAATCACTATAAAAATACAAATGATATTTTTAACAGACAGAAGGATAAATCATTATAGCTTAAGTTTATAGTAAAAATACTAATAAACACAATCATAACGATATATTTGTTCAAAATGCGATATTGAGTTGACAAAATGAAAATGATAATTGAACACAAGTATAGCAAAGTATACTGTATTAATATTAAGATAGAAGATAAGATGCTGAAATATATATAATATATCCAAAACAATAATTCCAGTAATGATATCAGTCTGCAGATGTCTAGTTGTATCTCACATCCAAAGATTCAACTTCAGGAATGAAACAACACCAGCAACAAAATATATTTCAAGTATGTTTTCTTCATACACTCCATCCTCCTAGTTCATCAAAATTCCTAACTTATATAATACTATGATTCAATTTTCCCTATTAATGTTACATGCAACATTATAGGGTTCCTATAACTATAAAGAGAATCAAATCTCTTTTATTAAACACCTGTCATTATAAACAGAAAAACAACTAGCCTGAATGTTTGCTGATTTGAAGGTACTTGGTAAATTCGTGGCCATTGTTGAAACTTCAGCCTTCAACAAACAGCCACATCTCCCAGCCAACACATTAACAACGTCCTGACAGTTTGGAGAAGAGTAATAACATATCCACCTGTAATCAAACAAACGAAGCATCTCATTAAAACCAGTAAAAATAGATTTAACAGAATAAACCAAAATTTAAATGTATGCCTGTAAAATCTGCGATTTTACAGGCATACATAACAAAATATTTTATTACCTGTTTGACAGCGATACAAGAAATGAGAATAACCATCAATTTCTACTTTGAAGATCAACTCCTCTTCGGGCTTCAGTTAATTTGGCTTTCAACCTGATAATCTTTAACTTCTGCTTTTCTATTTGCTCAAGTATGTGCTGATTCGTATCTATTATTGACCACTTTTCTCTTTTATATTGATTTTTAGTATTCACTTTTTTCCACCTACTAATGAAACTCAGCAACTCCTCTCTAAATGTTCTATTTTCTTCTTCTATCAATGCTGCATTAGATTGGTAATGCTTAAGTTCATCCTTCAACTCTGTAATCTTGTTCTGGTATGTCTTGTCTAGTACTTGCTGTAGGGTTTCTTCATTATTGGCTACCCGAGGAGAATTAGAGTCATCAACGTTTTGACTAGATGACTGAGGACTGAGAAAAGATGGTTCAGGGTCTGCAATGCAGGTGTTCATACATGATTGAGCGACCTCGACCTTATCCAATTTCGCACCATTATCCTTTATAAAAGTGGGATTATTTACCTGAGTAGTATCAGGGATCGATGATGTAATATCGTCTTCAATATGGATGACTGCAGGCTAATTATTATGTCGATTAGCCATAGGAGTCGAAATTGAGGGTTTCATGCTCCTAGTAACCCTCCTTGAAAACACAAGATTGTCTGAGTCAAACCCTCCTTTATCGCAGCATACTTGAGCTAGATGGTCTAACTTACACATAGGATCTCTGTCATGTTTATGAGGACTAGCTAGTTCAGAGAGATTTTTACAATCAACAAGGTTAATAGTTTTGCTTTTAGTTAACCTTTCCTTTGTTTTTGTAGGAGTACAAGGACATCTATCAGATGAGGGTTGATTCAAGACTGCTTCAAAGCAACCGGGAACTGGATTGTCGACATTGTCATTACTAACCCTAGCATTTATAGATAGATTGGCTTCACCGAGCCCTTTTCCCTCTGATTCAGTTTCAGGAGCGTTATTAACCTCAGGCTTAGCAGCCTTTCTTTTCCTGCGGGTTTTTGGAGAGGGATCTGGCCAATATTGGGTCGGCCCTAAATCACACTCAGTTAAAAATTCATCCCATGTCTTGCCATTTAAAGACAATTGATGTTGCACTATGATTTTGACTAATCTGTGGTGAAAAAGACTTCTATCAAGGTTACTAAAACTTTGGACCGCCTGTGACATCTTCTTTAAACTTTGCCATAAATAAAATGGCATATTAAGCCTACAACCCATTAATGCTAATAGGAGTCTTAAATGGTAATAGTGTAAATGGAAGAAACATCCATCGCAGGACACATACCTGACCAGAATTTCGTAAAAAAGCTCTCCATTCGGGCTTGAAAAACTTGACAGGGACACCTATCTTCAGTTTAGTATTATCGTGCAATGGCAGCAACAAAGATAAACACATTTTCTTATTAACCCTACTACCTTTGAACCAGCGTTCTCCAACTTGCAGAAGTTTAGTTGCCTCTACGATCTTGTCTTCGTTAATAACGAACTTAAAACCCCTTATCCGCACAATGTTGTCTTGTAAATTCATGGCAAACAGTTTTGTCACCTCTGCATGATGGCCGTCAAAACAATTAAAGAAATGCCCCCACCCAATTTTCTCAAAACGTAAGTCTATCTTTTCATCTGCTTCTATGAGCTCTGAACCAGAGATTTCTAAGCGGTTCAACGGAGCCATAACCTCCTCCACACTACCCTGGTTTCTGAATGGACTGAATGACAATGTGAATAGGGAGGGAATAGGTATCCATGTGTATGACATGATGTGCAAACTTCGCATGCTTTGGATCTGACAGATATGAGATCTTGGACTCGGCCATTTTAGTAGAACCTTAACAATGATGAACGCTACAGCCAACGTTATATTATAATACATCCATGTTTAACCATGACTCATCCATGACTAGCAGTGAAATTTAACTAAATCGACATACCAGAGATCTTGTGATTGACGGATCATAAATCCAAACATTGATTACTTACAGTGGTCATAATGAGCATGTACATTGTTAGGAAATGGAATGACTATCAATATTAAATCTTGATTATACGAATCATCCATATGTTCACAGCTGTTAGCTAATTATGAGGTGCAAGCCACATCCCTATGCCAACCTAGCGATCCGAGTGACAAGCGTTATCTATTTGACACATGGCTCTCAAAAACTCTGTCAATTAATGGTCTTCTCTAATTTTAGAGTGAAAGGTGGTAGTAACGAAATAATAAACCCTAATGTTGAGCATGTCAACTAGCTAATGACTTGATTTAATATGACTATCAAGTATATACATAAAATTTTATAGATTTTAGTTTTAAATCTTCCGAAAATCTTATCAATTAATATCTGAAATCAAATTTGATAAGAAACTAAGTGGTAAAACTATAATATATGAAAATTCCCATATGATCGTCATTTTATTCACTAACTACATATATACAATTTTCACAAAGTCATGGTTAGGCATTACATATGGAATATGAACATTAGGTTTAATAAGAGTTTTGATTAAATGAGTTACCTTTAGTTCTAAGAGTTTAGAACTCATAATACCTTACGATATCCATCTTTTAAATAAACACAAGATGTGTTTTTGTTGATTTTCTCTTGGCATACTATCGTCTCGAGTTTCTTAAATCATAAATAATCATATAAATTTAACTTAATGATCGAATTGATTATATGAAAATTTATGAAACTAACTGACAGCTGTTAATTGCCAAGTTCACGAACATGTTTCACCAACTTCTAAAATATCATTTTACTCTTCTTTGATTGAGAGTACCTTCAGAATCAAAGATTCTGAAGGTGCTCTTTTATAATTTTAAATTGGTAAATCATAGATAGAGCTGATCTCCCTTCATCTTAATGAGAAATCAAGGGGTTGTTGCTGGCTTCCAACAAATGGTGACAACCTGGGCGAACAAGTTATCTCTGCCCATAGAAAATGATAAAAAAATAAATCTTAAAAGATGTTAAAAAAAACAATCAAGAATTCTTTATCTACATAAACCATTATTTATTCATACTCATAAGTATAACTCAGAAATATTCCATCTTTTGAACAGAAATTTGATTAGGGAGAAACTTAAAATATCTTGGTCGAAACAAAGTACTTCATAGTAAGGATAACCTATACCATCAGCATAGAGTATAGAAATCTACTTTTTTGAAATCTTTCCAGAATCTGTTCCGTAACATAATAATTTTATTTTGTTTCATTTTCTTTTCTTTTAAAACAATAATTCTTCCTGAAGACTACTATCTGGGTATGGTATCCCAATGTGATAGTATCATTCACGAGAGCTTTCTGAAATAAGCAAGCCGGCTCGTGATGAGACATCTTGTCTTTTAATTTTTTAAATCAAAAGCCATCACCCTCGTGATCAGAAATGAAGTTATTCCAGACAGCACTGATGATCATGATTAGGCCGGCTCGTGATGGGACCTCCTATTCTTCAGTCAAAAGTTATGTTTTTATCTCAATTTCATCTTTTAACATTTCATAAAATGAGAGATCATTACCCAGCATGGTGACCTAACGGTAATGTCAGTCATTAATATCACCAGAAAATGAATCAGCTGGCTCGTGATGAGACCCCTTATCTTTTAGTTTTTAAACTAAAATCCATTATTAGTTTCCTAATAATGTCATACTAGTGATATTTGTGATTCTGATCGGACCGGCTTATTTCTAAGACCTTCTGTCTCTCATTTCAGCATTTTATTGATTGGAACAAATCCTAAATAGTTTTTAGATGAAGAATATTTTTCTAAGACTGATGGTAGAGGTTTGTAAGAGTTTTTCAAAAGTACAAGCTTCGAAGAAGATATTAAATAAGTTATCCCCACTTTTATAAGGAAAATAACAAGATGATGAATAATCTGAGAAACACTTACAAATAAAAACACTGAAGGTATTTTGCATATTTTAAGAAAATTTGATCATCCTGAACAAATTTTAAAAGATTTCAGTCTAGTATCATAATGTTTCAGGCTTATGAGCAAACTGATTTTATTTATATACATTTATTTCTACAGCTGCTAAAATTACTAACTGATTATCTACAAAAAATTAACAGTCTGAAATGTTTTGACTTAATAGAATTAAAACTAAAAATAACAGAATGATGTTTGAAGGTTATGAAAGTTTCATGAATTTCTCATCATCCTTAATTTTCTGTATTAAAACTCAATTTATATACAAAAAATATAAATTAATTTATAAACAGCAAACATAAGTTATGTACAATATATAGATTTATTTACATACAGTAAATTATATACATTCTAAAACAGAAAATATTAACAGAAATATTTTTTCAAAATCAGTCCATTCACTGGGAATGTTTCGGACTGACCTTCGAGTGTTTGCAATCGAAAGGTACTTGGACCTATTTTCTCAGAAATAACAAAGGGACCTAACCACAGTTTCTGAAACTTAGTATGATCTCCCTTCTCCTCGTGAACTTTATCCCATTTTAAAACTAAGTCTCCCACCTGAAATTCTCGATTGGAACTCAAGGATTGGTCAAACCATGATTTCATGATCTGTTGATGTTTTGTAAAGTGTTGTTTTGACTTCTCTCTTTCTTCCTCCAGTTTTAGCAGTGTATTAATTCTCTTTTCCATTGCTGGACACTCTTCATCTTGGATAGACTGAGCTAGCTGTAATGAAGGTAAGAACAAATTAGGTGGTAAAATAGCTTCAGTTCCATATACTAAGAAGAATGGTGAGTTACCTATTGCAGCCTTATGAGTTACTCTATCTTCCCAAACAGCATTGACCAATTCTGTATGCCAATTACGATGGTGAGTTGAAATAGTTCTTTTTAGAATTTTCAATAAATTTTTGTTTGTTGATTCAGCTAGACCATTCCCATGGGGATGATAGTTAGTTGAATACCTGATTCTTATTCCCTTCTCTAAAGCAAATTGGGTTAACTCAATTGATGCAAAATATGAAGCATTATCAAAGACGAGGGAATCGGGAATACCAAATCTTGTTATGATAAAGAATTCCAAAAATAATATAGCCTGATTGGTATTTACAACTCTTAGTGGTGCATCTTCCACCCAATGAGTGAAATAATCGGTCGCAGTTATTATATATTTGTGTTGCATAGATGAGGGAGGATTTATTGGACCTACTATATCAATACCCCATTGCTGAAAGGGTCTTTCAGCTGAAATAGGTTGTAAGGGAAAAGCAGGTTTTTTAACCCTTCTCGTAGCAAGTTGACATTCTTGGCATTTTCTGACAAAGGTGTAGGAATCTCGAAACAAGGTGGGCCAATAATAACCAGCCCTGAGAATTTTATGCGCAGTGGTCTCTCCACCAAAATGATCTCCTGCTGGTCCAGAATGTAATTCTTTCATAATTACTTATGTTTCGTCTTTATCTAGACATTGAAGGTATATTCCATTTGAATTTCTCCGAAAGAGGATATTATCAATTAATAAATAAGGAGCAGACTTCAATCTGAGTGCTCTTTTCTTCTTTGGTTCTAAGTAATCAGGGGCAGCCCCTATTTCCAAAAGTATCCGTATTTCTGTATACCAGGAATCCTGAGGTGGTGGATATAAATAAATTTCCCTGGTAAGTAAAGCCTCATCAATGACAGTTTCAGCTTTATCATCAGGTAAGTGAGCAGCTTCAGCAGCTAATTTACATATCCCTTGGCCTTTGACTATCGTTGAGGGTTTAATTTCTAAGTCATATTCTTGAAGAGCTGTCATCCAAGGTGCCCTCTTTTCACCTAAGTCTTTCTGAACTAACAAGTTTCTGACTGAGGAATAAGGGACAATTATTTTCGTTTTAGATTTTAGTAAATATGGACGAAAATGTTTAACAGCTTTAAAAACAACAAAGGCTTGCTTATCAACTTCATGGTAATTAAGTTCAGCACCTTTGAAATTTGAACTCATGAAGGAGATTGGGACTTCATTATTTTGCTGATTTAATTGAGTTAAAACAGCTGCATACTTCAGATACAAAAGTATACAATATGAAATCCTTATTAAAATCTGGGCTTAGGAGACTAGGAGCTTCTGAAATGGATTCTAAAATTTTCTGAAATGATTCTTTTTCAGTTTGTCCCTAATTAAAAACAGCATCTTTCTTAATCATCTTCTGCAAAGGACGTATGATTTCAGAGAAACTGGGAATGAATCTCCTAACAAAATTTATTTTGCCGAGAAATGACTGCATTTCTTTCTTGCTAGAAGGATAAGTTATCTTTGAAATGGCTTGGGTCCTTTCAGGATCAATCATGATTCCGTGCTTTGAAACTACACAACCTAATAAGATACCTTCTGAAACAGCAAATATTGTCTTCTTAGGATTTAAGGATATTCCAAATTTTCTGCATCGTCCAAACACTTTTCTAAGATGATTAAGATGATCAGGTCGATGTTTAGAATATACAGTAACATCATCCAAGTAGACAACAACTGAATGGTTGATTAGGCCTCTAAAAGCAATATCCATTTCCCGTTGAAAGGTTGCTCCCGCATTGATTAACCCAAAGTGCATCTTACGGTAGGCATATGTTCCCCATGGAGTTCTAAAAGTAGTTTTTAATTGATCATCTAGGGAAACCAATATTTGGTTGTATCCTGAGAAACCATAAAGGAGAGACAGTATCTCAGACCCAGACACCTTTTGAAGAATTTGTTCCATGGGAGGAACTGGGTAATTATCCTTCTCAGAAGCCTTATTCAAATTTCTAAAATCTATGCATAATCTAATATCCCCGTTTTTATTTCTAACTGGAACTAAGTTTGCTACCCATTGAGTATGTCTGATGGGGAAAATGATCTTGGCAGCTAACAATTTATTGAGTTCCTTTTTATTGTTGGTTCTAACAACAGGTGATATTTCGTTAACTTCTATTGAAAAGGTTTTGACTCCTGTTTAATTGGAATTATATGTTGCATGATTTGTGTGTTGAATGTTTTCAGGTCATCATATGTCCAAGCAAAGACATCTTTAAATTTCTTAAACAATTTCATGAAAGCTGGTTTTTTTACAGGGTTGCAATCTAATCCAAGATTTATAGTTTGGGGATTCAATTCTATTCCTAAATTGATGGTTTCATACCTCATTCGAGAGCTGTTAGTTTTACAATTAGGAACAGACCTAAAATTATCCTACAGATCAAAGAACTTCTCTAATCTTAGTACTGAATTAGGGACTGGTTTTACCTGTTCAAAAGCTTTTTCAACTGAACAAAAATCATTTATTACCGAAAAATCCCGTAGATTTTCGTCATGAGTGACTTCGTCAATTGCTGAATCCTTAAAGGTATCCTCGTTCATCAAAAAATTCAGTACCTACACATCATTGTCAAATACATGCCAGTTAAATATATTATTAGGTATGGAAGGTCTAAAAATTAATTCAACAGAAAAGAAATCTGGTGTAAGATTTTCTGATGGAATTAACTTTGATGCTACGTTTGCCAACAAATCTGCTTCTCGATTTTGACTTCTAGGAACAGAATTAATGTTAAATGCATCAAAATGTGAGATAAGGTTCCATACCTCCCGTTGATAACTCTGTAAATGTTTAGATAGGCAGTGAATAGAGTTATGAACCTGTCTAACAATGATCTCGGATTCGCCGTATACAATTAATTCTTTGATGCCCAAATCAATTGCTTTTTTCAAACCTTGAATTAAAGCCTCATATTCCACCGTATTATTGGTACAATTAAATTCCATCCTACAAGCTATACATGTTTTATTTCCCTGAGGGTCAACTAGCAAGCAACCAACTCCTGCTCCTTCTTTAGATTTCGCACCATCGAAATATAAGGTCCAGATAGAACTATGTACAATCACTTTACTTTTCTATAATATTCACAATATTTAGATTACCTACATCATTAATGGTTTCCTTGAGTGAATAGTTAGGAGAAACAGATGTCACATTACTAATTTCAGATTGCTGTTTATTTTCAGAAAAGGCAGAATTTTCAGCTTTAAAATTACCGAATCCTAATTCATACATGTAATTCCCCATAATACAATCTGAAAATAAAACAGGTTCGCTAGGATCATGCAGTTCTGTGACAGTATGTTTCATATATCTTTCTCTATTTATCTTTATCTGATTTGACTTTCCGTTCTTAGGTAACCATAATGTTGACCAGTCAATGGCAAAGAAACCGTTGAGCTGTTGAGACCAATCCCTACTTAAGAACAGCTCGTATGCATCTGGAATATCAGCAACAACAACATCTATAGTTTGATAAACTGAAGGGTTACAAGCAATCCTAACTAAGACATCTTTCATTTCCCTACAACCTTTACCTTTGTCCTGTCCAATTGAGTTATTTGTGAATTAGATGGAACATATTTCCCATTCAATTTCTTGCATACTAATAAAGGCATCACATTGGAGGATGCTCCATAATCTACCATGCAGTTATGAACATTCCTATTGAAAATTTCAAAGGTAAGTAAGAATGGAGGTGTGGTTGATTTAGAATTCTTACCTATCAGCGAAGCTTTGTCAACCGTTGCTTTTCCTTTTTCAGTTGCTGTTGTATCATTATTAGAACTGTTTGCAACAACATTTTGTTTTGCATTAGGAATAATTGAACTCACTGCGGGATTTATAACATGACTATTAGGCATTGGGTAGATTTGAAGAAGATCGTACATACTGATGTTTGCACGAGTCTTCTTTAAATCTTCAATGATATCATATTGTAAATCTAATTTAGGAGCATTTTGAATAGGCTGGGTAATTTTGGTTGATTGAGCCTGCTTGCCGGATTGAGCTTGTTTATTAGGTTGTGAGTTATTGTTGTCATTATTTGTAGTAGAACTTGAAGCACCGGGAGTGTTTGTAAATGTCCTACTGTCAGTATTATAGGCATGTTGTCCTGTAGGCGGACTTTTAGTCTCATGCTCTTTCACAAGACTGTCCTAGAAATGACCGTTAACTTGTTGAGGTTCCTCGGATTCTTCATCATTTTCTGGTTCCTCTTCTTCTTCGTTTTCAGTTATTTCTTGACTAGAAGGAGTTTCAGACAAAGATAAAACAGCTCGAATGGTATTAAAAATCTCTTCGTTTGCTGCTATGTTAGGTGGAGTATTTTTATTATTTGTATTTGGGTTTTGTCTAAACTGGTTTCTAAAATATCCCCTAGAAGGAGAAGCTTCAGAATTGGTTTTCTTTAACCCTACAACCTCGTTGGTTAATGTTCGAATAGCATTTTGCAGCTGTTCTATGTCAAATGCTTTGTCTTTTTCTAAATTGAGCTTTGCAGTCTTCCTACAAGGAAAAGAATCAGATTTCCCACTTCTATCTGGTTCATAGGACATAGAATCCTTTTCGACTTTAATGGCTTCCTCAAACGTTTCTACACATGTTTTTTTTCCAGCTCTCTTAATGAACATCCCAGAATATTTTGGTAAAGTTGATGTATAATTTTCAATAATTATATCCTCGGGAGGTTGAGAAGCAATTCGAATTTCATTTTTTAATTTCAGAAACCTTTGATTGAAATCTTTAATTATTTCTTTAGGCTCCATTTTAATCCTAGATAACTCTAGAGCTAAAAGAGCGGGTGTTTTATCTTCCCCGAATTTATCTAGAAAGGCTTTATTAAATTCCCCCCAGTTTGTGATTGATCCTTGTACTAACGAAAAATACCAGGTAAAAGCTCGTCCTTCGAAAGTTAGAGGAAACAATCGACAAACTACATCTTCATGCTGAACGTTCAAAGTTTGAACAGCCAACATGAATTTGTCAACATGCACCTCTGCCGGTTCTTTGTCATCTGGGTTAAACTTAGGGAGGAGTTTATCTGAATGTTTAGGCAAAGGATGATGTATACCAGGGACTGATACAACAGTTGTTCTTAGCCAAGGGAGTTGTGGACTTGGTGGATTAGGTGGAGGATTGCCTCCTCCTCCTACAGGTACATTTCCTGCCATTGGACTTCTTTCAGAACCTGAAGAACTTCTTGAATTGGATGGTCTTGGACTATCAGGTGGTGATTCAAGAGGAGAAGGTGGTTGATCAAAACCGGCTCTTGCAATTAGTCTTCTAGCAGTATTGGTTTGAGTAGTCTGCCTTTGATGTCTTTCAACCTGATGATGGGGTGTACTATCAGCTATTTCCAAATCTTGCGTAACTATGGTCAATTATGGATTATGTTGTTGCTGTCTAGGTAGACCATAATCTATTGGAGATATACCAAGCTGAATAGCATATGCTCGTGTAAGAATATGTCTTGATTCTTCTAAATTTTGAGTGTTTTGTGCAGGAGTAAAGGGCGAGGTGACAGGATCGCGCTCGAGAATGTTTCTAACAGTTTCTAAAAATGGTGATCTATTGACTTCTGGAAGTTGTTGGCTGGTTGGAAATGTTTCATTAGTTTTACCTGCCATTACTCATTAACAGGCCCTCCTTCTAGCACCATTTGTTGGCCTGATTTTCTGACCTAGGCCAACAAGGAGGTTTTTCCCACACAATTAGCTTAAAGCAGCATCCGGTGTGTTTAAATTAACAAAACATCGCAGGTTATGGTCCTACTACCAGCTGATTTTTCTCTTAAGGAGAAATTAAAATCAGCAAAATCTAACCTATCCTAATGTTATTTCTACTTAAATGAATCCTATAATTAGTTTCAAGTATCTAAACTGTATTATGTTTGCTTTCTTAAGGAAAGACTCCAATTTTTGAAGGGTTTTCTGAATAAAAAGACTTGTTAAAAAGTATGCTAAAATTATACGAATTGATTTAACAACTGTTAACTAAACTAAAATAAAACTTAACCCTAACTATCATATCTATCCTATCTCAGCTGAGAGTGTCTCTAAATACTAGATTAATTATTAATTAATAAAAGATGCACAGAAAGATAAAGTGCATAATTTAAATAGAAACATTTAAATTATACATGGTAAGTCACTTTGTTATACAACAACTGAACATAAAAACTAAGAATAAACAATTATTTTCGTTTTCTGAAATTAATTAATAATTAATGATCAACATAGCTATTTGAACCCAAAGATGATGTCTAATATAAAATCACTGTAAAAATACAAATGATATTTTTAACAGACAGAAGTATACATCATTATAGGTTAAGTTTATAGTAAAAATACTAATAAACACAATCATAACGATATATTTGTTCAAAATGTGATATTGAGCTGACAAAGTGAAAATGATAATTGAACACAAGTATAGCAAAGTATACTATATTAATATTAAGATAGAAGATAAGATGCCGAAATATATATAATATATCCAAAACAATAATACCAGTAATGATATCAGTCTGCATATGTCCAGTTGTATCTCACATCCAAAGATTCAACTTCAGGAATGAAACAACACTAGCAACAAAATATATTTCAAGTATGTTTTCTTCATACACTCCATCCTCCTAGTTCA
The DNA here is from genome assembly GCA_001517045.1 of Pseudotsuga menziesii. Lineage (NCBI taxonomy): Eukaryota > Viridiplantae > Streptophyta > Pinopsida > Pinales > Pinaceae > Pseudotsuga > Pseudotsuga menziesii. The sequence goes on from LPNX011004002.1 coordinate 393,381, forward strand.
TCAAAATTCCTAACTTATACAATACTATGATTCAGTTTTCCCTATTAATGTTACATGCAACATTATAGGGTTCCTATAAATATAAAGAGAATCGAATCTCTTTTATTAAACACCTGTCATTATAAACAGAAAAATGACTAGCCTGAACGTTTGCTGATTTGAAGGTACTTGGTAAATTCGTGGCCATTGTTGAAACTTCAGCCTTCAACAAACAGCCACATCTCCCAGCCAACACCTTAACAACGTCCTGAAAGTTTGGAGAAGAGTAATGACATATCCACCTGTATTCAAACAAACGAAGCATCTCATTAAAACTAGTAAAAACAGATGTAACAGAATAAACCAAGATTTAAATGTATGCCTGTAAAATCTGCGATTTTACAGGAATGCATAATCAAATATTTTATTACCTGTTTGACAGCGATACAAGAAATGATAATAACCATCGAGTTCTACTTTGAAGATCAACTACTCTTCGGGCTTCAGTTAATTTGGCTTTCAGTCTGATAATCTTTAACTTCTGTTTTTCTATTTGCTCAAGTAGGTGTTGATTCGTATCTATTATTGACCTCTTTGCTCTTTTATATTGATTTTTTTTAGTATTCACTTTTTTCCACCTGCTAATCCAACTCAACAACTCCTCTCTAAATGTTCTATTTTCTTCTTCTATCAATGCTGCATTAGATTGACAATGCTTAAGTTCATCCTTCAACTCTGTAATCTTTTTCTGGTATGTCTTATCTAGTACTTGCTGTAGGATTTCTTCATTATTGGCTACCCAAGGAGAATTAGAGTCATCAATGTTTTGACTAGATGACTGAGGACTGATAAAAAATGGTTCAGGGTCTGCAATGTAGGTGTTCATACATGATTGAGCGACCTCGACCTTATCCAATTTCGCACCATTATCCTTTATAAAAGTGGGATTATTTACCTGAGTAGTATCAAGGATTGATGATGTAATATCATCTTCAATATGGATGACTGTAGGCTGAGTATTCTGTCGATTAGCCATAGGAGTCGAAATTGAGGGTTTCATACTCCTAGTAACCCTCCTTGAAAACACAAGATTGTCTAACTCAAACCCTCCTTTATCGCAGCATACTTGAGCTAGATGGTCTAACTTATACATAGGCTCTTTGTCATGTTTATGAGGACTAGCTAGTTCGGAGAGATTTTTACAATCAACAAGGATAATAGTTTTGCTTTCAGTTAACCTTTCCTCTGTTTTTGCAGGAGTACAGGGACATCTATCAAATGAGGGCTGATTCAAGACTGCTTCAAAGCAACCGGGAACTGGATTGTCGACATTCTCATTACTAACCCCAGCATTTATAGATAGATTGGCTTCACTGATCCCTTTTCCCTCTGATTCAGTTTCAGGAGCGTTATTAACCTCAGGCTTAGCAGCCTTTCTTTTCCTGCGGGTTTTTGGAGAGGGATCTGGCCAATATTGGGTCGGCCCTAAATCACACTCAGTTAAAAATTCATCCCATGTCTTGCCATTTAAAGACAATTGATGTTGCACTATGATTTTGACTAATCCGTGGTGAAAAAGACTTCTATCAGGGTTACTAAAACTTCAGACCGCCCGTGACATCTTCTTTAAACTTTTCCATAAATAAAATGGCAGATTAAGCCTACAACCCTATAATGCTAATAGGAGTCTTAAATGGTAATAGTGTAAATGGGAGAAACGTCCATCGCAGGACACATACCTGACTAGAATTTTGTAAAAAACCTCTCCATTCGGGCTTCAAAAACTTGACAGGGACACCTATCTTCAGTTTAGTATTATCGGGCAATGGCAGCAACAGAGATAAACACCTTTTCTTATTAACCCTACTACCTTTGAACCAGCGTTCTCCAACTTGCGGAAGTTTAGTTTCCTCTGCGATCTTGTCTTCATTAATAACGAACTTAAAACCCCTTATCTGCACAACGTTGTCTTGTAAATTCATGGAAAATAGTTTTGTCACCTCTGCATGATGGCCGTCAAAACACTTAAAGAAATTCCCCCACCCAATTTTCTCAAAACGCAAGGCTATCTTTTCGTCTGCTTCTATGAGCTCTGAACCAGAGATTTCAAAGTGGTTCAACGGAGCCATAACCTCCTCCACACTACCCTTGTTTCGGAATGGACTGAATGGCAATGTGAATAGGGAGGGAATAGGTATCCATGTGTATGACATGATGTGCAAACTTCGCATGCTTTGGATCTGACAGATATGAGATCTTGGACTCAGCCATTTTAGCAGAACCTTAACAATGATGAACGCTACAGCCAACGTTATATTATAATACATGCATGTTTAACCATGACTCAGCCATGACTAGCAGTGAAATTTAACAAAATCGACATACCAGAGATCTTGTGATTGACGGATCATAAATCCAAACATTGATTACTTACAGTGGTCATAATGAGCACATACATTGTTAGGAAATGGAATGACTATCAATATTAAATCTTGATGATACTAATCATCCATATGTTCACAGTTGTTAGCTAATTATGAGGTGCAAGCCACATCCATATGCCAACTTAGCGATCTGAGTGACAAGCGTTATCAATTTGACTCATGGCTCTCGGAAACTCTGTCAATTAATGGTCTTCTCTAATTTTAGAGTGAAAGGTGGTAGTAACGAAATCATATACCCTAATGTTTAGCATGTCAACTAGCTAATGACTTGATTTAATATGACTATCAAGTATATACATAAAATTTCATAGATTTTAGTTTTAAATCTTTCCAAAATCTTATCAATTAATATCCGAAATCAAATTTGATAAGAAACTAAGTGGTAAAACTATAATATATGAAAATTCCCATATGATCGTCATTTTATTCACTAACTACATATATACAATTTTCACAAAGTCATGGTTAGGCATTACATATGGAATATGAACATTAGGTTTAATAAGAGTTTTGATTAAATGAGTTACCTTTAGTTCTAAGAGTTTAGAACTCATAATACCTTACCATATCCATCTTTTAAATAAACACAAGATGTGTTTTTGTTGATTTTATCTTGGCATACTATCGTTTCGAGTTTCTTAAATCATAAATAATCATATAAATTTAAATTAATGATCGAATTGATTATATGAAAATTTATGAAAATAACTGACAGCTGTTAATTACTAAGTTCATGAACATGTTTCACCAACTTCTAAAATATCATTTTACTCTTCTTTGATTGAGAGTACCTTCAGAATCAAAGATTATGAAGGTGCTCTTTTATAATTTTAAATTGGTAAACCATAGATAGAGATGATCTCCCTTCATCTTAATGAGAAATGAAGGGGTTGTTGCTGGCTGCCAACATGTCCTTAACCATGTATGTTTCTTCAAGTAATGGAATTAATTGAACATTACGAATCATGTTGATGTTTGTTATCCATTTTATAATAATTTGAGAGTGGCCAAATATTTGCTGATTTTTTAAGTATTTTTCCATCACTAGCCATAAAATAAGTCTAAAAAGCCCTTTATTCTACAAAGTTATTTGTACCATTTCCAAGTGCAGCTTTAAAATTATACCAAAGCTTATCTATTAAGTAAATTAAACCTCCAACGCCACATGTTTTTGGCTCACTATGTGCAACCCCATCTAAATATCCCCATGGTTTACTCTTATCAATTTCTTCCTCGCTTCTAGTTATATGCTAATGAGTTCCCAAAACATCTTTGGTTTATGGCTAATCAAATACCCCAAGACACATTAGGAGGAAGAGATCTAAATGTAGGAATATCAATTCCACAAGATATTCAACCTATATTATACCTCACAGTGAAAGAAAAGCAAAAGAAGAAGAATTTCAATGAAGGAAGAAGAATTTCACTGCTCAAATTTGATTTAATATTTAATCTGAATCTTTTGTAAAGTTAACATGGAAAATGAAGATACGTGAATTACTTTGTTATGTTCTTAATTGGACTATGTGATAATTTGGTTGTAGAAATTGTTTTTTTTAATCAATTTTATTTTATAAGAAAGATTACATTTTAAACATGCTATCATGTTTATCCTGAGCATATCCGTGTAAATGTGCTCAAAATTTACACTTTCCATCATGTCGTTAACCCTATACATTTATCCAAATAATGGAATTAGTTGAACATTATGAATCTTGTTGTTACTTGTTATCCCTCTTATTATAATTTGAGTCTCCAAAGTTTTGTAGATTTTTTAACTCCTTTTTCATCGCCAACCACAAAAGAAGCTGTAAAGCGCTTAATTCTACAAAGTTATGTGTAGCATTTCCAAGTCCATCTTTAAACTATACAAATGCTTATATGTTAAGTAAAGTAAACCTCCAAGACCACATCTCTTTGGCTCACTATGAGCTAAATCAGTGGTCTAACCGCCATTGAATACTCCTCACAATCCCTATAGGACCCATGACTGCTTAGCTTATCAATAGGAACCCTCACTGCTTCTAGATCAATAGGACCCATGAATTCTCAGCCTATCTAATTTTTCATTCAAAGCTTCCATTAAATCAAGACCTTTATCTAGGTTGTTGGAGTCATTCAAATTTTCTTTTTCTTTCATGACAACAAATGCACTAAGAATTGCTGATGATTCCATCCGGGGAGCAGTTCATGTAGAAATTTTCCATATGGCTAGTTGTAAAACCATGCCATCGATCGAGACTTGAATATATTCATCTATAATTTTCTATATTTGCATAAGCCTGTTGTTAAATCTTCCTTCATTGATAGTTAGAAAAGCTTGGATGCACTTGTTGATATTGACGGGATCCATGATTCAACACAAATTAACATGAACCAAGTTTGAATTTCCAATCTAAATCAAATCAAGTTTGAAATATGTGATCATTTATAACTAAGGGGGCGACTCAAATATCTAGATCACCTCAATTTAATACATATCGATTTATCTACTCTCTTATTTTAGATAGATAGCTTGCGCCGATGATTTTGGAAAGCCTCATTTTATGATGTTCGAAGTGAGCCAAAAGAGTACTAATGAATGAGGTCTCTCTTGAAGCTAGTGCATCAAGTGAAGGGTTTCACTTTTCAATGTTGGAATCCATATGGGAACAATCCTTCAACAACAAAAAAATGTCTACCGTAATATATATATATATATATATAAAGCATGCAACTCGAAACTAGCACGGGTTCAAAGCATTAAATCCCAAATTAAGTAGAAAAAACGTTTTTTTATTTAAATGGAACCTTATTAAAATACTAGTGCTTTCATTTTCCCACTCTTCCGTAAACATGATGCTTAATAATTTACAGGTCAAAATATTAGTGTATGTAAAACTATTCACTCCAAATAAAAATCTAGATTTTTTAGTTTCACTCCCTTCAACACACCGTCTAATTAAATTTTCATAAGGCTTGATCTAGATTTTGGCTAGAAATAGGTTTTAATTCTTTTTCTTGGGAATTTTTGAATAATATATTAATAATAAATCTTAAGGAAAAGGGAAGATGACTTTGGCCATATTGATTTCAAACTCTTTCATACAATTTTCTTGAAAACCAAGATGAACGATTTTAATCAATCCATGGAATGCATGCAAAAACCAAGATGAGCAAGTCTAATAGAGCCTTATATTTTCTTCAATACGTGAGGTACCTACCCAAATTGAGTGCAATATTATCACATATGAACTAGGGAAATTGGAATACTCTATGTTTTTTATCCCCATAGGTTATTCTCACAAGAGCGTGAAATCTATATGGGAACATTTCGAAAGTGGGAAGTGGATTGAGATATGATCGAAGGATTGAATAATTTTGGCATTCATTAATCCACGGTACATAACCCTTCCAAGTAATTATATTGAAGTTACACTCCCCAACTTTCAATACAACTTGTCATTAGTCCTAGTCACAAGTTTTGGAAATGAATTGGCATACCTTAGGGAAGTTTGTAGATGAGAAAGAGTCAATCTTCCCATCTGTACCATGCCATGCATACAACTCACTACATATGGGGTTGTTTTGAGTCAAGGTTTCTTTCTAGTCTATATAGAGTTGGACAAAGACAGAGTATACAACCATGGAAGAGAGTAACAAGGGTCCACACAAGTTTGAGGTTTGTGTAATATACTCTATAAATAATATGGGTTGTATTGACTCAGGGTTGATTTTTAGTTTGCACAGAGATGGACAGAGACAGGGTTGCTTTGTAGTCTGCATAGAGATGGACAATCTGCACAGAGATGGACAATCTGCACAGAGATGAACAAATTGCAAAAAGGAACAAGGGTCTACAGAAATTTTAGGTAGTGTGATATATTGTGTAAATAATAATTTATATTAGTTAGTATGTGTGAATAACATTTTATTACTTACTTTCCAATGGGATTTTTCACTCTATAAATAATTGCTTTGTAAAAATTTAGTATTGTCTCTAAATAATTGCTTTGTAAAAAATTATTCTTGTTTTCCTTTTGGGTCTTTTTATTCAATTTTTTATTTTGAATTTTCCTTCCTCATTGATTAAGTTATTTTCACCTACAAATAATTAGAGTCATAGGAAAAGTAGCATCAACACACTCAAACTGTAATCTTTAAGCATTATAAGTCTTTTGCTTCACCATAAATTTATTATAGAGGCTTGTGGGAGTAACCAAAAGCTTCTCCTTTGTAATGTAGTGTAAATTGAATCTTTGGAGAAATTTCTTCAAACTAATTTAGTATTTTTGAGACTTACTTTAGCTTTCCATTAACCCCATCTAGGTTTCTCCAATAAACAAAACCTGGGTCTTAGGTTGACACTAAAACAATGTCTCAAGCTTAAGCTATTTACAGCTATTTACAGAAATTCCATGTACAGTTGTGCTACTAGTTCTAAATTAAAATTATATGGATTATGAAGAAGAACATAATTTGGTATATATTCAATATCCACAGTGGCTCCTGTGTAAGTTCTTCATCTAATTATTCTGCACATTTTATCTCGCCAATTTTCACGTAAAACGTTGATTGAATTCGTTCATAATATCAGTTTTTAGTTGTTTCTGCAATGAAAATGGCAATTTCAAGAAGAAATCAACACCTTCCATTTCGACAAAATTCGCACTAAAATGTGCAAATGGTAGAGACAATTACCCCATTAATATTTAGTTTAATAGTTTTATTAACTATTTATTTTGAATGGTATTTTTTGAAAATGTGTGTTATAAGTGATCACATTCCTAACCTTTTAATTCATCACAAAGATAATCTTTTCATGAAGGCTCCTAGCCTTTTAACTCATCTCCACTATAATCATGTAAGAATGCTTCTCTAAATATGTATGAACACAAAAATAAAATTTTAAATAAAAAACAAAATCGTTCCTTTTTAAAAATCCAATGTACCTATGTCAATATCACTGGATGTTAATAACAAGTACTCATCATCATTGATATTTTTTGCTTTCTCCCATCAAATCATTAATACTATAATTTGAATTAAATCTATAAATTCAATTTTGAAAAATAACTAACTAAATTATTTTTAATTTAATCTTTTGTAACATTAACATGGAGAAAGTGAATTACTTTGTGATAATTTGCTTGTAGCTACTGTTATTTTTAATCTTTTTTATTTTATTTTATAAAAAAGATTACATTTTATATATGCTTTCATGTTTATCATGAGCATATTCAAATTCATAGTTCCTTTTGAATTTCACATTTCCATAAAACCACTTGATTCGTGAAAATAACCAAATTCATTTGAGTTTAAAAACTTAGTAATGTACCACGATGGTTCAACACATCCATGACAACCTAGAGTTTGTTAGAATGTTTATTTCCCTGTAAATGTCCTAAAAATTTACATTTTCCATCATGTCCTTAACCATCTATGTTTCTTCAAGTAATGGAATTAGTTGAACATTATGAATCATGTTGATGTTTGTTATCCAATTTATAATAATTTGAGAGTGGCTAAATATTTGCTGATTTTTTAAGTATTTTTCCATCACTAGCCATAAAATAAGTCTAAAAAGCCCTTAATTCTACAAAGTTATTGGTACCATTTCAAGTGCAGCTTTAAAATTATACCAAAGCTTATCTATTAAGTAAATTAAACCTCCAACGCCACATCTTTTTGGCTCACTATGTGCAACCCCATCTAAATATGCCCATGGTTTACTCTTGTCAATTTCTTCCTCGCTTCTACTTATATGCTAATGAGTTTCCAAAACATATTTGGTTTATGGATAATCAAATACCCGAAGCCACAATAGGAGGAAGAGATCTAAATGTAGGAATATCAATTCCACAAGATATTCAACCTATATTGAACCTCGCAGTGAAATAAGAACAAAAAAAGAAGAATTTCAGTGCTCAAATTTGATTTAATATTTAATCTTAATCTTTTGTAAAGTTAACATAGAGAATGAAGATAAGTGAATTACTTTGTTATGTTCTTAATTGGACTATGTGATAATTTGGTTGTAGAAATAGTTTTTTTAATCAATTTTATTTTTAAGAAAGATTACATTTTAAAGATGCTTTCATGTTTATCCTGAGCATATCCAAAAATGCCATTATGTCAAACAAAAGCCTTAAATTTCTCTCCAAAATTACTTTATGTTTCATAGTCTTCTTCAAAGAATACAAACTAAACATGTAAGTTCATTCAAAAATAAGCTTTCTAGTTTCCTCATGGATGAGAAACAGAAAACAAAAAATTCATAGTCACCACTTTTGTTCAAAAAAGATCTCATACACCTAATAGATATTGTATTTTCAAATTCATTGCTCCATTTGAATTTCATATTTCCATAAAACCATAAAGTACTTAACTAAATTTTAGGGTTCCAAAAAGGATTCATGAAAATAGCGAGATTCATTTGAGTTTAAAAACTTAGTAATGTACGACGATCCTTCTACATCCATGACAGCCACAAAGATTTCTAGCCCATCTGCGAGAACATTTATTTCCATCTAAATGTGCTCAAAATTTAGACTTTCCATCATGTCCTTAACCCTATACGTTTCTCCAAATAATGGAATTAGTTGAACATTATGAATCTTGATGTTACTTGTTATCCATCTTAGATTTTTTAACTCTTTTTTATCTTTAACCATAAAAGAAATTGTAAAGCGCTCAATTCTACAAAGTAATGTGTACCATTTCCAAGTCCATCTTTAAACTATACAAATGCTTATCTATTAGGTAAAGTAAGCCTCCAACACCACATCTCTTTGGCTCACTATGAGCTAAATCAGTGGTCTAACTTCCATTGAATACTCCTCACAATCACTATAGGACCCATGACTCCTTAGCTTATCAATAGGACTCCTCACTAATTCTAGATCAATAGGACCCATTACTTCTTAGCCAATCTAAATTTTCATTCAAAGCTTCCATTAAATCAAGACCTTTATCTAGGTTGTTGGAGTCATTCAAATTTTATTTTTCTTTGATGATAACAAATGCACAATAAGAATTGCGGATGATTCCATTCGAGGAGTAGTTCATGTAGAAATTTTCCATCTGGCTAGTTGTAAAACCTTGCCATCAATTGAGACTTGAATATATTCATCTATAATTTTCTATATTTGCATAAACATGTTGTTAACTCTTCCTTCATTGATTGTTAGAAAAGCTTGGATGCACTTTTTTGTATTGACGCGATCCATGATTCAACACGAATTAACATGAACCAAGTTCGAGTTTCCAATATAAATCAAATCAAATTCAAAATATGTGATCATTTATAACTAAGGGGGAGACTCAAATCTCTAGATCACCTCAATTTAATACATATCGATTTATCTACTCTCTTATTTTAGATAGATAGTTTGCGCCGATGATTTTGGAAAGCCTCATTTTATGATGTTCGAAGTGAGCTAAAAGAGTACTAATGAATGAGGTCTCTTTTGAAGCTAGTGCATCAAGTGAAAGGTTTCACTTTTCAATGTTGGAATTCATATGGGAACAATCCTTCAACAAACAAAAATTTCTACCGTAATATATATATATATATATATATATATAGATAGATAGATAGATAGATAGATAGATAAAGCATGCATCTCGAAACTAGCACGGGTTCAAAACATTAAATCCCAAATTAAGTAGAAAAAGTGTTTTTTATTTAAATGAAACTTTATTAAAATACTAGTGCTTTCATTTGCTCCAATCTACCCTAAACATGATGCTCAATAATTTACATGCCAAAATATTAGAGTAGGTAAAACTAGTCACTCCAAATAAAAAACTAGATTTTTTAGTTTCACTCCCTTCAACACACCATCTAATTGAATTTCCATAGGGCTTGATCTAGATTTTGGCTAGAAATAGGTTTAAGTTCTTTTCCTTGGGAATTTTTGAATAATATATTAATAATAAATCTTAAAGAAAAGTGAAGATGACTTTGGCCATGCTGATTTCAAACTCTTTCATACAATTTTCTTGAAAACCAAGATGAACGATTTTAATCAATCCATAGTAAATGCATGAAAAAACCAAGATGAGTGAGTCTAATAGAGCCTTATATTTTCTTCAATACATGAGGTGCCTACCCAAATCGAGTGCAATATTATCACATATGAACTAGGGAAATTGGAATACTTTATTATATTTATCTCCATAGGTTATTCTCACAAGAGTGTGAAATCTATATGGGAATGTTTTGAAAGTGGGGAGTGGATTGAGATATGTTCGAAGGATTGAATAATTTTTGCATTCACTAATCCATGGTACATAACCCTTCCAAGTATTTATATCAAAGTTACCGTCACCAACTTTCAATACCACCTGTCATTAGTCCTAGTCACAAGTTTTGGAAATGATTTGACATACCTTAGGGAAGGTGGTAGATGAGAAAGAGTCGATCTTCCCTTCTGTCCCATGCCATGCATGTAACTCACTACATATGGGGTTGTTTTGAGTCAAGGCTTCTTTCTAGTCTAGATAGATTTGGACAGAGAGAGAGTATACAACCATGGAAGAGAGTAACAAGGGTCCACACAAGTTTGAGGTTTGTGTAATATACTCTATAAATAATACAAGTTGTATTGAGTCAGGGTCGCTTTGTAGTTTGCACAAATATGGACAGAGACAAGGTTGCTTCGTAGTCTGCACAGAGATGGACAAATTGCAAAAAGGAACAAGGGTCTACACAAGTTTTAGGTAGTGTGATATAGTGTGTAAATAATAATTTCTATTAGTTAGTATGTGTGAATAACATTTTATTACTTACTTCCCAATGCGATTTTTCACTCTATAAATAATTGCTTTGTGAAAATTTAGTATTGTCTCTAAATAATTGCTTTGTAAAAAATTACTACAATATCTAAATAATTGCTTTGTAAAAAATTATTCTTGTTTTCCTTTTGGGTTTTTTTATGCAATTTTTTATTTTGAATTTTCCTTCCTCATTGATTAAGTTATTTTCACCTACAAATAATTGGAGTCATAGGAAAAGTAGCATCAACACACTCAAACAGCAATCTTTAAGCATTATAAGTCTTTTGCTTCACCATAAATTTATTATAGAGGCTTGTTGGAATAACCAAAAGCTTCTCCTTTGTAATGTTGTGTAAATTGAATCTTTGGAGAAATGTCTTCAAACTAATTTAGTATTTTTGAGACTTACCTTAGCTTTCCATTAATCCCATCTAGGTTTCTCCAATAAACAAAAACCTAGGTCCTAGGTTGACACTAAAACAATGTTGAGCTTAAGCTATTTATAGAAATTCCATCTACACGTGTGCTACTAGATCTAAATTAAAAATATATGGATTATGAATAGGAAGATATTTGGTATATATTAAATATCCACAATGGCTCCTCTGTAAGTGCTTCATCTAATTATTTTGCAATATCTTTTTTTTCTGCAAATTTCTTCCTTCTGATAATGAGCATCATCTCTTTGCATCCTTAATGCATTGAGTTCTACGCAAACCAGCTGATTGACATATTTATTTTCACAATGAGTTGAATCATCATCACGTAGATTTTTTTCTATGCGAAGAGTGCAGAAAACTAGTCTCACAATTCGTGTGGTGCCTTCACCTTTTTCTCTGTAGGTCCCCTATCTGGTTCCACCCGTGGGTTCATCCAACCTTCTCGATCTAGAATTGTCGGTCCAGACTTGTCGGTATAAACTTGTCGGCCCATACTTGTTGGTCTAGAATTGATCCTTTTACAGAGCTTTAGCTCTTCGACTAAATCACTTACACAAAAGCTTGAGCTTCAACTTCTCTTTCTCACCCCAAGTTCCTCTGTCTCTCTATTGTGTTTGTAGTGTCTGTAATCTCTCTGTCTCTTACCTAAATTACAATTTGCTTCTTCTATTTATAGGAAACATGAATATTACTTCTACATGGGTTGACTGACTCACCATTAAAGCCTACAATAACTATCTACCTTACAACTTAGCTTCAGAAATAAATTCGACTGGTTTACATTGTCGAATTGTGGACTCTTCCCTCTTGTTAGACTGATCGACAAGATCTTAATTGGTACAGACTCTGACTGAGTCAGCTGAGAGTCAGGTAGGGATCTGCGAGTAATTACATTTTCCAACAAAAGTCATAGGAATAACATGTGCAGACTTGTTGGCTGCATTTTGTAATAATTTGATTAAAAGTGGTACCTGACGATCAAATGGATTCTGAGCTGGAAAAAGAGGTTAACCTTGTACGGTATCTCGATGACACACATCTATTTTCTGAATTTTGTACAAAAACACTTACTAATAGATTGTTGTTCAATAAGGATGCAAACAAAAGTCAGGAGCGGAGGTTTCTGTCAAAACTGAAGCTGCAATGTGATGTACTGGATACATAAAAGATGGAAGTGATGCTTAACGATTTTGCACTTTCCAAGGAAACCCAAGCTACCTTTCTTGACATTTCAAAAAAGAATCTTGGAATAGATTTCTCTATTACAGTGCTGAACACTATAAAGTGTGTGTTGGAAAATGTAATTACTCCCAGATCCGTACCTGAATTTCAGCCGACTCTATCAGAGTCTGTATCAGGAAAGATCTTACAAGTGGGAAGAGTCCATGATTCGGTAATGTAAACTAGTCAAATTTATTTCTGGAGCTAATTTTTTAGGTAGATATTTATTACATTCTTTAATGGTGAGTCAGTCTACCCATGTAAAAGCAATCTTCAGGTTGCCTATAAATAGAAGAAGAAATTTGTAAATCAATTTACAGACACAATAGAGAGATAGAGGAACTCATGGTGAGAAATAGAAGTCGAAGCTCAAGCGTCTGTGTAAGTGATTTAGTCGAAGAGAAGAAGCTTTGTAAAAGGATCACTCGGTGAGTCGACAAGTCTGGACCGATAAGTCTAGGACGACAAGTTTGGACCGGCAAGTTAGTAATGCTTTGTTATTTCCGCATAAGTTATATATATGAAATAATTTATGGTTGATTGTGTTTATTTGGCTGCACAATATTTTCAAAGTTACTTGTGTAAATGTCTTTTACCATTACAGTTGAGTGAAAGAACAAGAACCCATAAATTTCTCACCGCGTGAAAGTTCCAGGGTTTTACGGCACATTGGTCCACTCAAGTCTTCCTACATATTTGGGCATATGTTTTATAAGTTATTTGGATTTGTTAATGTGTCTATTTTACTTCATTTTACTCACTGGTGAAAAGCATTTGTAATTTCTTAAGTCTCTTAGATTAAGGAAAATACTCTGTAGATTTCGACCAAACTGAACTGACAAGGTTGGTTGAGTAAAACGACTTGAGAAGTCGAAGAAGTCATCTGACTTGAGTGATCGAAGAGGTCAGCTGACTTGAGTGGTCAAAGAGGTGAGCTGACTTAGAGGTCGAAGTCAGCCGACTTCGAAGTGACAAGTGGTCGAGGTAAAATCAGTCGATAGAACCGACAAGTAATTCGATGTAAATCAGTCGGGTCTAAAGGCCGACCAAAGTTGATAGACTTTTCTAGTCAAAAGATAGACAAGTTTCACCCGACATGTGAAAAAGTGAAAAATAGGTCGGCAAAAAAAGTGAAAATTAAATTTAATATTGACTGAGCGCTAAACTCAAGTTTAGTCAGCTTGGTTTTGGCTAAATGGTATTAGAGCAAGGTTTATATCAGAGCAAGGTTTATATTATCCCAAGATTTATGAAAGAAATCTTGTCTTAAAAGGAGGAAATTTAATTTTCTAAGGAAAGTTAATTAAAAATTAAAATGGTTTCTATTTCTGGTTCATTACAAACTCCAATTTTTACAAGAAAGGATTATGAATATTGGTCTTTAACTATGAAGCCTTTATTGAGAAGTCAAGACATTTGGGAGATAGTTTACCATGGTTATGCAGAACCAGTAGACATGACAGCATATAACAATCTCACACAGGCTGAGAAAGATGTGTTGAGGGAACATAGGAAGAAAGATGGAAAAGCTCTGTTTTACATACATCAAGCTATGCATGAGAGCATACTCCCAAGAATAGCATAAAAAACTAATGCTAAGCAAGCATGAGATACATTGGAGACTGCCTATCAAGGTTTGGATAAGGTAAATACATCCAAGCTGGAGATTCTGAGAAGAGATTTTGAATCTCTATCCATGAAAGATTCAGAGAATGTAGACACATTCTACGCTAGAGTTGTTGGGTTGATAAACCAACTGAAATCTCATGGAGAAGACATAGAAGACTAAATGGTTGTTTAAAAAATTCTCAAAATTCTTCCCCCAAGATTTGAAAACTTGGTTGTGACCTTAGAAAAACACACAAACATGATGACATTTACCATTGATGAGTTGCAAGCTTCACTCATCAATCATGAACATAGACTCAGCTGAACACAGACATCATTGGAAGGTGCATTCGTAGCATAGTAATCCATAAGCCGTGGTAGAGGCAGGGGTAGAAACAACATCAGAGGTAGAGGAAGAAGTTCTTCAAGAGGAGGATGAGGCAGAAGTCCTACAAATGTCAGTGGCAGAGGAGATAATCAAAACCCAATTCAGCCAAGTGGCCAGAGGTTTGATAAATAAAAAATTCAATGTCATTACTATAAGAAGTTTGGTCATTATTCATATGAATGTAGGAAGAATCAATATGACCAAGGAAGGCAAAGCCCAAATCAGTCGACCAACACTAACACTTTGACAAGTGGAATGTTAATGGCATCGACATCTCCACTTGAATGCAATGCTGTTCAAAAAATTCCACATGACATATGGTACTTAGATTCAGGATGCAGCAACCACATGATTGGTAACTTAAATTTTTTTTCCAGTCTAGACAATTCAGTTAAAACTGATGTTACACTTGGAAACAATGTCCCATTTACTATCTTAGGAAAAGGCACTGTTGATATTCTAACCAAACATGGGGAGAGTAAATACATCCCTAATGTCTATCATGTCGAAGGTCTGAAACATAATTTGCTAAGCATTGGATAGTTGATACAAAAAGGCTACAGAGTCTACATGGAAGATGATCACTGTGTGATCAAAGACAAGCATCCAAGCGACCAACTGATAGCAAAAGTGCCAATGACAAGAAATCACTTGTTTCGATTGAGGATAGTTCCCAACATGAAAGGGAATGAAAACACAGGAGCTGCATTCAAAGTAGAAAGTGAAGAAACAGTCGAGCTCCTCAACAAGAAAGAAAATTGCAGCGCTAATTTGCAAGCTGCATTTAAGACAGAAGTTCAGGATGAATCCTGGTTGTGGCATTTCAAATTTGGACATCTAAATTTTGGTGGGCTGAAGCTACTACACACAAAGAATATCGTGAAAGGATTTCCATTGATTGACACACCAAAGAGGGTTTATGAAGGCTGCATTTTTGGCAAGCAGCACAGAGAGAATTTTCCAGTCAAAAAGTCCTATAGAGCATGCACACCACTTGAAATTGTGCACTCTGACATTTGTGGTCCAATGCAGACATCATCCATTGGTAGCTGCAAGTATTTTCTAACTTTTATTCATGACTACTCAAGAAAAACATGGGTATATTTTTTGAAACATAAATATGATGGATTTAGTTATTTTCAATAGTTCAAGGCACTCGTGGAGAATGAGAGTGGACATTGCATCAAGATATTAAGGACCGACAGAGGAGGTGCATATGTTTCAAATGAATTTCATAATTTTTCTAAGACCCATGGCATACAGAAACAATTCACTGCATGGTACACACCTCAGCAGAACGATATTGCCGAAAGAAAGAACAGAACCATCATGGAGATGGCACATAGCATGTTGGTAGCCAAGCATTTTCCAAATGACTATTGGGGTGAAGCATTCGCAACTGTTGTTTACATTTGAACCGGTGTCCAACAAAGAGTGTGAAGAACAAGCTCCCCAAGAGGCATGGAAATGTATGAATCATATTGTTTCACATTTTAAAAAAAATTGTTGTGTTTCATATGCTCATATTCTAGATGAGCTCAAAAGGAAGCTAGACAAGAAGGGACAGAAATGTATTTTTGTTGGTTATTTAGAAGACACAAAAGCATACAAGTTCTATGATCCTATCGCAAGGAAAGTGATAATCAGTCAAGATGTTCAATTTGTCGAGAATGAATCATGGGATGGAACTGTTGACATAAATGTCAAGATTGTGTCGAATGTCGACAATGATGATATGGAAGAGGAAGTGGTTCAAACACCACATGTAAGTCAATCACTCGCAGCAATGTTGACTCCCATGACACCACGACATGGTTCAGCACAAGGACCATCGACACAAGTAGCGACTCAAGCTACACCGACAAGCACACCAAGAGGACATCAGACTCCATCAAGCATTTTGTCAAGGTCGACATCGACAGAACAGGTGAAGACAAGAAGTCTACGAGAAATATATGAACCTAGTACACCTAATTCATTCTCTCTCTTTGCATTATTTTCTCTTATATATGATCCACTAACATTTGAAGAAGAAGTATGGGCAGAAGCCATGGATGAAGAAATAGAATGCATTAAGAAAAACCAGACATGGGAACTGGTTGATGTACCAACAGACAAAGATGCAATCAATGTCAAATGGATTTATAAGACAAAGAAAGATGTTGATGGGAATGTGCAAAAGCACAAGGAAAGAATGGTAGCAAGAGGGTTCACACAATAACCTGACATAGACTTCAATGAAACATTTGCACCTGTTGCACACATGGATACAGTCAAAATAGTTTTGGCCATTGCTGCACAAAACAAATGGCATGTTCATCAAATGGATGTCAAGTCGGCATTCTTAAATGGATATCTAGAAGAGGAAGTATATGTGGAACAACCACAAGGGTATGAAGTTTTAGGTCAATAGCATAAAGTGTATAGGCTGAAAAAGGAACTCTATGGTTTGAAGCAAGCTCATAGAGCTTGGTACAGTCAGATTGATTCCTATCTCACTGAAAATGGATTTCACAGAAGTGAAAGTGAACCGACATTGTACACCAAAGTGGATGAGCAAGGTAAGATGTTAATTGTCTACCTGTATGTAGATGATTTAATATTTACTGGTGATTATGGCATAGGATGTTTTAAAGCAATCATGGAAAGTGAATTTGAAATGACTGATCTGGGGCTTATGAAGTTTTTCTGGGCATTGAAGTTCAGCAATTTGAAAGTGGTATTTCTATATCTTAGTCTAAGTATGCAAGTGATGTCTTAAAAATATTTAACATTTCTAATTTCAAGACAGCCCCAACACCAGTAATAACAGGTTTGAAATTGAGCAAAGATGATGAAGGATCCACTGTACATCCTAAGCTGTTCAAAAGGCTTGTTGGCAGACTTATGTATTTGACAGTGACAAGACCAGACATTATGTATGGTGTAAGTCTAATTTCAAGGTTCATGGAGTCACCAAAAGACTCACATTGGCAAGCAGGTAAAAGAATTCTAAGGTATGTAAGTGGGACAAAAGACCTTGGTATTTTGTATTCAACCTTAGAAAATTTTAAACTCATTCGTTACCCTGACAATGACAATGGATGCAGCATAGATGACAGGAAAAGCACATATGGGTACACATTTCATTTTGGTATAGGTGTTGTTTCATGGGATTCAAAGAAATAGCCCATAGTAACTTCGTCTTCAGCTGAAGCAAAGTATGTTGCAGTGACAACTGATACATGTCAAGTTGTCTGGATGAGAAGAGTCTTAAAATACTTGTCATAGAACCATCAAGAACCGACAACAATTCATCCATAGCATTATCAAAGAATCATGCGTTTCATAAGAGAACCAAGCACATCGATAGAAGGTTTCATTTTATAAGAGAGTTGGTGAACGACAAGGAAATTTGTTTGGAATTTTGCAAGTCTGAAGACCAACTTGCAGACATATTTACAAACCCATTGGCAAAGGACACATTCCAGTATCTGCGTCGTTATCTTGGAATGACAAGTTCTCCACAGTGAACTCTATCATAAACAGAGGATGTCTAAGCTCTGAAACATTTTGTAAATTTTGTTTTAAAAATCCCCATATGCTTATAATTAAGGGGGAGTGTCGAAAAATGTAATTACTCACAGATCCATACCTGACTTTCAGCCGACTCTATCAGAGTCTGTACCAGTCAAGATCTTGTCGGTCAGTCTGACAAGAGGGAAGAGTCCACGATTCAGCAATGAAAACAGGTCAAATTTATTTTTGAAGCTAATTTGTTAGGTAGATAGTTATTACAGTATTTAATGGTGATTCAGTCAACCCATGTAGAAGCAATCTCCAGGTTTCCTATAAATAGAAGAAGAAATTTGTAAATCAGTTTACAGACACAATAGAGAGACAAAGGAACTCAGGGTGAGAAAGAGATGTTGAAGCTCAAGCTTCTGTGTAAGTGATTCAGTCAAAGAGCCGAAGCTATGTAAAGGATCAGTCGGTGAGCCAACAAGTCTGGACTGACTAGTTTGAGCCAACAAGTCTAGACCGACAAGTTTGTAATACTTTGTTATTTCCACATAAGTTATATATATGAAATAGTTTATGGTTGAATGTGTTTATTTGGCTACACAATATTTCTAGATTTACTTGTGTAAATGTCTTTTACCATTACAGTTGAGTGAAAGAACAAGAACCCATAAATTTCTCACTGTGTGAAAGTTCCAGGGTTTTACGGCACATTGGTCGACTCAAGTCTTCCTAGATATTTGGGCATATGTTTTATAAGTTATTTGGATTTGTTAATGTGTCTATTTTACTTCATTTTACTCAAAGGTGAAAAGCATTTATAATTTCTTAAGTCTCTTAGATTAAGAAAAATACTCTGTAGATTTCGACCAAAGTGAACCCACAAGGTTGGTTGAGTAATCTGACATGAGAAGTCAAAGAAGTTATCCAACTTGAGTGGTCGAAGAGTTCAGCTGACTTGAGTGGTCAAAGAGGTGAGCTGACTTAGAGGTCGAAGTCAACGGACTTCGAAGTGACAAGTGGTCAAGGTAAAATCAGTTGGTAGAATCGACAAGTAAGTCAATGTAAATCAGTCGAGTCTAAAGGCCGACCAAAGTTGATAGACTTGTCTAGTCGAGAGATAGACAAGTTTCACCCGACATGTGAAAAAGTGAAAAAGAGGTCAGTGAAGAAAGTGAAAATTAATTTTGACTGAGTGGTAAACTCAAGTTTAGCCGACTTGGTTTTGGCTAACTGGTATCAGAGCAAGGTTTATATCATCCCAAGATTTAGGAAAGAAATCTTGTCTTAAAAGGTGGAAATTTAATTTTCTAAGCAAAGTTAACTAAAAATTAAAATGGCTTCCACTTCTGGTTCATTACAAACTCCAATTTTTACAGGAAAGAATTAAGAATATTGGTCTTTAACTATGAAGCCTTTATTCATAGGTCAAGATGTCTGGGAGATAGTCCACCATGGTTATGTAGAACCAGCAGACATGACAGCATATACAAATCTCACATAGGCTGAGAAAGATGTGTTGAGGGAACAGAGAAAGAAAGATGGAAAAGCTGTATTTTACATACATCAAGCTATGCATGAGAGCATACTCCCAAGAATAGCAGCAAAAATTAATGCTAAGAAAGCATGGGATACATTGGATACTGCCTATCAAGGTTTGGATAAGGTAAAGACATCCAAGCTGCATATTCTGAGAAGAAATTTTGAATCTCTATCCATGAAAGATTCAGAGAATGTAGACACATTCTACACTATATTTGTTGGGTTGATAAACCAACTGAAATCTCATGGAGAAGCCATAGAAGACTGAATGGTTGTTGAAAAAATTCTCAAAAATCTTCCCCCAAGATTTGAAAACTTGGTTGTGACCTTAGAAAAACACACAGACATGACGACATTTACCATTGATGAGTTGCAAGATTCACTCATCAATCATCAACACAGACTCAATATAACACGGACATCATTGGAAGGTGCATTCGCAGCACAGTCATCCATAAGCCATGGTAGAGGCAGGGGGAGAAACAACTTTAGAGGTAGAGGAAGAAGTTCTTCAAAAGGAGGATGAGGCGGAGGTACTGCAAATGTCGGTGGCAAAGGAGATAATTAGATCCCAAGTCAACCAAGTGGACAGAGGTATGATACATTTAAAATTCAATGTCATTACTGAAATAATTTTGGTCATTACACATATGAATGTAGGAAGAAGCAATAGGACCAAGGAAGGAAAATCCCAAATCAGTTGACCAACACCAACACTTCGACGAGTGCAATGTCACATGGAATCGACATCTCCACTTGAATGCAATGTTGTTCAAGAAAGTCCACATGACATATGGTACTTAGATTTAGGATGCAGCAACCACATGACTAGTAATTTAAATTTGTTTTCCAGTCTAGACAATTCAGTTAAAACTTATGTTACACCTGGAAACAATGTCCAAGTTACTGTCTTAGGAAAAGGCATTGTTGATATTCTAACCAAACAAGGGGAGAGTAAATACATCCCTAATTTCTATCATGTTGAAGGTCTGAGGCTACAGATTCTACATGGAAGATGATCACTGTGTGATAAAGACAAGCGTCCAAGTGACCAGCTGATAGCAAAAGTGCTAATGACAAGCAATCGCTTGTTTCCATTGAGGATAGTTCCCGACATGAAAGGGAAGGAAAACACAAGAGCTATATTCAAGGAAGAAAGTGAAGAAACCATCGAGCTCCTCGAGAAGAAAGAAAATTGCAGCGCTAATTTGCAAGCTGCATTTCAGACAGGAGTTCAGGAAGAATCTTGGTTGTGGCATTTCAGATTTGGACATTTGAATTTTGGTGGGATGAAGCTACTACACACAAAGAATATGGTGAAAGGATTTCCATTGATCGACAAACCAGAGAGGGTTTGTGAAGGTTGCATTTTTGGCAAGCAGCACAGAGAGACATTTCTAGTCGAAAAGACCTATAGAGAACGTACACCACTTGAAATTGTGCACAATGACATTTGTGGCCCAATGCAGACATCATCCATTGGTGGTTGCAAGTATTCTAACTTTTATTGATCACTACTCAAGAAAAACATGGGTATATTTTTTGAAACATAAATTTGATGCATTTAGTTGTTTTCAGTAGTTCAAGGCACTCGTGGAGAACCAGAGTGGACATCACATCAAGATCTTAAGGACCGACATAGGAGGTGCATATGATTCAAATGAATTTCTGAATTTTTGCAAGACCCATGGCATACAGAAACAATTCACTACATGGTATACACCTCAGCAGAACGGTATTGCCGAAAGAAAGAACAGAACCATCATGGAGATGGCACAGAGCGTGTTGGCAGCCAAGCATTCGCCAAATGAATATTGGGGTGAAGCATTCACAACTACCATTTACATTATGAATCGGTGTCCGACAAAGAGTGTGAAGAACAAAGTTCCCCAAGAAGCATGGACAGGTATGAATCATAGTGTTTCACGTTTAAAATTTTTTGGTTGTGTTGCATATGCTCATATTCCAGATGAGCTCAGAAAGAAGCTAGACAAGAAGGGAAAGAAATGTGTTTTTGTCGGCTATTCAGAAGACACAAAAGCATACAAGTTGTATGATCTTGTCGCAAGGAAAGTGATAATCAATCGAGATGTTCAATTTGACGAGAATGAATCATGGGATGGAATCATTGACATAAATGTCAAGATTGTATCGAATGTCGACAATGATGATATGGAAGAGGAAGTGGTTCAAACACCACATGTATGTCAACCATTCATAGCACCGTCGACTCCCATGACACCATGACATGGTTCAGCACAAGTACCATCGACACAAATAGCAACTCAAGCTACACCGACAAGCACACCACGAGGACAGCAGACTCCATCAAGCATTTCGTCAGTGTCGACATCGACAGAACTGGTGAAGACAAGAAGTATGTGAGAAATATATGAACCTAGTACACCTAATTCGTTCTCTCTCTTTGCATTATTTTCTCTTATATATGATCCACTAACATTTGAAGAAGTTGTTGAAGAAGAAGTATGGGCACAAGCCATGGATGAAGAAATAGAATGCATTGAGAAAAACCTGGCATGGGAACTGGTTGATGTACAAACAGACAAAGATGTAATCACTGTCAAATGGATTTACAAGACAAAGCAAGATGCTGATGGGAATGTGCAAAAGCACAAGGAAATAATGGTAGCAAGAGGGTTCACACAACAACCCGACATAGAATTCAATGAAACGTTTGCACCTGTTGCACGGATGGATACAGTCAAAATAGTTTTGGCCATTGCTACACAAAACAAATGGCCGCATGTTCATCAAATGGATGTCAAGTTGGCATTCCTAAATGGTTATCTAGAAGAGGAAGTATATGTGGAACAACCACAAGGGTATGAAGTTCTAGGTCAAGAGCATAAAGTGTATAGGCTGAAAAAGGAACTCTATGGTTTGAAGCAAGCTCGTAGAGCTTGGTACAATCGGATTGATTCCTATCTCACTAAAAATGGATTTCACAGAAGTGAAAGTGAATCGACATTGTACACCAAAGTGGATGAGCAAGGTAAGATTTTAATTGTCTGCCTATATGTAGATGATTTAATATTTACTGGTGAATATGGCATAGGATATTTTAAAGCAGTCATGGAAAGTGAATTTGAAATGACTGATCTAGGGCTTATGAATTGTTTTCTAGGCATTGAAGTTCAGAAATTTGAAAGTGGTATTTTTATATCATAGTCTAAGTATGCAAGTGAATTTTTAAAAATATTTAACATGTCTAATTGCAAGACAGCCCCAGCACCAGTAATAACAGGTTTAAAATTGAGCAAATATGATGAAGGATCCACTGTAGCTCCTACGCTGTTTAAAAGGCTTGTTGGAAGCCTTATGTATTTGACAGTGACAAGAACAGACATTATGTATGGTGTAAGTCTGATTTCAAGATTCATGGAGTCACCAAAGGACTCACATTGGAAAGAAGAAAAAGAATTTTGAGGTATGTAAGTGGCACAAAAGACCTTGGTATTATGTATTCAACCTCAGAAAATTCTAAACTCATTGGTTACACTGACAGTGACAATGGAGGCAACATAGATGATAGGAAAAGCACATTTGGGTACACATTTCATTTTGGTATAGGTGTTGTTTCATGGGATTCAAAGAAACAACCCATAGTAACTTTGTCTTCAGCTGAAGCAGAATATGTTGCAGCGACAAGTGTTGCTTGTCAAGCTATCTAGATGAGAAGAGTCTTAAAAGACTTGTCACAAAACCATCAAGAACTGACAACAATTCAGCCATAGCATTATCAAAGCATCATGTGTTTCACAAGAGAACCAAGCACATCGACAGAAGGTTTCATTTTATAAAAGAGTTGGTGAACGACAAGGAAATTTGTTTGGAATTTTGTAGGTCTGAATACCAACTTGCATACATCTTTATGAAACCATTGGCAAAGGACACATTCCAGTATCTGCAGAGTTATCTTCGAATGACAAGTTCTCCACAGTGAACACTGTCACAAACAGAGGATGTCTAAGCTCTGAAACATTTTGTAAATTTAGTTTTAAAAATCCCCATCTGGTTATAATTAAAGGGGAGTGTTGGAAAATGTAATTACTCATAGATCCATACCTGACTTTTAGCCGACTCTACCAGAGTCTGTACCAGTCAAGATCTTGTCGGTCAGTCTGACGAGAGGGAAGAGTCCACGATTCGACAATGTAAACCAGTTGAAATTATTTCTGAAGCTAAGTTGTTAGGTTGATAGTTATTACAATCTTTAATGGTGATCCATTTGACCCATGTAGAAGAAATCTTTAGGTTTCCTATAAATAGAAGAAGAAATTTGTAAATCAGTTTACAGACACAATAGAGAGACAAAGGAACTCAGGGTGAGAAAGAGAAGCTGAAGCTCAAGTTTCTGTGTAAGTGATCAAGTGTAAATCAATTTTATGTAAAAGGATCAGTCAATGAGTTGACAAGTCTAGACCGACAAGTCTAGACCAACAAGTCTGAGACGACAAGTCTGGACCGACAAGTTTGTAATAATTTGTTATTTCCACATAAGTTATATATATGAAATAGTTTATGGTTGAATGTGTTTATTTGGTCGCACAATATCTCTATATTTACTTGTGTAAATGTCTTTTACCATTATAGTTGAGTGAAAGAACAAGAACCCATAAATTTCTCACTGTGTGAATGTTCCAGGGTTTTACGGCACATTGGTCGACTCAAGTCTTCCTACATATTTGGGAATATGTTTTATAAGTTATTTGTATTGTTAATGTGTCTATTTTACTTCATTTTACTCACAGGTGAAAAGCATTTGTAATGTCTTAAGTCTCTTAGACTAAGAAAAATACTCTGTAGATTTCGACCAAATTGAACCAACAAGGTCTGTTGAGTAAGCCGAATTGAGAATTCGAAGAAGTTAGATGACTTGAGTGGTCAAAGAGGTTAGCCGAGTTGAGTGGTCAAAGAGGTGAGCTAACTTAGAGGTCGAAGTCAACTGACTTCGAAGTGATAAGTGGTCGACGTAAAATCAGTCGGTATAATCGACAAGTAAGTCGATGTAAATTAGTCGGTTGTAAAGGCCGACCAAAGTTGATCGACTTGTCTAGTTGGAAGATAGACAAATTTCACTCGACATGTGAAAAAAGTGAAAAAGAGGTCGACGAAAAAAGTGAAAATTAATTTTAATTTTGACTGAGCAGTAAACTCAAGTTTAGTCAGCCTGGTTTTGGCTGACAAAGTGGCCAATGTGGGAACGGTCCGAGCTTAATCTACCCTTTGAGATGCTAAATTGTGTTGAAGTTTTCAAACAATTTTATTCTACACAACATAAACGGAGTAAACTTACGTGGATATACTCCATGGGGACCTATGATATCACATGTGATATCATCTCCAACTTTGATCTCAAGATAATAAAAATTACGGCAACAACTCACCAAGTAGTTACACTCTTGTTTTTCAATGACTCATAAACATTGAATTATGAAGACATTAAATTCAAATTGAATTTGCCAGATGAAGATGTTGAACCATTGTTACATTCAATTGCATGTACAGACTTCAAAATTCTTTTAAAGCATCCTAGCAAAAAAACAATAAGTCCAAGTGATAGTTTTGAATTCAATTGTGGTTTTACACACAAATTGAATAGGATTAATCTCCCACTTTCAAAGAAGAAAGTCATAGAGACATTGAAAAAGGACAGAGCACCGACCATTGAAGCAACAATAGTTCGAATCATGAAATACAAAAGAGATTTACATCTTCAAGAATTATATATTGAATGCAT
>LPNX011004060.1:0-48267 GCA_001517045.1 Pseudotsuga menziesii
GTCCTTTCTGGATCTTAAAACCCAGAAACTCAATTTCGGTCTTACTGATTTCCATCTTCGGCTCTGACAGGACTAATCCATGCTTGTATACTAATTCATAGAACTTTTGCAGAAAGGTTCGATAGAGCCAGCAAAAAGTCCATGGGCATGTAGAGCATTTGTCGTCAACAAGCACTCTGAGCAAAAGAGAGGTAAGCCGCGGTTAGTAGTAAACTTCAAGCCGCTAAATGCTGTTTTACAGAAGATACGCTACCCTCTTCCAAATAAGTCCAGCCTCCTGAAAAGGATTAATGGCTGTGTAATCTTCAGCAAGTTCGACTTGAAATCTGGGTTTTACCAGATTGGCATTAAAGCTGAAGATAGGTTTAAGACAGCATTCCTGGTGCCAAGAGGACAGTACCAGTGGAAAGTGCTGCCATTCGGCATCAACAACGCTCCCTCCGAGTTCCAGAAACGTATGGAGGATATCTTCAGAGAATACAGTTGGGCGTTGGTATATATTGATGATATACTAATTTGTTCTCATAGTCTGCAGGAACATTTGAAGCTTATAGCTTCATCAAATACTTTTTTCAAGGGGTTTCTTATTAATCTTGTACTTTCCATACCAAATTAGATAAAGCGGGTTTTACCTATAAATGCTATAAATTTTCTGAACAGAGGAAAATTATGTGAAAAAAATTAGTGAACAAACTTTATATGCCATAATATGTATAGGTTTATTTCTTAACTTTATAGAATAAATTTGTGAGCATTTTCCATTAATTATATTTTCATTTTCATTTTTATTTGCTCTTTATTCTATTTTTTTGATGATTTAATAATGATATCAGAGCATAAATAATCCAAAGGGCTGTGATGTGAGTTAATCCAAAGAGCCGTGATGCAAGTGGCAGGCTGCTTGAGGAGAAACCCTTGTCCATTATACAGTTTTGTGCAAATAGTGAATGATATTTTCATGAGGAAGTCGTTGTCTGCGTTGTGAAGAAAAGTAAGACTGCGTCTTCTCCGTTCAGCTTTATTCAAAACAGAGATTGAAGATATTGCAGCAAGTTTAAGCGATAGTAGCAACTGCCATTTTAATATGCAGAGAAATTAAAACAGAGTTTTCAGCATTCAGAATTAAAAAAAAACAATTTAACACCTTTTCTGAACTTGTGCTGTTCAGATTTTTATTTTTGCAAGTTTTTTTTTGGTGAGTATCATTATTGTTGAATTGAGATAATGATTGTAATTGGATGCATATTTGGTTGAACCCAACACCCATGAAGAACCAAGTGACATTCTGAACTTGTTTATGTTGAGACATGAAGTTAATGCAGATGATAGATTGTTTTTGACAGGGGATGAAAGACAGTCAGAAACAATAGAAGGCTTTGAACAGAGAATTTCCATTTTCTCACCTTGTCCCTGACAGGGGAATAAATAAATAATGTCAGGTTCCAAGTTTTAAAGTGATGTTGTGAGCTTGTGAACAAATGGAGCATGTGAACAAAACAAATGGGAAACAAGTATGCAACCTTGTTTCTGAATTTTGAAGACAGAGTGAAAGTTTAAAGTTTCCAGAACCGTCAATTAAGTAGAACACATGAGAGTCTACTTTTCATGGATCTCGGTACAATTTTTGTGATCAACAGAAGTCAATATGGGTAATGGTAATCCTAAAACCACCTCTTGGTTAGTGGTCATCGGAAAAACGCCTCTCGATATCTTGGATAGTTTAATGGTCAACTTAAAACCATTAGTTTTTGGTCAACTTGAAACCATGCAACTTAGTAGAAGTCTTTCGACTTCTGCACATTGTATTGTCAATTAGTGGTGGTTTTCTAACTGTCATACCTTTAGAGGTCAGTTATACATTATGTACTATATATATACCATTGTGTACTGTTGATTAATAAAGCAAATTTATGAGCATTTTCAGTCCATTATATTTTCATTCTTATTTGCTCTAAGTTCTATTTTCTTGATGATTTAACATATGCTACTTATATTATCCCATTTGAACAACATCTGGCTGAAGAAATTGTGCTATTGGACAAGAATAGACTCTGCCTGTTAAAACAGAATTAACGATTCTTTCATAATCGTTGTGGGTGGGTGCAGGCCGGATATGGAAGGCAATAGAAGGATATATAGCCTCAAAATTAAGTCGAATAAAAGAAGACTTGTTAGAGAACAGATACAGCTTTTACCAGGAGAGTCAGATATAGATCGCTGGGATTTTGATATTGAAAATTGTAGGGGTGTGATTTCCGATGAGAGTCAGAGAGTACACAAGGTTTTCGAGCTGAAAAAATAAAATCTGTTGTTTACGATAGCAGATAATTGTTACTGTAATTTTGGTTTAAATGGGTACTGTGATTATGGTCCACTAGGATATATGGAAATGCTGATGACAATTGACGGGGATTTCACCTTCAAAGCTGTTTTGAGGAAATAAATGTTATTGAATATTTATTCCAAAAGGGATGGAGAACTGCGTAAACAAGTTATCGGCACATTACATGTATTTTTGTTGTTCTGTGTGGCAGTGATACAATACTTTTCCAGCAATTTGGATTGAAAATGAATATCGTTGATATAGGTTCCGAGACTTGTCAAACAAAAACAACAGAAATTGAGGCAGTGTGTCCACCTTACTATTTAAAGAAAAGACGTCAGTTCTTGTGCTACATTGAAGAAACCTTATTAAGCCTTCACGTTTGTAATTTAGAAGGTGAGATTCTGGTAACAATTGAAGACAACCAGCTGTTCCTGGTCACCTTTTTCAGGCGCTCTTATATTACAGCTACAGAGGACATTGTCATTTCTCTTTGCTTTGCTGGGGATCGACCGCATAATTTGTTGTCCATCAATGTTAGCAGTATCATCACAGGACAGTCCCTGGCAAGGATTCCAGTTTGCACTGTTTCGGGAAGATCTTCTAATGCCAGAGAAGGAGCACTCAAATTTCCTGTCAAAGGATTTGCATACGATGAAAGGAGTCAAGAGATTTTCACAGGAAATTCTCTTGGAATTTGTTGTGTATGGTCTAACAAGTTGTACAAAAGACTTTGTAATTGATGGCATGGAGGACTCTAATATTGATGGCTCCAGAGGAGAAGATGATTGGTCAGGGGAGGGGAATACTGATAATAATGGTATGGAGGACTCTAATATTGATGGCTCCAGAGCAGAAGATGATTGGTCAGTGGAGGGGAATACTGATAATAGTGACATGCATGACTATAATAGTGATAATAATAGTGGCATGCAGGACTTTAATAATAGTGGTATGCAGCACTATAATAGTGATAATAGTGGCATGCAGGACTTTAATAATAGTGGTATGCAGCACTATAATAGTGATAATAGTGGAATGCAGGACTATGGCTCCAGAGGACACGATTGGACACGGGAGGAGGACTCAGAAGTGATAGTAATAAGTGATCGTGATAATTAAGGAGAAGAAGGGTAAGAATATGTCAATCAGTGACACACTTTTCATCATAATAACATTTAAGTACGCAGCTGGTTAGACTTTTGATGCACTCTTAATTTCATTTTATTGCCTTTTTCGTAATCGTCTGCTTCTCTCTCAAGTTTTACTTCAAACTTCAATGTTTTGGAGTTCGTCGAGCCTTAAAATAGAACCTTGGTTCCCCAATTTTACTGTATGTTATAAAACGTCTTCGAACTTTTCGTATTCCCTTATGCATGTTAGATGTTAGAGGTTTATCTAATCGTGCATCAATTGTTTCCATTTAATAACACAGACAATTTCTTTAATGTGATAGTTTCACAGACAATTTCCTTAATGTGATAGTGTCAAAGTGAGAGAAGCTTAATAAACAATTACAAGATTAGCACAAACTATCTCTTTGATATACAGTTTCAACTCTCACAAAGCTTTGAAACTATTTTTTAGGTATTTTTAATTGTAAAATAAGACCAGCTTAGATTCAAATTCTAAGCTTTATCAAGTGTAGAGATGGATCAAATCTTTAGAGGTGCAAACCTTTTCTTAGATATCTATTGATTTGATTCAAACCAAAAGACACATCTTCTTATTTAAGGTCCACATATAATATTTTTATTATTAATATTTAATATTATTTTTGGCCCACATATAATATTTTTTATTATTTTTTATTTTGTTAGGAATGAACATTGCATCATTTCCCCACACATGGTTTTAAAACCATACGCAAGACCCTCCTACAACCATGGGTTGTTTAGGAGGCCTTGCACATGGTCTTAAAACCATTTGCAAGGCCCTCCTAAACCATGTACAATAAAACCATGGGTTGTTTAGGAGGCCTTGCACATGGTTTAAAAACCATGTGCAAAGCCTCCTAAACCATGTACAATAAATTCATGGGTTGTTTAGAATGCCTTGCACATGGTTTTAAAACCATCTACAAGGCCAACATTTTTTTGCGGATAATTCAATTTTGTGTCTTTTTCTTGACTCACATTTTTTATGGATAATTAAATTTTTTACTTTTTTATTGTTTTGTTAGGTAGGAAGATTCCAACATCTCCCCCATATTGTGGTTGGCATTTATTTTGGCCTATTAGAAAAATTATTTTTTATTAATAAAAATAATGTTATTAAAGTGATATTATTTTTTATTTTGTGTTACAAGATCTCTCCCATAATATTCACTATCACTATTAATTTTTGCCGACATGAGCTCCCCCATACTGGGCTGTAGAGCGCTTCTCGACGCAATTAACTAATTGAATATAACAAGTGTAAAGAGCAGATTCATTTAGTAGTCCTATCTTATTATCCTTAAATACATCTGAAGATTTAAACCAGTGTAGATCCAAATCCTAGGTTCTATCAAGCACTGAGATGGATCAAATCTCTAGAGGTGCAACCCTCTTCTTAGATATCCATTGATTTGATTCAAACCAAAAGACACATCATTTTTTTAAGGTTCACGTATAATATTTTTATTATTAATATTTAATATTATTTATGGCCGACATATAATATTTTTTATTATTTTTTATTTTGTTAGGAACTAACATTGCATCATTTCCCCACACGTGGTTTTAAAACCATATGCAAGACCCTCCTACAACCATGGGTTGTTTAGGAGGCCTTGCACATGGTCTTAAAACCATTTGCAAGGCCCTCCTAAACCATGTACAATAAAACCATGGGTTGTTTAGGAGGCCTTGCACATGGTTTAAAAACCATGTGCAAAGCCTCGTAAACCATGTACAATAAAACCATGCGTTGTTTAGAATGCCTTGCACATGGTTTTAAAACCATGTGCAAGGCCAACATTTTTTTGCAGATAATTCAATTTTGTGTTTTTTATTGACCCACATCTTTTTTTATGGATAATTAATTTTTTTACTTTTTTATTGTTTTGTTAGGTAGGAAGATTCCAACATCTCCCCCATATTAGATTGTTTTTGTGGCTGACATTTATTTTGGCCTATTAGAAAAATTATTTTCTTTAATAAAAATAATGTTATTAAAGTGATCTCTCCCATAATATTCACTATCACTATTATTTTTACATCACGTTACAAGATCTCCCCCATACTGGGCTGTAGAGCACCTCTCGGCGCAATAAGCTTTCGTTAAGAATTCATTATGTAATTATTTATAATCTATAATTCACTAAGGTTTTATGCTTTTATACTTTGTATTAGTTTTTGTTTTTTTGTTATTTAAACAATTACTTTACCTCTATTTTCAAGTTTTTTTATTATGTCTTTTTCTACATTAAGTTATTTGTTTTTTATGAGAGAAATTTTTATTATTCATAAGTTATCCTTACTATTATTACACAACAATTATATACTTCAAAATTATCAAAGCTATATATCTTTCCTCTTAGATTACCTTTTTTTTTTAGTTATTGTAATGATATTTTTTAATGTTTTTTTAGAGGTTATGAAAAATTTATTTTTATGTTAAAATATTGTTGATGAAGAAAAAACCATTTCATTTTAGTGGAGATGACAAGAATTTTTTATGTAGAGTTTAGGATTTTTTTGAATGAAAGATTAGATATATATCATGATTTTTGGTTTTATGGACATAGTGATATTAATGCTCATTAACTACATAGTATTTCAACTCTCTTCACTCTACTATTTTAAGACATTTGATCTTTTGAAAGTATCACTCCCTAAAAATCTAAGTGGTTTTGTTATTTGATAAAATTTCAAACTCTATCCTTCTTGTTGTTGATAATTTTAAATCCATGTCAGTGTGTCATTTGATGAACTCTCAAACTCTAGTCTTCTCTTTGTTGATAATTTATTTTAAGACTTAGACTTATGATCTCTTAAAGTCATTCCATTTTGATGATTATGTGAGTGTCTTAAGAATATTAGGGATGATCAAGTTATCTATGTTATTTATTCTGAAACATGAGTGGAGGAGTATTGTTATGACTCATAACATCATTTACAATATTTAACCATGGAACTTGGTATATCTTTTACCTTATTTTCAACTTACAAGGATAATTTATTTTTCAATATAATATTGAAGATACCCTGAACAATCTACTAGAAATGATTCAATTAAAAATAACATCAAAATAATGGTTAAAATTGTCACTAAATTTGGTCCAAATTGCTCATTTCTTGCATTTTTAGTTTGAAAAATGAGCATTAATGACCATGATAAATATGGCCATGATTTTTAAGATAATTACAAAAATGTTAATGATATAAAAATTGTCATTTTTTTAAATAGATATAGATAGAAAATTGTGTGATAAAAAAATAGTAATAGATCTCATTATGTTTTTATTTCAATTTATTACACAAATATAGAGTATAGTCTTCACTTTAAAAATTAGTTATGGGTCTTAAGTTAAGGTTATATCATAATCATATGTGTTATCATGAATGGAACTTCTATCTTAGTTGAATATCTCATGAATGGATATATTTCATCCTGAAACAAAACAAAACACTTAAAACATTAAATATTAAATGGAGTATAAACAAAACATTATGGGTTCTATATTAATACACAAATTAGTTGATGGAGTATATGATGAATGTATTTAAACTATATTTAAGTCTCATCAAAATAGTCTTAATGTTGTCTTAATGTGACTAGTAAAAAAAATTGAAGTATAGGACAATCGGTTTTTTTGTCAAGAAATGACGAGGGGATGTCAATGTTTGTGATGTGCATCTAGATGCATAATATAAGTTCATGTTAGTTACACATTACACATATAAATGTATGTTGTTTAAAACCTATATAATCTCATAATTATACCATGTGATGAACCCCCTTTATATCGTTAAGTGTTTTCTCCTCCTTGCTTGGATTAAGAAATAGTACCATGGGGATAATCCATTTAATGAATTCTCTCTTATAAACACCTCTCTAATTGGATAATTGTGAAACATTGGATTTGGATCCTCATTCTCAAAATATCAAATCAACAACATGGACAACCTTTTCATACAAAATGATCGTGCATTTATTCCTCTACATTGTTTTAGTGTAATTAATTTAATGTATTATAAATTAAAGATACATAAATTTGTGGTGCTCTTTAGCCCTGTAACATAAAAAAACACATGATTTTACTTAGGTTAAGATGTAATGAGTTTTTCAAGGAATTATGCAACCGGGCAGACCCCGCTTGTTCCTCTACCATGTATGATTCAAGTGTAGAACAAACGAAACACAACAGCATATCCTTCACCTAGGTAATCGATTTGATCAACATGAAACTAAACTCATACCTCAAATATGAGTACATTCTATCTTCGTTCCAAGGTCCTCCTTGCAATCTTCAGTACCTGTGAAAGAGATCAAAAGACAAAAAAACAAGATGAAAGTATCATGGAAAATTAATCATATATCTTAGTGATCAAGGAGTCTAACAATATTTAACTGATATTCGCACACATTAAATACGAGAAAGGGGAATAGTTTTGTATTAATAATAAACGAGAGTAAAGTTACAACCATAAGGCCTTGATGTTTCTAACTTTATACTCCACAACATATCTACAATCCTTCACACTTAAAACAATATCCTCACACACAAGCTCACTCTATCTTGCCTCTAAGTCATATTTTAGTCCAACAACATAAGGGTGCTTTCTTTGGCCTCCTCCACTTACTCCATCAAGGCTTCATTTATAGGCCAAGTTTGATAAGATTCACTTAGGGAATGGATAGGAGGTGATCCCAACAGGTG
Organism: Pseudotsuga menziesii; assembly: GCA_001517045.1. Taxonomy (NCBI): domain Eukaryota; kingdom Viridiplantae; phylum Streptophyta; class Pinopsida; order Pinales; family Pinaceae; genus Pseudotsuga; species Pseudotsuga menziesii. The sequence goes on from LPNX011004060.1 coordinate 8,190, forward strand.
AGGAAGATGAAATCCACTTATCCCTAGCTATTATGAACCAAATCCATTGAGGCTTTTGCAAGGAAGATTCTAGAATATTCTTTTTTCATGTTTTAGGTTGACCGACGCACTAGGCTTAAGGTGAAACAACGTCTTCTCATTTTGCTCACAAATAAGGTGTGCCGATGGCACCTATTGCCAAAATACAAACAAGAGACGACACTTTTCGTCCCATAGGATAGAGCATCGATGACACTCTGTCATAACTGATCAAAAGCGTTGGTCATCGTAAGGTTGGAAAAATGTTACCAAAGGAATCTTAGGTTAGGATTTTTGAAAGGTCATCAAGCACTGGTGGATTTTTCAGTTGCACCAGAATGCCCCCCAAAGTATGAAGCAAGAAGGAAGTGATAGGTGAAATACTTTTCTAGATGTCAATCCGGTACCAAAGGCAATAAGAGATGAGCTCACAACTGACGTAGAACTAATAACTGACTTGTATGACCCAACCATGGTTGCAGACCAATACACTGCAGATCCATGATAATGACCATGTCATGGATACCAATAATGCGTTGTATATCCACGAATGACCGACATAGGAGGCAGGACATGTCTACGAAACATACAAAGTAGATCCATGTCATTTGGCGTCAAACACTAAACACAACCACCAAACATACAATGTGGATCTGTGTCAAGACTCCAAATAATATTCCATCGCAGCCTGAGGATACACAATTATGTTGATTATGCCTAACTATTCAGGGTCTTCATTCCAATCCCTAACCGATACGATTCTATCCATCCGAATAAATTTCTTGATGTTGAACATGGAAAAAACCACTTGATTACTAGTCATTGATGTATACTGTTAACAAGTGCAAGGGAAATCACCATTAATGTCAATTATTCCCAAGGTATCTTAGTACATTCTCTCAAATGTGAATAGATGTTTTGATGTTGAGCACTTGATAGAATCTTTCAATCATAGATCATTGATGAAAACCTACTGTTGAAAGCGAAGAAACCTGCCATTGTTGCATGTAGGCTTCAATGTACTTGACTAGGTTCCTAAGTCTAATTCTTGGATGATGAGTTGAAGTCGATAGGAATAGACCCATCAAAGGAGGGCCATAATTTTTCCCCCATATTCGACACGAAACATGGAGCAAGAGTTGATTTTGAAGTGACGAGACAACCATGAAACTCACTCAGACATGAACGACTTTGTAGGGAGGTAAAGTAACTGACGAGTTGTTTTTTGGAAGAGACATCCTTTGAACAATTTGCGGCATGACAAGTGACTTGGAAGCATTGACTTGACAAGACTAAAACCTAATGTAATGCAAGTAACATGACGAAACATTCTTTGAATTGACTCAAAGGAGTCACATGACTCACGAAGGTGGATCAACCCGGAGACATGCTGAATACCCAACTATTCTGATATGAAAATGCAGATAGGTGCCATGTGTTATCTCGTTAAATAAATTAGTCAAGTTTGTTTATTTTAGGTGATAAGAAGTCATTTAAAAATACATTTCTAAATTTTTAAGGCTCATTTTTTAGAGCTTTAGTTATGTAATAAAGTTTGAAAAACATTTGATTTGTTTTTTCCTTTTAAAAAGTCAAAACTTAGATTTTCGTGGCTTAGGAAAACATTTCAACTGTTCATTAGCTACCGGAAGCAGAGCTTTCGGTAGCTAAAATGCGAAATTTGGGGCTATTTTAGCCACCGAAAGCGCAAAAGCTTGGAAACGGTCAACATGTCTTGGGAAAACTCAATTTTCTTAGTTATGGCAAGGTCATTTTACATGCTAAAATAGTTGATTGACAACTAGACATCCTAATATTTTCAATGGTACTTTTATATTTGCATTTGGAGTTCGGAAAGGCAGTCAAAAGTCCCCTACAAGATGAGGCTGCGTTTTCAGAAATATGGAGTTTCTACTATGCAAAGTCATCATTTTCAAATGATGATTCTGAGCGACTTGAGGATCATTTTGAGAAATGGTCGGAGGATTTTTTGTCTGACATTTCAAAGAACAATAAACTCTCTCTAATTTCCTATAGGTGTCACATATTGAGAGAATAAAATCCATTTGTGAGCCCTAAATTTCAGATCTTAGAATTCCCCTATTCGACACATGTTTTTGAAATACAGATGTCGGGAAAATGAAAATGAATAAAAAATAACTGAGAGAGGTGTTTTCTCATAACACACCAAAGAAAAATAACCTCTCTCATTTTTTCTAGAGGTGTCATATATTGGGAGAATCGAATCCATCTCCCAATATTGGGAGATCTGATCCCTATATTTCAGATCTCAGAATTCCCCTGTTTGACACATGTTTTGGAAATACAGATGTCAGGAAAATGAAAATGAATCTCAAATAAATGAGAGAGGTTTTTTCTCATAACAAACCATATAACAATAAAATCTCTCATTTTTCCAAAATATTTTTTGATGTGATATATATAGGTCTATCTATGAGCAACATATTTCCAGAAATTTCTGCATTTTCCAGCCACCTTAGAAATTCGGATTTGAGATAGGAAAAGAGGTTATCAGATCCATCTTTTGAGGATCTTGAAACTGATTTCTAAAGCTTATTTAAGATCATTGAAGAATCATTGTATAAGGGTTCAACTTTTGGAGACTTTTTCATATTTTGTAAGCTAAAGCTTTCTCATTTTGAGATCAGTAATAAGCTTATTTTGCCATTACTTGTTCAGATCTTCATCTTCTTCTCTATTCTATACTTGCACCTGAATGTCAAATTCATGTTAATTTTGTTTGTCTGATGTTTTATAACTGTCAATTTGTCAATGCATCCATAAACTATAATTTGCAAGTACTTTACTTGGTTTATCTGGCCATTCATATAAAATTTGTGTGTATGTTTTTGCTAGTAAATTAAGTGTTCTTTGTGCATTCATTTATTTGCAACTCTTTGAACAATGATAGTTAAAAGCTTTGTCAATCTAGTTGTGTTTATGCATGTATTGAGTGAGTGAGGTTTGATTTAGTCATCTAACTTGATCCATTTGAGTGAATCATTAAGATAAAATTAAGTTACCAGGCATGTTCAAGTTACAACCTAGAAGAATTTCCTGGAGTGCTAAAAATTTGGCGTCGTTGCTCGGGAGAGGAGATTAAAGCTTAGATTCCTTGGGAGATGACATAGATCAGCTTTGATGATAGACAAAGTCTGGACACTATTTTGGTTGTAATCATCTATCTAGCGACTCCATGAAGGACATATTTAGTGGCGATTCCATTTTTCAGAAATCTGTTGGCAACTCCACTGGTATGAAATGAACCAGATCTTAGCAAAGAAGTATGCTTTTTGTGATTTTTCAAAGATTGTTGGTTTTCCTAATCTAGTGCCTAGTAGAGATGAATGTGAACGTAGTATTCCTATATTTTGAGGAGAATATTGGCAAGTACCAGCTGAACATTTGCTGGATTTTCATGATTGCATTCATCGGTTGCAAATTGTGCATGAAGATGTTTAGATTAAACTATTTGGCTATTCATTAGAGGGGATTTCTTATGATTGGTACTGGTCTCTTCCTATTGCTAGTATCAATGCTTTGGCAGATTTTCATGCTTCCTTTCATTTGTTTTGAAAAGAAATATTTTCAGCTGATCTTTTATATCCTGACTATTGTCATGAATTCAATTTATTGAATATGGAACTAAACATTCATGACGAGCATGCTGCAGTAGGGGACACCTCTTATTATGACCAAGATATTAATGAATTTCGGGATGATAACCATAGTATAGATTATTTTGACATTGTATCAAATGCATCCACCGAATTAGGTTGTCATGAAGATGAGATGGTCCCCTTTGGAAACCTGAAAGATAAGGAGCAGAAAGATTCAGATCAGCATTTGATTTTGCATTTTCCGCGGACAAAGGTTGAACAGTCCATGTTCAACATTAACATCAGTGAAGGAAAATGTCAGCAGCCTAAAGAGGTATTTCCTGTTGGATTTTATGATCCTATTGAAAACTATTTGGAATCCATGAACAACATAGATGTTAAAATATTTCTGTCAAATGAAAGATGGCTTTATCATCTATTCAAACCCCTTTTCTATTGGATATACATTCCTTTATTTTTGGGGTCAATATCAAGGATAAGTTCAGCAGATCAGTTTCTGACATGGATTCATTGGAAGCATGATGTCACTTGATAAGAAGCCTCTACTGATTAGAGTAGGGTAGCATAGATGAATAATCTCATGGCTGAGCATTTCAAGTTTGCATAATGCATGAGGATCGCATTTAGTATTGTGGTTTTAGTTTTGAAATAAAGACTCCATGCCCGATAGATATAAGGAACTATTGAAAAGGGTAGTTTGGATTCAAATGATGAGCAGGGTTGCAGGATTTGGATCAGGTTTTGAAAGCAACATTTGAGACTCCACAACCAAATAGATGCAAGGCATTGCTAGCAGATTACAGTTGAACATTTGTGGATATATTGCAGAAGATCAATTGCACAGGCCAAATGACTCCATATCCCAATGGTAAAGGCGACTGGAACTACTAAGTTCTTGGAAACCTCGCAGGGAGGTATCCATCCCAGATGGATCTCGATGTTATCTCCTTAAATAAATTAGTCAAGTTTGTTTAATTTAGGTGATAGGAATTCATTTAAAAATACATTTCTAAAATTTTTAAGGCTCATTTTTGATAGCTTTAGTTATGTATAAAGTTTGAAAAACATTTTATTTGGTTTTTCCTTCAAAAAAGTCAAAAATCAAGTTTCGGTGGCTTAGGTGGTCATTTCAAATCTTCATTAGCCACCGAAAGAAGATATTTCGGTAGCTAAAACACAAAATTCAAGGCTATTTTAGCCACCAAAAGCGCAGAACTTGGAAACGGTCAACATGTCTTGGGAAAACTCAATTTTGTCAGCCGTGGATAGGCCTTTTTACATGCTCAAATAGTCGATTGATAACTAGAAATACTATGATTTCAAATGGTACTTTCATATCTGCATTTGGAGCTTGGGAAGGCAGTCAAATGTCCCCCACAAGATGAGGCTGCGTTTTAAAAAATATGGCGTTTCTACTATGCTGAGTCATCATTTTCAAATGATGATTCTGAGCGACTTGAGGATCATTTTGAGGAATGGTCATATTTTTTTGTGCCTGAAATGTTAAATAAAATTAAACTCTCTCATTTTTCCTACAGGTGTCACAAATTAGGAGAATCTAATCCATGTCTGAGCCCTACATTTCAGATCTCAGAATTGCCCTGTTTGACACATGTTTTTGAAATACAGATGACAGGAAATTAAAATGAATCTCAAATAACTGAAAGAGGTTTTATCTCATAACAAACCATAGAAAAATAACCTCTCTTATTTTTCCTACAGGTGTCACATATTGGGAGAATCGAATCCATATCTAAGCCCTAAATTTCAGATCTCAGAATTCCCCTGTTTGACACATGTTTTTGAAATACATATGTAGGGAAAATGAAAATGAATATCAAATAATTGAGAGAGGTTTTTTCTCATAAAACACTAAAGGAAAATAAAATCTCTTAGTTTTCCAAAACCATTTTTGATTTGAGAGATACAGGTCAATATCTAAGAAGCACATTTCCAGAAATTTTTGCATTTTCTAGCCACCTCACAAATTCGAATTTGAGATAGGAAAAGAGGTTATTAGATCCATCTTTTGAGGATATTGAAACTGATTTGTAAATCCTATTTAATATCATTGAAGAATCATTGTATAAAGGTTCAAATTTTTGAGACTTTTTCATATTTTGTAAGCTCAAGCTTCTCATTTTGAGATCAGTAATACAAGCTTCTTTTGTCATTACTTGTTCAGATCTTCATCTTCTTGTCTATTCTATACTTGCACCTGAGTTTCAAATTCATGTTAATTCTATTTGTCTGATGTTTGATAACTGTCAACTTGTCAATTAATCCATAAACTAGAATTTACAAGTACTTTACTTGGTTTATCTGGCCATTCATATATACTATATGTGTATGTTTCTGCTAGTAAATTAAGTGTTCTTCATGCATTCATTTATTTACAACTCTCTTAACAGTGATAGTTAAAATCCTTTTCAATATGGTTTTGTTTATGCATGCCTTGATTGAGTGAGGTTTGATTTAGTCATTTGACTTGATCCATTTGAGTGAATCACTAAGATAAAATTAAGTTACCAGGCATCTTCAAGTTACAACCTAGAATAATTTCATGGAGTGCTAACACCATGTTCAAAGGTGGACTGTAAACTGCCATAAATACAAATAAAAAGAATTCCCCTTTCCCTTAATTTCCTCATCTTTAAGGATGAGTGCCTCTTTTCGTTTTTATGAGTTCAAAGAGGGTAACAAAAAAATGTTGTAGCACATTAAGCGATGAGTCCATTCTCACATAGCTTACGAAACTGAGAAAGGAGGGGTTCGTTCCTAGATAGGGTCCTTCATCATTTGGTTTCATGAGTTGGATGAAATTGAACTTAGTATTGTTCATATTTAGAGACTCTGAACGAATACACAAGAAGACTCCAAAAAGGGTCCTTTTTCATCAATAGCCCAAATCGGTCCAAAAAAGAGATAAACTACTACCGACTAGTCGACCGTTCTGATACTTTTACAAGCATGAACGTAACAAGTTTGCTTGGAAATATTTTTGTTTTTTAAAGGAGACTGAAAAGAGATTAAATATAAATCCGTAACAGGTTCTCTTTTTCATAAGCCAGTTTTTATGAGCCTGAAAAAGAAACAAAAGTGGACTCGACACCTTTTTACTGGTTATTTAACGAGCATGTGAAAAGTGTAAAAGATGGTTGGTACTTTTTCATTTCCACTCTAAGCTTGAAAAATACAAAAAGAGCTTAAATCATAGCCATGAGATGTATAGATTTAACCTGGAAGCTTAAAAGACATATTAGAACCATTTTGACCATTTCCACAATAAAACTATATCAAACTAATAATAAAACCCACAACATTAAAGTAACTTTGGAATTAAAATAACTTGTAATTAAATAATAATAATAATACAAAAGACAAAAATTACTATAAATAGGAGCCAATAGTAAAAATTTCTTACCATTGTTGTTTTACCATTTGGAGAAAAGTGGAGTTGGAACAAAATGTGGAAAGCTTCGTTTGGTGACTCCAGGTACTATGGTTCACCGTCTCTCGATCCGCATGGAGGAGGTAAGTGCTAGGACCCTTATCTTTCATTCCCATGGTGATATTTTTGTTTTTGACCAAATATTAGTGGTTTTTGGGGAATTTTATAAACAAAAAATGGTGTCGAGGCAACGCTAATTTTTTTTTATGAGGAGAGCAATGATGCTTTGTCACACTAGGATAAGTGCGTCATAGGCGCTTTGTCCATAGCTGACAGGAGTGCCTAAGAGAGACTCTCTATAGTGCTAATACATAGGCACTGTAGGCGCTCTGTCAGTAGCCAACAGGAGCATCAGGCACTCTGTCCATGCAGAGAGAAAGGGTCGTAGCTAGGGTTTACCCAAAAATCACCGCTTTCATCCAACAACAATTAATTTTTGTGTTTCCTTTCCTTATAATGTGAGTTTTAATACGTGTTTATAACATCTTTCAGGTGCAAACAATATCCACACTGTGGTAATATGGAATGAGCACGAGCATGAAACAAAGGATTTTCAAGCTGTCAGTGACCCACCCACTATAGAGGCCCTTTTGAACTGTGGGTTACTCAAATACTTCAGGGCTCCATTCATGAAATCCTATGTACATCTCCTGGAATATATCATCGACATGTGGGACCCCGATCGCGACCCACACACTAACCATTGACATTGAGAACATATACTTTTTGATTGGGATGTCTCAGAAAGGGATACAAGTGGTTCTATCCAGCCCATGGGGTGGTGAGTTTTCCTTGGATGACATGATCAATAGATATTGTTCATTAGGGACGCATGGTGAATTCGGGAATCTCCCTACCAAGAATATAGTGGACCGTCCTTTGAGAACAGTGGTCTATACCATCAGGAAATTTTCTAGGACTAGCTCCGCTCACCTGACCACTAGGGCACACATGTTATATTCCCTAGAGTGTATGACACCTACTATCTTCAACTGGTGCGAGGGAATGCTAGTCTTCCTAAAATATTAGCTGAGCAAGAGAAAATGGGGGCAGCTCAAACAGTTTGGATATGGAGTTGTGATAGTGTCCTTCATCCTGCAGAGAGTACCTCACATGAGACCCGAGGTGGCTTTCAGGAGACTAGATTTCGAGGATACTAGGATGCTCATATGGGTTTATGTCATGTCCTGTCACGGTGGCGGGGGTTCCAAGGTTGTCTACGGACCAGCCTTCTTTCGCTGGTTGAGGGGCCAGTCACTTATGATCAAGGATTATTCCTACGAGGAGGAAGAATTTCGCGAGGACCCACAGCTTCCACTACCCGATGGGGGGATTGGGATGATCGAGGTAAGAAAGACACTATCAATCATGTTTTTAATTTTTCAATTTTATTTTATTTTTTATTCTATAATGCTGAGATAAGTGAAAATGATTTTGTGCAAACATAGGTCTTTTTTGTCCAGTTGGGATGTCTCCTATTGAAAGGTGGGTAGTAGTTAGAGACATGGTGGTCCATCACTCTGTGGAAGATGAGGAGCTCGGGGATATTGAGGAGAACCTACAACATTTGACTGTAGGGATTCCTGATGTTTCCATTGATGATCTACCCAAGTGTTATCAGTGCCATACAATAGGAGTCTCAGGATGGTTTGCTAGGCTACTCAGTAGAGTGGCTCAAGCCATTGTGTGTTACCATGAGCACCATCATGATGACTAGTCTACAGATACTTTCCACTTTTTGTATATGTATTCATACTGAAAGCTTCAAAGCTTCAAATTTTTCCCAGTATATGTATATTTTGAACTATGATAGTCCTAGACTTTGAGGGCTGCTGAACAACTGATTTCAAGTCTAGGTAAAACCTAATATCCCTTACATCGTTAGCTAAGGCTTCTACTAACAATCCAATCATTGCATGATACTCTGCAAGATTGTTAGTAGAGGCACCTAAACAAAATCCTCATGAACTCCCCAGATCACCCATAGGAGAGTACAGTACCCAAGCCGCTGATGCAATATTTAACGTATAGTGAATAGCACCATCCACAAAGCCAATGAAAGTGGTCATCTATCCATCAAACATAGGAAATTCATAAGTAGCGTTTGCAAAGAAACATGTCTTAAATCACATAAGAACCACACTATTCAAAGCAAGACAAACAACACTCTATAAATAGTATTTACAAAGACCCTATGCTATATGACCTAGGTATAGTATCTTTTAAGGTAGAGCCTATTGTGAGGCTCTCCCAAGGGTATCCCATCATAGTCTGCTAACTCATATGCACCTTTTTCGAAGACCCGATTGATAATGTAAGGCTCCTGCCACATAGATTCAAATTTACGTACCCCCGGCTTGTCATGTTTCTGGTCATAAGTCAAGACAAAATCTCCTTCATTGAAAGAGCGGGGCTAAATAGATCTGTCATACTGGGATTTCACCTGTCGTTAGCCGGAGGGTACTAAGGCCCAGAGTTACCATGTCAAAACCCTAATTTTATACTTAGTTCTGCCATCATCTTATTCTGAATGTGACCCATGATCAGTCACAATGGCCCTAGGAATTCCGAACATGGCGATGATATGGTTAAATAAGAACAATGCAACTATTTTTTCGTCTTTGGCATATGTGGGCATAGCCTCAAACCATTTGGTAAAGTATTCCATAGCCATAATAATGTAGCCATGCCCCCTGGATGAGATAGGTCTACAATGCACGAAGTCAATGCCCCATTTTGTGAAAGGGACAACTGCTACGACATGATGGAGCAGAGTAGGATGGGTGCGCTTCTTAGCAGTAAAAATTTGGCAAGGAGGGAATTTCTTAACAATTTCAATACAGTCTTTTAAGATCGAAGGCCATAAATACCTTACCTGCAAGATTCTCTAGGAAGTAGCCAACCTAGAGAGGTGACTGCCACAAGATTCAGAGTGGGAATCATTCAAGATGATTTCAGCTTCTTCGTGTGTGAGACAATGTCACAATATATAATCAATGCAATGGTGCTATAAGCTATCATTCAAAATGATGTAATACTTTGCCTAGTGACAAATGCAACCACATTCATCATGAGTGGAATTGGGATAATATCGTTGAGTTTGGAGATAGAGAATAAAATCCCCATACCAAGGATCAGTTATGCTAATGAGAAACACAAATTTGTCCGGAAATGAATCGATGGGATCTTTTTCTTCAGTAACAAGGGGAAGGTCACACATGAGCTCTGTGAAAACAAGTGACTTCTTCAAAGTGGTTTTAGAAAATTCCAGCTTGAACTCCTGGAGGATAACGATCTAGCATGAGTACTTTTCCCCAAGAACCTAGCATGTCAAGACATAATATATGGGGTTGGTATTTGCACAGACAGTAGTTGAGCAGAGTAGGATGTAGTGAAAAAACTTCTGGACTGCGATGACCGTGGCCAAAGCGAGTTTCTCCACATGCAAGTACTGGGTTTCACAATCAAGAAGACTCTTACTAGCATAGTAAATCACATGTTCTTGGTCATGTTCACCAGTTTAAACTAGGACCATGCCAATGGTTGACAAGGAGGAAGCCACATACAGAGAATACTCCCTGGTATAATCAGGTGGTTGCAACACAGGTGCATGTGTGAGAGCATGCTTGATATTGTTAAACGCATGTTGTGCTAAGTCATCCCAAACAAACGAAGTGTCCTTTTTTAATATCCGCATGAATCCATGTGTCTTTTCTGCATAGTTACAGATGAAACGATGTAAAAAAATTTGTTTCCCTTGGAAACTTTGGAGTTATGTTACATTAGTGGGAGTGGGTAGAGCTAAGATGGCTTCAATATTTAAAGTGTCAATATGGATACCATCCTTGGACATGATAAAGCCAAGAAGTCGACTAGTTTCAACACAAAAAATGCATTTGTGGGGTTTCAAACGAATGTTGAAATGACAACATCTAAGAAAATTAGCTCTTAGATGATCAACGTGAAGGTCTTGTTGCTTGGAATGAGCAGGAAGGTCATCGAGATAGTGTTCCAAAATGTGTTTGATATCATGAAAAGCATACGACATGGCATGTTGGAATGTAGCGCCAACATTTTTTAAACCAAATGAGAGATTGTGGTAGGAAAAGGTCTCCCATGGGCATATGAAATTCATTTCATGTTGATCTGAGGGGAGAATTTTGATCTAATTATAGGCAGAGAATCCATCCATGAATGAGAATATGACACTTTCGACACAGTTATTGATAATTTGATCTATGTAGGGGGTGGGGAAATTGCCCTTTGGACAAGCCCGATACAAATCCCTAAAATCGATACAAACCCTAATAGTCCCCTTCTTTTTTTCACATGGACTATGTTGGACACCCACTCATTCAAGGGCACGAGGTAAATGAAACCAACCCTAAGAATTTTTTAAACTTCCTCATTAATGGCTGCTGCTTTTCACAGATGTACCTGGCTTAAATTTTGGTGAACTAACTTGGCACCAGGGTATGTCTTAATCTCATGGACAGTAATGGAGGGATCAATCCATGGAATTTGTTTGTAATACTAATCAAAGGCATCTCTAAATTATTTAACTAAGGTCGTATATGACTGAATCTCTAAAGGTGAAGAATTCTGGCCTATCTGAATAATCTCTGAAACACCTGGTTTCACCAATATATCTATCGGGATGGTTTTGGTAATATTGCATAAATTACCCTCAGATTCAACCCCATGGATGAGGGTTGGGGACTGAGGGTCCATAACTATATAAGATGAAACCACAGATGTGAATTGATCTTCTACCACATGGCAAGGGGGGAGGAAAGAATATCTATGATGATGGTCTTTCCAAGGTATCTCCTCTAGAGACATAACTTCCATAATGGATTCATCAAAGGAAAATGTATGCAAAAGATAATCAAGAGATGGGGGGTGATCTCTAGCCAATATGGTAGGTGATATGGATCAAAGGGCACCAAAAAATAATTGTTGATGGTGGGCTTGCTAGTGGTTTGAATGGCATTGTAAACTTCCTCAAAAGGAGTAAGTGATTTTGATTCAGCAATAGACTTTCCTATGTCCATGATAGAGGTATAAATCATATTGATAGATGCGGTTTGTAGGGCAGGAGGAGGATTTGATAAAAGGAAAAATACCATGAGAGAAGAGTCTTTGACGAGGCCTACTCCAATGTTCTGATACTGTGGGGTAGTCAGAAGTGGAACAATGCTTGCATCATTTGTAATAGCATTAGGTGTGATGAAATCTAATTGATCAGTTGTAACAATCCTTCCTTGGAATGAGAACCAGACAATCCTAAAGACAAGCGATGATATAGCTTGCATGCAATAAAACTAGTTGCGACGTAGGAGTAGGTTGTAATCCAATGGATCATCAACGACTTTAATATGAATGGAAACTGATTTTCTCCCTAGTTCTACCTAGAGAGAGGGAAGTAATCCATATGGTTGAAATCCACGACCATCAAAGGCCTTCAGTGTGGTAGGTGAACGATTAATATCAGGATAACCAATGCCTCTCCAACAAGACAGGGACATGACCTAAGTAGAGGCTCCCTCGTCCAATATGGTATGATGGATGTTCTTTCCAGTAATCATGGTGGTTAAAAGCAAAGCCAATTGATGAGAGAGCTTAGTTTTAAATTCATCCAGTGTTGCGTGTTATAATGTCTAAATTAATTCACATGATCTTTAATTATCGACTGGGGTTGGTAGGCTTAGAGTTGACACAAAATATATGCGAAAGTAAAGGGTGTCGTGTAAATATTTTAAAAAACAAAAGATAGAAAGATATTTCTAAATGAAAAACTGAGTCAAACTCCTAAGAATGCAATTATTAAGGTAATTAAACTGAGACAGAATAATAAACTAAACAATTGATAATTTATTTTATAACTTTAAACTGAAAAAGATACAATCAGCAACTAACCATTCAAATGGGAAACTAGGGTGCAAGAAAGACTTAACTTATAAGCAAGTAGAAAACTTAAAAAAAGAATCAAGTAGAAAACTTAATAAAAGAAGAAAGTAGAAAACTTAATAAAAGAAATATCTTTAGGTTCTGTCCTACAAGTTCTTTCAACAATAACACAATATAAAAGAGACAACCTAAAAATGTTCGGGTACACAGGGTACTCCCAAAAGACCAAACACCTTGAGAAACCGCTTCACACAAATAGATCACAGATCAACACATCGATGTTTGTCACGTGGTTAAAACCATCAAGAGAGAAACAGTCCATGGACCCAGCCAAATAGCTACTTGGAGAAATTTATTATGCAAAAGAAAGAAAGTTACATGAGCTTCTCATAATCGATCAACTAGCCAAGGACTCTCCATGCTCTTTAAATGGAGATCATGGACCAATCAGGTATTAAGCCACGAATCAATGGTAGGTATGATATAAGAGAAGTTGAGCTGTCTAATACGATGGTCATGATTAGTTCCAAATTTTGCTTAAGATTGGATTTCACATCGGTTATAAGTTTAGGGTCACTACCAGTAAGGATAAGATCATCAACATAAAGAACAAGTATGATGAGGTCGTTTCGTACTTTATTGGTATAGACATTGGGGTCAGAATGGCATCTAGAAAAACCAGTGTCAAGAAGAAAGCTATCTATTTTGGCATACCAAGCTCTAGGAGCTTGCTTAAGGCCATATAAGGATTTCTTAAGGAGACATACAAGGCTAGAGTTATCCTGAACATATCCAGGAGTTTGTTCCATGTAAATTTCCTCCTATAAATCACCATGTAAAAAGGTAGAATTGACATCCATTTGATGGAATTCCCAGTTATGTAAGGATGCAAGGGAAAGAACAAGGCAGATGGAATTCATTTTTGCAACAAGAGCAAAGGTTTCATTGTAGTCAATCCCTTCAACTTGGGAAAAACCTTTGGCAACTAACCTTGCCTTAAGTCTTTCAACACTTCCATCTGATGCATACTTAGTTTTGTAGACCCATTTACATATGACAAGTTTTCTTCCTTTTAGAAGAGGAACAAGATCCCAAGTATTGTTTTCCATTAAGGAACGATATTCTTCATCCATAGCTACATCCCAATCTAGATTTCTTGAACTTTCTGCAAAAGTTTCTAGATCATGATTCTTAGAAACTTGAGCCAAAAGAGAAGAGGCTCGCTGAAACTGAGAACATGTTTGATGTTGATCTCTATGATCACTAGCAAGGTCACCAACTTCTTCACATGTTGAACGGACTCATCGAGGAAGTATTGGTGCTAGTACAATTGGAGGAACATGAGCAGGCAGAGGTGGATTTTCATCCTCACTGTCATGATCAAAAAATGGAGCTGGAAACCTGTCAAGGAATTTGGAAGAAGAAGAATAAGGCACAATCTCTGAATTAGGATCGCAGGCCAAATATGGCACACCCACCAAGTTAGGCTCGTAGGCCAAGAGATTTTCATCAAATTTAACATCTCTTCTAATGATTATGTCACAATAACGTGGCTGAAGAATTCTATAACCTTTTACATCTTCTGAATATCCAACAAATATGCACTTTTCACTTTTAGGCTGCAATGCTTTTCATTTTTCATCTGGAATGTCATCCCATGCTTCACAACCAAACAAACAAAAGTGACTTACATTTGGTTTAATTTTACTCCATGCTTCTTCCGGTGTTATACCTTGTAAAACTTTAGTGGGTGTGCGATTAACTATGTAATTTGTACAATTTATGGCCTCAGCCCAATATTGAAGACTTAGTCCCTTAGATTGGATCATACAATTAGCCATTTCTTTTAAAATGCGGTTCTTTTGTTTAGCTACACCATTTTGTTATGGTGTATATGGAACAGTGTGTTGTTGTTGGATTCCTTTTTCAGTGTAGAAAGTAGTGAACTTGTTGTGAACATATTCTCCTCCATTGTCAGATCTTAACTTAATAATTTGATGACTATATTGTTTTTCAACAAGGGCCTTGTAGGCCAAGAACATGTTAAATACTTTGCTCTTAAGTTTTAGAAAGTAAACCCAAGTGCGTCTGGAGTAGTCATCAATAAAAGTTAAGAAATATTTGAAACCAGAAAAGGATGCAGATGGAAGAGGGCCACACAAGTCACTATGCACAAGCTCCAAAGGAACCGAGGCGTGCCAAGAGCACATTTGTCAAAACTGTCCCAATGATGTTTTTTGAGTACGCAACCGAAACAAACACCATCCTTGCAAGATACCATCGGAAGACCAGTCACCATATTGTCTTTACATAGTTGTTGCAATGAGTGATAATTTAAGTGACAAAATCGCTCATGCCAAATTTTGCTCAAGTTATCACTATGAGCAACAAAAACTAAAGGAAAAGGGGATGACCCAAAATTGTTAAATTTGTACAACCTGGTAATATCATCAATAGTTCCAGTAGTAAGGACATTTTGAGGATTTTTAAAATCCTTGATTACAACTTGGTGAGGTGTAAACATCACAATTTTACCTGCACCCAAATGAGTAATTTGATAGACTGATAACAAATTGCAGGAACTTTTTGGAACACATAGTACATCAATGAAATGACTATTTTCTACTGGAAATGTTTTATATCCTACAACACTTAGAGATCTAGCATCACTAACAAATATTTGTGTGGTGTTACATTCATGCATAGTAGAAAAGATGGCTTGATCCTTAGCCATATGATAAGATTCTCCAGAATCAATGAGCCATTCAATTGAAGTAGAAGAAGAAGATGCCGTATAAGAGTAACTAGAAGAAAAAAGTGCATGTCCATGAGAGGTAGATTCTGAAGATGAATCTAGGCTGATGTGGTTCTTCTTCATTGCTGCTTCTAAGGCTTCCATCTTCTTGAAACACTTATATTCATCATGATTATATTTCCCACAAAAATTACAATGACGCTCAGTCTTCTTTCCTTTTGGCTTGGATCGTTTGTCATTTTTTAAAGAAGGAGCTGACTGAGAGGGTTTGGGACCCTTATTGTTTGGCTTATTATTGTAAAAATTATGTTTCTTGGGAGGCTTGAACTTTTCTTTCTGTTTGGACAATAAGGCTTTCCCATATGTATCTGCATTGTTAATTATTCAAAGATGAATGAGCTTATCTTGCTCTCTAATTATGGAATCACAAAAGGATTCAAGACTAGGCTCTTGATAGCTAGCTTCCATCAATGATTCTTTCATGGAGTAGAATGTAGATATAAAAAAAAAAATATGCAGGTCCAAGTTTGGAAAGAATATGATAAATACATTATTTGTCTTCTTTTTTAATCTTGCATTATGCACATAAGAGTCTAAGATTTTTATACTTAGATAAGTAGTCTTGAATGCATGAAAAATCATTTGGATTCAAGAAAATCAACTCATTCTCAAGTTGATGACCCCAAATTTCATTGTTTTTATCAAACACAGATTCCAACTTTTCCCAAGCTTGATCAGGTTCGTCAATTCCAGATATGTGGAATCACAAATCAGTAGAGATTGAGATCCCAATCAATCGATGAGCTTCATCACATCTATTTTCCCATTTAATTTTCTTATCATCATCAGTGGGTTCTATTTCTTTCACTGAAGTTATCCTGAAAAGTCCCCTACTTCGCAGAACATCCTCCATACGAGATTTCCATGAGAAATAGTTAGAACTTATAAGTATAATATCATAAGGGGCATCCATACTATAAATTAATGACTAAAATAATAGAAACTAACTATCTGGATGCAAAGAGCTCGAAAAAATATGTGGTTTTAAAAAAAACGGCACTGAAAACTGATTCTTGATGATGAAGTTATGCTTGATCAAAGAAAATGTTGAAGATGTCCCCAATAGTGACGTGGCAGATATTAACTTGACCAACTGAAAAAAAGAACCCCCCTCTTCCCAATATCAACCTTTGAGAATCACTTTACAATAAAGTTGCTTTTAAGTAAATCACTTTTGTAGAATAAGTGATTTTCACTTTTACAATAATGTTACGTTTAAATAGTGCGACAATAAATTAAAAGACATAAGTGACTCACTTTTTATTTTATTTTATTTATGTGAGATGCACTTTTACAATAAAGTAACTTGAAAATAGAAATTGCATGCACTAAAAAGTAGCTTAATAAGACTTGAACTCAAGACCTATTAAGGAATAAAGCAACTTTGGACCAAGTGAGCTAAGTTTAAAAGGTACATAAAAGAATGAAAAGAGGAAGGGTTTTTTTTTTTACTCTACTTTCTCGTTCTCTGTGCTTGCCTTTTAGTCCTGCAAATCACAAAAAAATGAAAAACAAAAACAAAAAAACTTTTTCCACACATTGGGGTTAGATCTTGATTAGCTTACCTGGAAAGTCTACGTTTTCAAGTTTTCTCATTGTTTCTAATTTGTTGTGATCGCACAAGGTGCACAACAAAGAGCATACGTTGCCGAGAAGACAAAAAAAAAAGTTTCTCTTTCTGTTTCTGATTCGCCGTGATCGCGCAAGGTGCACGGCAAAGAGCATATGTAGCCAAGGAAGGCAATAGTCTGAGACTAAGACAGTAAATATCTAATAATAAAACTGATAAAATATTAGATATTTAAAAAAAACAAATCTGTCACTGTAACATTATACCTTATGATTTGTCGAAATGGGTGTTTCTGGAACAAATAGAAATAGTTTTCGATGAAACAAAAACTATTTCCCGATGAAAACGACACTCTAGATGCAATGGAATAGCTCCCACAAGCCACAAATGTATAGAAAATCCACAACCAGAAACCCTTTCAAAGTTTCGACAACACCAGTTCTAGATCTTGATCAAAACTGAAAGCGGCTCTTCATAAACGCTCTGATACCATGTTCAGGTACATAGGGTACTCCCAAAAGATCGAACACCTTGAGAAACCACTTCACACAAATAGATCACAGATCAACACACCAATGTTTTTCATGTGGTTAAAACCTTCGAGAGGGAAACAGTCCACGGCCCCAGCCAAATAGCTACTTGGAGCAATTTATTATGCAAAAGAAAGAAAGTTACATGCGTTTCTCATAATCAATCAACTAGATAAGGACCATCCATGCTCTTTAAATAGAGATCATGAACCAATCGGGTGCTAATCCACGGATCAATGGTAGGTATGATCTAATAGAAGTTGAATCGTCGGATCACTCTATGTCTAGAACATATCGTGACCATCAAATTAGAATATTTACAAATGCATACTAATGCATACTAAAGAAACACACTTTTACCTAATTGATATATTACACAAGTTGATCTTAGCTAACTCCTAAGTGTCTAAATATCCTAACAAAAAACATACTAAGGATAACACATACAATACTGAAATTACATGCAAAGGAATAAATTAATCTAAAAGCATAAACACAAAACAATACATCAGTAAAGAAATTAGAAACAAATTCAAGAAACAAAACACAAGACAAACTAACACACATTCAAGGTGAAAAGAAGTAAAAAAAATAAAAAATCTTTAATACATAACCTAAAACACTCTAACTTTAACTTCAATGTTAAATAAAACTATTATCTAATTATCTAAGTCAAAACGTAATTCAGACATTAGCAAAACAAAACTAAAAACAATCTCAAAATACAGTAAAAAGACTAAAAATGAAACCGTGGGCTAGATGACAAACTGAACTGTGAGTGTGAAAGGGGTGGTTGAATAACAGATTGAACAGGCTGTCTGAATGACAGTCTGCACAGTTAAAATAATAAAGATTAACCTAAATGAACTAATCTTCATCTGAATTCATGAAAATGTAAATATAATGCATACAGGCAATAATTAAACCTACTGATTAAGCAAATTTAGTAGTTACATAACCTTAAACAAATTCATAAACATAAGGAAAACATTGCATGTTAATAAACAAACTGGAATTTAAATTGCATAATTATGAACAAAAATAAACAGAAATGAATTTAAAATCAATCTATTCTATCTTCTTGTAAATAAACTGAACAGTAACTTGAAATAAACTGACTGAAAGAAAATTCAAAAGCAAACTATGCACGCAATCTAGTTACTTAATTCTGGAAATAAAATCCATTACAGAAAACAAATGAAATAATACAACTAACTGCAACAGAAGAAAGAAAGAAACAAGAAAAGAAATAAAACCTTTGGTTGATGAGGGGCCCTCTCAACAATTAGGGGTGGTTCCTGGCTAACTTCTACTCAAATGCAATCTTCAACATCAACACATACATCTATTTATTCAGACGATGGAATAGGAATACAAATGTACTCAAGAACAAACTGATAAATTCTTTCTAGCTCTCTCACCTTCTATATCTAGCTAACTGGGTTCCCACATATAGGTTGATTTATATAATAGTTTACAGAGATGAGAAATTCGACCCTTTAGTGGTTGACTGCTCTCTAAATTTAGTCGATCTTAAAGGCACATAACATATCACAGGCCAATGCATAGGATCTTCCCTTTTTCAGGGTGGTTCTGATCTTCAAAGGTGGACAATGAATGAACAGGTTTCTCTTCAGCACAACAGGTCTTCAGATGTGCTGCACGAGTCTTTCTTCAGCGCGAACGTGAACTGGTGGTGAATCAGAGGAGAATGCATAGGTGAATCTTCTATAGAGTGAGTTAATACATCAACTCAGCGTGTGGATTATTAATGTGGTGGCAAGCGAAGGAAGTTGCAGGCTGGTGGATTATCTAGAACACAGCTCCATCACCCAGACGCGTGGAAAATAGCTCGTTTGCAGGTTGTTTCACATTTTAATTTCCTAAACTTGATTCTCAATAGCGTGCAGTCTGGTTAGCAACCTGGATGGAAGTTTGAACAACAAGCTGGGCCATGAGCTGGATACACTAGGTGTCAATCTAGGGCGAATGGAGTGTCTGTTTGTTGGCACGTATCAGACTACAGTCTACAGCAACATGTTTCAACATTTGGAAAATTACCAATGAGTTTCACGCAGCAGGATGGATGACAAGATGGACGTGGAATTGGACATGATGTGCGCAAGGCAAGATGAATGCGTTATTGTTATTAATTTGTCCCAGAAAGATTGTACAATCTGTAAACAAATATATAAATTAATTAAGATATCAGATGTGCTTTAATAATGTCATTTTTAATTAATAAAACCATAAAATGATAATAACAAATAGATTTCATATAAATTTTAAATGCATACATACTTGAGTTGAATAGTGATTTACGTGACATAAAAAATGCAGAAAGATAATAAAACATATGTTTAAATGAGTAATTTAATTGCCAAAAATGATAACAATTCCAGGATCAACATTCCCCCAAACCAAAGAAATGCCAGGTCTCACTGAGCAAAATGAAAAATAATAGATCACATTGTCATTACGAATTTTGAAACGTGAGCCAGCAACAGGCATATACATAAGTAAGTAAATTCTTAAAGTTTTTAAAATTAAGTCAACCATGTCCAAAGCAAAACTTTGGACAAGTTTAAACATATGACATGAAAAGTATAAATCACATTTATAATCAAGAGAATTAGTGAATTAATAATTTTCATGCATTATTGGGTAAAAAGATAGGATTATCAAATAATAAAACGATAAGAAGAATTTCTAAGCATCCATACGAAGGTAAAAATTATTTGCCAAAATAAACAAAATTTGGTTATCAAATTTTAATTATAAATACTAAATAATTACAATGTTTTATTCAGATCGTCATTTGGTATTCCATTTGGACCTTCTTTTGGTTCTTCATATGGTTCTCCATATTGATTTTTCTATAAAAATATGCTTAATGGTATAATCAAATTCCACTGCTTAGATTACCCTGAAAATCACTTATCTTTTGTCAGAGATAAATAGATCGATAAAAAATAATGAAAAGTAAAAACAATCTAATTTTTCCAAATCCATCTTCCGCTAAACCAAAGATATGGCATGTTCTCAAGCCATAGAAGAGAGAAGAAGTGATTGTTCCCAAAAAAAAAAATTGAAAGAGTTCTATCATGTTGTTGATTATTTTGTAAAGAAAAACATGAAAAACTAACTAACTAGTAAATGGAAATGATTCAGAGATGTATATTCATGAAAAAGATAACAGTGCTTAGAAAGACCATGTAAATGATAACAATTGTAAAAAAGAATGCCACAGGAGAAACTAGTCATCTATGCCTCATTTAAAGATATCATGTCGTCACAAAATATTTAAGTGTACCTCGGAGTATGTGAGATTTACAGCTATGGGTCCAATTTCTAGGATAATGGAATCCTAGGTATATGCTGAATTAAATGGGCATGGTCAAGCCTAACTTATAGCCATTCTCAAACGACATGTTAAACAATTGGCCGTAACATGTTTATTAATAAATTCTAAATAATAAATTCTTCATATTATCATTGTTTTACAAACTATGTGCATAGTAGTGCATTAACCAGATATCTTTTACCAGGTATTTCCCCATTGCTAGCAGGCTTGTTCAGTACCCTGATAGGTTTACCTTGGTACCATGCAAGCATAGTCCCGCTGCCAGCAAGCCTGTTCAGTACCCCGAAGGGTTTACTTGCATTTATCGAGCTTCTGTGTTTTAAATTTTTTTACTTAGCATTGACCCATTTCCAGCAAGTCTGTTCAGTACTCCAGTGGGTTTTTCTTGTATAATGATATGAAATATATGGAAGTCGATTGTTACTAGAGTGTGTTGAGTCCCGCTAAACACATAATTCAATTTATTTTTAAATAAACTTATACGTAACTTCATAATGGCCATAACCATAGATCATGTCAAAAGAGAATAAACTAAAGTTGTTCTTTAACCTTACAATCGTTCTTCTTCATAAAAGAAAAGTAATGTTCCCCATGGACAAAAATTCCACTTACTCTCGAATTATCACCAAAATACTTGAGAGACAAGTTTTGACAACAAGCATAAGATGTATTAGTAATCCATAGGTGTAAGATGAGAATGTGAAAAATATGACAATGAAAGTAGGTCTATCAAGCAACTGTTAAAAAGAGTAAATCAGAAACATACATGTCTGAATCAAAATACCAAAAACCATATCAATCATAGAAGAGCTGGTTAAGTATGATATACAAAGGATTACAAATTTTTAATTTTTACTATAAGCTGAAAATTTCAAAAGTACCCCAGGAAAGGTTAAGATACCTTATAAGTATTTAGCATACTTCCCTTGTCTAAGTAATACTTCATGAGTTGCTTATAGAGATAAAATATTTGTAATCAAAATACAAAACCACTTGTTAGATGATTCAATTTATTCATGAAGACATAATAAAAAGAAAAAGAGTCTTGTGTAAACAATCTATTAGAAATGAATCTTATTTATTCAAAGAAACAAGCACATATTTACACATATACAAGTGATAATAACCCAAAATATTTTTCAAGGATCAGGAGGACGAGGAATAACTTCCCATTCAACTAATTCCATTTCATTCTGCTGCAAAACATTATGTATAAAATCTTGTTTAGATGTCGGTTGATGATAAAGTATGAGTCTATGTCCATTTACTACAAAGGAAACCTATAAGCCATCAATTGTTTTAATTTTTACCGACCCATTGTCAAATGTTTTAACTACTTCGTATGGACCCATCCAATGGGTGGTTAATTTTCGTTTAAAATTTTTAAACCATGAGTCGAATAGTAGTTCCCAATCTCTAGTATTAAATTTCTTTTGTTTAATAAATTTATCATGCCATGTCTTTCGTTGATTCTGTATTAGCATGGTTCTTTGGAGTGCATCTTGTGTAATTTCATCGAACTCATTAATCTGTAATATGTATTGTTTATGTGCTTCATCCAAATTCATGCCTAATTGTGCTTCCATATGAAAGGTTTCAACTTGAAATTCAATAGGTAAAAAGACTTGTTTTCCATACACTAACTCATAGGGGGTATGTCCGGTAGTGTTTCTCCATGTTATCCTATAGGCCCATAAAGCCTTGGGGAGTCTATCTACCCAATACTTATGATGTAAGTGAATGGTTTTGGTTAAAATGGATTCTAATACTTTATTAGTTGATTGTACCTGACCATTAGCTTGAGGGTGATAAGGTGAATATTTGCAATGTTGGATACCATATTTCGTAGTAAGTTCTTTCATTAATTTAGAAGTATACTAAGTACCTTGATCTATGACAATTTCTCTAGGTACATAAATCGGGTGAATATTTCTTCATATATGAATTCCACCACTGATTTCTCTGTGGCCCTAAACAAAGCTTTGGATTCTACCCATTTGGTGACATAGTCCGTACAAACTAGGATATATATATATATATATATATATATATATATATATATATATATATTTTACGAGACATGGAAGAAATTGGTCCTACAAAATCAAGAGCTCATTTCTCAAAGGGTTCAATCATGACTTGGGGTTGTAGAGGCATTTGATTAGATGACATAGGTCTACCCATTCTTTGACAAATATCACGTCCTTTGACATATTTGGTAGCATCTTTAAAAATGCTTGGAAAATTATAACCAAAATGTAAGACTTTGTATGCCATCCTCTTATCAAAAAAATGTCCTCCACATGGTCAATTATGGCATGCATGGAGGATGTCTATCATTTCATCCTCCCACACGCATCGTCGAATAATAAGATCTAGACCAGTGCCGAAGAGATTATTATTAACCCAAGAATAATTGGAACTTTGAAATATAATACGATGCTTCTCATGTGGGGATTGTTGTAATCTCACAGATCACAAAGGGTTACCAATAATACAAATGGAATCATATAGACATAACAGACACAAGAGACAAGAACATAGATAAGAGAATAACAGATTATATTATAACATGAGGGTTCATACATACATAGAACTGAACCGAGTTCTCATCTGGCTCAACAACCTAATATATATGATTTACAAACAGTTACATATAACTACCTATCAATTCGGTCAATCGACAAGACCTTTTGCAGCCAACCTAATTTTCCAATTAGTCAGCTATTCGACTAGTCGACTCACCAACTAGCTCCTCCAACATCTACCCTAGGAACAAAATATTTCTTCATCCTGAAGAAATAGGGGAGGTAATTCAACAATGTACTGTCTGAGGTAGTTTCTTTTGGTATTGTTTGTCTTTATGGACTGTGTAGTGGGATGGTTGGCCATTTCTGCACACATATTTCCACAATTGCTTCTACTTTAATAGCCAGTTGATGTTGAAATTATGTCCAACTTCGTAGTACTTTCTAGATGTCGATAGCCAATGTTGCGATGCTTGACAGAGTCGACATATTTTCTTGGATGGAGAGGTCTGCAATGCTTTCCATGTCTGGTCCCATGAATTGAGCTTTTTCCTCTGTTGCATCTAGTAGTCTTTTCATCTTTGGAAAAATGTATCCAGTTTGTCAAGGATCGGTAGTGCTTGCAGTACCCACTGGTGTGCTTGTCTCTCCAGTTTCTACAGTTTGGCTATTTCCAATACAATATGTTCTTGTATTGTATTTCTCATTGTTTATTCCATTCCTCATCTCTTTTCTAACACTTGAATATGCTCATGAGTCTTACAGGTTTGCTGAAATACTTGTCCGTAATAGGTATGCCAATCTCGGAGTACTTCATCTGTGATGATAGATTCTTCTAAGTGGTCTTCTACTACTTTTTGAGCTTCCAAGAATGTTGTATACTGCTGTCTGAGTATTCTGGATGTTTCCTCTATTTGATCTTCCTTTGTATTTTGTAGATGTGATTGTAGAGTCGACACAATGCTTTCAAAGAGATGGTATGCCTTTTCAAGCAGCTTGTTTGTGTCGGCCTCTAGAGGTCCCGACATTACTATTTGGATCAAATTCTTTCATTTTGTCAGAAACTTGATTTCCTCTTTCTTAGTGTTGTCAATCTGCTCTCGTTTAGTCCGGTTTCTTACTGTTGCTTCTATGGAGAGAGTTTCTAGGACTTGACCCAACTCTCCATCTCTGAGTTTCTTTGTGTCGATTGCACTAGTCGATCCAAGTTGGCTGATGTGGATCACTGCCAGCTTTGATTCTCTGTGGTGTTCTTTCTTCTTTTTGTCTTTTATTTTCCTTTTGTGTCTATGCTGGCCTGTCTGTTGTTGTGTCTATGATTTTACAAGTGGTAGATTTCCCTGTGGTTGGTTTTCTAGCTGTTGATCTTCATTGGTCAGTGGAATTTCTGGTTGAGTTTCTTGGGTGGAACTTGTGGCTTGGTGTGTATTTTGGGGATTTGAAACAAATGGTTCAAGGTTTGGTAAAGGTTCTGGATTGGGAAGTGGTGATGGAGATGGTGAATGGTTTGGTGTAACTGGTGTAGTGGGGATATTGTCAGTCGACGGTGGGTCTTCTACTTCTGGTGGTGAATTGTATGGATCATCAGTGAATAGGTTGTCGATCACCTAGTTGATATCTTCCTAGTTATCTTCTTCCACATCTCTTGCTGGTTCATTGGTTGGTGGAGGGTGTGAGATGTCTAAAGGGATAATGGATGAGGTGCAACTTGCGGCAATTTGGGATGTCTTGTCGGGGTTCCTAAAAAATCTGGACTTGATAATTCCCACAGATCTTGGTTTCTAGGGTATCTGGCCAATTTGCTAAGAGAGGATCTGGTGTGGTGCACTAGATTCAATTAGTGGGAATTTGGTGGTAATTCTCTAAACAAAAGTGATTAGTTCGGGTAATTTTTCAATGTAAGCTTGGAAATCACCATCTTGTTCGAACCGTTCTTTCAGTTTCTTCGGCATAGCATTCTTACAAATGTCAACTAGGCTTATGGTGGGTATCTGTGGGGTGTCTTCTTGTGTGATCTAGGTTGGGGATGGGGGTGGAGGTGTAGAAACTAGATCAACAATTTTCTCATCAACTGAAGTGGTTGTAGTTTTTACCTTTTTCGGTCTCCCTTGCTTTGCTCCTGCGTCGACGAACCGTTTGAATTGTGTTTCGACTGAAACTTTGTTTTTTGTTGCGTCTTTTATGATGTCGACAACAGTAACCAATAGTTCTTCTTCATCTTCTGACTCAGATAGAATAAGCTGGGGCTTCTCCTTCCCTTTTCCCTACATTTCATTCCTTTTCCTTGACGTTGCTACTTCCGTTTATATTTTCCTTAAGTTTTCTTTTGTCATAGCATATTCTAGATTATCTGCTTTGATATCTTCTTCTATCTGCTCCTCCTTATTCCTATCGGTGAGCTAGAAGGATACTTTTTTTCTGTTTGTTTGGCTACTTGATGTTCAATCGATGTGATTTCCATTTGGATAGGTTGTGGGACAGTTGTCAATTGAAGTCTGCTAGTGTCCTCTGTCGGTATATCATCCGGCATGAAGGTACTGATATGCAAGCGGAGTTTGTAGTCCTCCTCTTTTTCTTGGTTGGTCAACGGTTCTTCGATTGGTTGATTTATTTCTTTGGCTTTTGCTGGTATTGATAGCTTTGTATTGGATTGTCGAGCTAGTTCTCGAAAAATCTATTCGACTGTTGGGTAATAGTCGAGGGGTTTCATTGCTACTTTTTCCCCTTGCATGTACCAGATTGTCATGTGCTCGAGCTCGAGTTGAATATGTGTTGTTTTCGGTAGACTTCTTTGGATGTTCTGAGGCACCCTCCATCTAGTTGTCTGGAGTTTTAGGTTTTGAAACCAGTTTTCTAGCATTACTTTGCCATTTGCCAATTCTTTCAGTGTTCCATTATGTGAAAATGGCTTGAACCTCCACATGTGCTACTTATGTGGTTCTTGGAACTGCTTGTCCCCGACTGGGCACAAGTGGTACATTGCTATCCAGAGTATCAATGATGGGAACCTTATAATCTCGGTCGACTCCTGACATTTCTCACATATAATATTGAGCATGTCGGCAACATGCTGAGCCCAACAATAAATTTTCCCTGTGCATGCTATTGTGTCGACTGCTTCCAGCATGTCTAGCTTCAAATCACTCACTCAACCTGTAGGAGCGAGTCTTGTTGTTATGATTTTGGCCATGATTTGCAGTGTCTATGCTTGTATTTGAGTGATCATTATCCCTTTCAAGTTCTTCCCTGTTGGTGTTCCATTTAGTCGTTCTACCAGTCCTTCTTTTATACCAATAGGGACAGGGTCACCCTGATTTGAGAGACCGGTAAGTTTGTATATAAATTCACCAGAAATTTCTACTAGTATGTCAAAGTCAAATTTTCCATTGTGATACCAACTGATGATAAATTTCATTGTTGTTTCTTTCGTTCCTCCAAAGCTTTCCATGAACGGTGTGTTCATGTAACTCATGATGGTACTGTGGCTTATATTTTCTAATTCTGGTGTCATTTTCTTGTCCATATAAGCCCATTCTTTGATTTCTTCCTAGGTTTTGGCCCATGAGGTTTCTTGTACCTTCACATTTTTTATATTTCTTAATCTTCTCATAAGTGGGGTTTCGGAAGATTGTAGTTCTTTTGTTTTTGCAGCTACAACTCTGGTTTGCTTCGGGGCCATCTTGTCGGTCTCTTGGTTGGTTTTTATCACATGGTCTCTGCTCTCAAATTTCTGAATACTTGGTTGCTCCATCTCTATGAGATACGGTAATTTATCTATTTCTGGCGTGGTAGTTATAGGTGGAGTTGGTGACGATTCTGTCGATGGATGTATTAATGGCGGAAGTGATGGTCCAGCATGGTCTATCGAGTTTATGTGAAATGTGATTTTATTTTGGCGTTCCTTCTGTCCGTAGTCCTGAAGGCGTGATTTGACCTTCAGGGTTGTCGATTGATGTCGATCATGCGAGTGGTCGATGGCAATGTGTCGATGGGGTTGGTGTTAGTTGTTGAAGTGTAGTTTAGTAAATCTTCCAATTTTTCTTGTCATTTTGGTTTATGGGTACTGGGTTTGTTTGTTGTTTTAGGATTTTATAGGTGGTTTTTTTTTTTTTTCCTGATAGTTATGGTCATTATATGTATGTCTCTTTTTTATTTTATTTCTTTTTTTATTTGTTTTAACTTGCGTAATTTTTGTACTGTTTTAGTTGGGCACCATTAACAAGTTTCCGAAATATTATGCCTTGTAATGTCCATAGTTGGATTGGTCTGTTGGCATGAATTTCTTCGACAACATAAGGTCCCATCCATTTTGTTTGTAGCTTTTTGGGTTTTCCTTTTACTCCACTATTCTACACTAAGGCGAGGTCCCCTATTGACAGATTTTTGTTTTTGATATTGCGATCATGCCAAGCCTTCTGCTGCTGTTTTTGAATTTTTTGATGTTGTAAAGCAAGAAATCGGTGTTCTTCTAGCTTTCTTAGTTGCATCAGTCAGTCCTTCCTACCTTCTTTGACCTTGACATGTAACATATCTGCTATGATAGGTGTTTGTTGTCGGAAATGTAGTGGAATGACTGCTTCTTGGCGATAGACTAGTTGAAATGGTGTTTGGTCAGTCAAACGTTTGTATCCTGTTCTGTAAGCTCATAATACTGCATGGATTTTTTCATCCCAATCATCCTTGTTGGTGTTGCAAATTTTTGTTAAACCCCTTGCTAATGTTTTGTTGAATGCCTCTATTGCTCCATTCGACTGAGGGTAATAAGCTGTACTACGTCGGTGGTCAATTTTGAACTGGTCTGTTAGTGCTTTGATGGTTTTGTTAATAAAGGGTGACCCTTGGTCACTGATTAAGGTTAGTGGGAATCTAAATCTAGTGATTATGTTTTCATATATAAATTTAGTAGCTATCTCATGGGAACATGTGTCGACAGGTTCTGCTTCTTCCCACTTGGTTAAATATTCTACTCGGTTATTATATATCTTGCACTTGTTCTTTTTGCTGGTATTGGGAATGGTCTTATGAAGTCAATGGCCCAAATTTCAAATGTCAAACTTGGGTTTACTAATATCAAGGGAATTTCTGTACTAGGCAGAGGTTGACCCAGTCGTTGACATCGGTCACACTTGCTAACAAAATTTTTGCATTCCTTGTATAATGTCGGCCACCATATACCTAACTATTGGATTTTCTTGGTAGTTGTATCTACCTGAAACTTTCCTCTCGTCGGTTCGTAGTGTGCTTTGTACATGATATTATCTCATTCTTGTTCTAATATGCATTGCCTAAGGATTTTGTCCAAGCCCATTTTATATAAAAATATATTTATGAGGCTGTATGGTGCAGCCTCCATAGCTAAGATTTGTTTCTTTTTTGTGCTCATGTCCTCTGGTGCTTGACCATTTTCTAGGAATTGAGCTATTTACTCCAATTCTGCTGGGACAACTTCTATTCAAAATAAGTGTGCATTCGGTAGGTCATCTTCAACTCCTATCAGCTCCTCTCCTGTGTCGATTCTCGACAAGTGGTCGGGTCCAACATTTAATTTTCCTGGTCTAAAAATGACTTCAAATTTAGATTACTGGAATAGTAGTAGCCATTGGCAAATCCTCCTGTGGTGTAAAGGTTTGTTTATAAGGTATTTCAATGCTTGGTGGTCATTATAGAAGATGAAAGGGTTGGCTAGTAGGTAATTTCGGTACTTCTATAGTGCAAAGACCATTCCAAATGCTTCTTTATCTATTGTCGAATAGTTTCTTTCTCCCTTGTTTAGTTTTCTTCTGCTATAAACTATAGGGTAATCCATTCCATCATCCCCTGGTTGAGTTAAGATTGCGCCTATTGCTAGGCTTGATGCGTCGATATGTACATGAAATTTGATCGACCAATTCGGGAACCTGAGGATAGGTTCCTTTAATAGTTTCCTTTTTAATGTTTCAAATGATATGTTACATTCATTTGTCTAGTCGAACTCCTGCTCTTCTCCAAATATTTCTTCTAGTGAATAGGTCATATCTGAGTAGTATCTCATAAATTTCCTGTAATATCCTATGTTTTCGAGTAGTACCCTGACTTGTTTTGGGTTCACTAGTGGTTTCAAGTTGAGGATAATATTTATCTTTGCAAAGTAGACCTTGATGCCTTCTTTGCATACAATGTGCCCTAATAGTATCCCTATAGGAGTTAGGAATATGCATTTCCATATGTTCAGAGATAACTGGATTTGTCGCCACCATTCCAACATGAGCCTTAACCATTTGCAATGATCTTTTAGCATAGAGTATATCATCCAATCATCGAAATATACTACCATTGTTTTGTAGATATATTCTTGAAATGTTTTGACAACAATTCTCGAAAATACTGCAGGTGCATTTTTAGACCAAAAGGCATAACTCTATAGGCGAATGAGCCGAATTCACATACAAATGTCGTCTTTTTCTGGTCTTCTTTGGCTATTGGTACTTCGTTGTACCCTAAGAATCCGTATGTAAACGAGTAACATTCATGTTCTGCAACTTCATTTAAGATTTCATCTGCATATGGTGTTAGAAATGGGTCTGTTAGGGAGACTTTGTTTAATTCTCTGAAGTCGACACAGATCCTTAGTTTCGTCGAATCATGTTTCTTTGGTTGCACAATCATTGGGATTTCCCATTTCGACTGGTCAATTGGGTAGATAATTCCTGCTGCAATCATATTGTCGATCTCTTTCTTGACTATCTCTTTGTATTTATGCACTAATTTGTACGGCCTCTTCTTTACAGGTCGGGCATCAGGTTTGATGTCGATATTCATCTCACCCATTTCATGGACTAGTCCTTTGAGATATTTGTAGTCTCTAGCAAATACATCCCGGAATTCTTTCAATAGGTTTACTATTTCAGTCATTTGTTCTTTGCTCCAGTAATCACCAATTTTTTCCATTTTTGGTCGATCATCATTTGATATGTCAAACTCTTTAGTTTTAACTTTGGCATCTAACCATTCTGGTGTTTTAACTTCATTGATCAGTTGACTCCCTTATTTAAATTGTGAGAATGTAGCAGGAAAGTCTGCTGCCATCATTCGGTCGGTATATTCTTTGTCGGCTGTATCGAATTTAAGTACTGTGAGAATTGGTTTTGTTGTTTCTAAGTGATATGATTTCCATTGAAAGCTTTTCCCTTCTGGATTTTTTTTTCTTCCATTTGTAGTCTTGTTGACTATGGTATTATCTTGGTTTGTATGTCATTACATTGTATTGTCGATCGATCATAGTTTTGTATTAGAGTGTTCTTCCGGGTCGGTTCTAAAAATGCTTTTATTTGTTTTCTTGTTTCAACTAACTTTTCATTCTGTGGTATAAAACTAAAGTATTTAATGAAGTTCTCTCTAAGTTTGTGCCATTGAAATGTTTTTCCCCATGCTTCCTCCATTTTATACCATTTGTTTGGTAACTCGTCTAGAGTCGAGGGAAATAGGCGTGGCCATGTACATTCATCTTTATACTCAAGTCTTCTCCATTCTCTTTCTCATGTTCTTATGTGCTCCTATAGGTCTTTCCCTTTGATGAACACAAGTATTTGTGCCTGTTTGGTTAGCTTATTTACTCAGAATATTTCTACGAAGAAAGTCAAATTTCTTGTCCATGTCTACAATCTTGATTGATGGGTATTCCAGCATCATGCAGCTTGTCCTGTAAAGGTTTCTACCAAGCTTTGTAGTCGGCCATGTTGACCTATGTTTTTATATACTTGTTCTATATGCATAACTGGGGATTATCTTTCTTTATACATTGGGATCTATCTGATACTCACATTTGTTGGGATTAAGGTAGCATATTCCCTAATTTTCTTTTCGAATATTTTTGGGATGATGGAGATTGAAAAACATTGCTGGACTAGTTTTTTTTGTACTTCCTGAATGGTCCAATAACCTCTTGCTTGGGTCTCATCGTTTTCAACTTCCCAATCATATAATTCCGCGTTTGAATTATATCCTATTGAATCTTGATTTCCTAAGTGAAGCTCGCCATAGATGTTGGGTTCTGTGTAGTCTTCATTATTTTGTATTTGATATAGTTGTCTGATGTCGACTTCTTCATTAATAGGTTCTATCCAAGGTTCCCCTTGGGAAGGATGGATAGGTGCTATGCCTTTCTATCCATTTCCTTTGTCTAGGGATATTGATGCTTTCATTTTTCTTCCCCAAGGTCGACCTACTAGAGCTAGGAAGGAGTTGGATCCTTCCTTAGGGTCAATAATTTCAAAGTCGACTTTGGTCGATATTCCTTTTATTCTCGTATTGACATTTCTCGAAACTCCGATGGGTTCGATCAGACATTGGTCGGCTAACTTGAGGTATATGCCTGATTCATATAGTGGAGGTCTACCCAATAGTTCCCAAGTGTCATGAGTCATAATATTTACTTGTGAATAGAAGTCGAGTACAACTTGTCGAACATGGTATCCTTCGATTTCTAGGTCGAAATAGAGGTCTGCATCACTTTTGTCTTTTTGGCTTAGAATGCATATGTTTTTGGTTTGTTTTTATGTATTATTATTATGCTTCATATTATACAATAAGTCAATGAATTGAGATACTGATTTATCATCCTATACTAATTGTATTAATTTTTTAACTGTGTTTTGTCGAGTGTCATCGACTTCTTCCTGTCTAGCAAATTCTTTGAATATATTTGTTGCATCGTTATATGATTTTTTTTGTTTAGTTGGGTTAGGATAATCTTTCTTTTCTTTGATTTTACTTATACGTGGATTATCATTCCCAATTTTTTTCCCTTATCGGGTTACTATATGCAGGTTCTTTGTATTGATTACATCATGTTTTTGAACACACGACAAGATATTAACATTTTTCTTTTTATTGATTTTGTCGAGCATGGTGGGACAATCCTCTAATGAGTGATCACCTACACCACAGCTAGTACAAAAATTTAAATCAGTTCTATCCTTGTATGGATAATCTACATATCGATGGTCTTCTTTGTAGCATGTAAAGCACTGGATGGTTCGACATGGTAAATTGTCGCAATTTCCAAAAAATCGTCATCGACCTCCATATCCTTCACGACGGTTATCGAACCAATGCTCATATCAATGGCCTTCATATCTTTCATTATTTGGCTCATTTTGATCATTGCATCACTGGTTGTTATTGTTATTCTGTGCGAATGCATTCGTTTGGTAGACTGCTTGGTAGTTTTGTCTATTCTTTAAATTTAGGTGGCAGTCGATCGTTGCATGAATTTTTAATTCATAGATTACACATCGGGAGGCTTTCCCATTTTTCATGTTATCTGGGAAATATTTCGTTGTGTGTTCTCCATGTTCTTGGCAGATGTCGCAAAATGATTTTATATGAACAAATCAAATGTCCTGTTGACTTATGTCTTGCTGACAGTTATCTTTAGTGTGTCCGACTGTGGAGAATTTTGTGCACCATACATCCTAATTCTTGAGGTTCAGCTCTTTCAATGATTTCTGCATGATTTCTAACTATTCTTCTAGTTTAGTATCGACAAGATATGCTAGGAAATCTTCGTCCATCTCTACTTGCAGAGTTTTGGTAAGTGCATCTTGATACATCTTAAACGTCTCCAAACTTATGTGTCGCTGGATTTTCTATGATAAACCTGCAAGAAACCACTGAATTAATAGTTTTTCATCAATTACATAGTCTTGTTGACTGAGGAGGTCTTTCCATCGTTTCTCATATTCCCGGACAGACTCTGCTGGCTTTTGAGATGTTTTTTTCAGCTTTTTGGCTACCATATGTTTTTCGTCTGGAGTTTTAAAGAAAGACAAGAATTGTGCTTTAATTTCTGCTTTAGATACTTGGGGAGTTCTCTCAATATAGGTCATGTACCACGTTAGTGCTCTTTCCCTCAAGGAACCAAAAAACTGTGCCATCTGTTGTTCTTCGACTGTAACTTGATTTTCCTCCCATATTGACTCATAAACGAACCTATGTCATCTAGGATCTTCATCACCCTTGTAGAGAGGGATATGTGCTGATCCATGACCCATGTTGGTATCGCTGTCATTGTCTCGACCAGGAGGTGGCGGTGGTGGGGGTAGTGGGATGTTTAGTTTGTCTTGCTGTTCAGAGCTGTTGTCAATGGAACTTTCATTCTCATTGATCATTTTGTTTGTCATTTCTTCTCCAACAAGCAGTCGATTCAGGTCGACTTCTCTGATCGATGTCCAATTGCACTGATTTGTCTGTAAGTTCGACTGTTTTGTATTTTGTAAACCTATGTTTGGAAAAGGGGGTGCTCCTTCATGTGTCAGGTAAAGAAAGTGGATACTTCGGTTGGAAGGGTACACCTGGAGTGTTACCCAATTTCCTTCCTCCGATCGATGGATCACTAGATGATTATCATCGTTTACCTCATTGTCTAGTTGGCTCCATATATAAAACTCACAAGCTCTTAGTCTTAGGTCTTCTTTGATAATGGATTTTATCCTGGTATTTGGATTCATTGGAGACAGAGCTCTTATCCCCTGGGGAATTTTTATTTGGAAAGATTCACACCGCTCTATCCACAAGTATTCTTCCATG
The DNA here is from genome assembly GCA_001517045.1 of Pseudotsuga menziesii. Lineage (NCBI taxonomy): Eukaryota > Viridiplantae > Streptophyta > Pinopsida > Pinales > Pinaceae > Pseudotsuga > Pseudotsuga menziesii. The sequence goes on from LPNX011004060.1 coordinate 42,583, forward strand.
GGTGATGCTTCTTCATCTACGCCTTCTTCATGTCGATCATGACCCGACTCTGGCAGATTTATTTCTTGGTTTGTCACCCTAGTAGTCATCCCTATTTACAGTGCTATAGCCCATTCTCTTCTCTCTTCCCTTCTTTTCATCCTCTTCTCTCTTTCTACTTTCTGTAAATGCGTTGTACCTTTGTGTGTCACTGTTCGTTTGATTTCCTTTTGAGGTTGACTTTTCATTATGGGTGATGGTATTTTTTTTAGTCGACTAGAATCCTTTTCACTTTATCCCGACATATGGATAGCTACCCCCCCATAGCCTACCTGACACTTTAGAAATCTCGGATGGTTCTGTTTATTTGCTTAGGAAGTACTCTCACTCCCTTTAGGAAATGATTTTTTCCCACTTTTTCTGTTTCTCTGCCCAGTTAGAATTTCATGGTGGTTCATGTAGTGACAGATGAGGCTCTACGATATGTCCCACTACCTTTTCTATTATGAATTTGAACAAAAGGGTCAGTAAGGAGAAAAGGAACTGCTCAGTAAGGTCTATATAAAATATTTTCTGAACGCTTTTGACCGAAGTTGTTTCTTCTACGGCTTGTTCCTCGTATAATTCATCTATGATCTTTTCAAACCACTCTGACAGGTTTGTTCATCCCCCTCGAATCAGTTTCTCCAGTAGCTCTTGATCCTTAGTTGCTTTTGACTTTTTCATCTAGAATTTTTTTCAAAAGCTGGGGTACTGATTCTATAAACTTCTCATGTGTTTTAGTGAAGAATTTCTCCTTCGCTTGAGCAATGGTTAATATGTTTATCCTTGCATGGTTCTGTAAATAATTTGCTATCTTACACTCCCACCAGTTCTTAATCTCCTGTTTTGATATCATCTGCTTATAGTCATTACATTCGTATATGTACTACTGGAAACATAACCAATGTTGTAATCTCACAGATCATAGAGGGTTAACAATAATACACATGGAATCATATAGACATAATATACATAAGAGACAAGAACATAGATAAGGGAATAACATATTATATTATAACATGAGGGTCCATACATACACAGAACTGAACTGAGTTCTCATCTGAATCAACAACCTAATATATATGATGGACAAATAGTTACATATAATTACCTGTCGGTTCAGTAAACCGACATGACCTTATGCGGCTGATCTAATCTCCAATTACTCGACTATTCAACTAGTCGACTCATCGAATAGCTCCTCCAACAGGGACAAATGGTTTGGTATTTTCCTAGTTGATAAATAATTGGCAATATTTTCAAACCAAGGGGTTTGAACAGATACATCAAATATATTTTCGTTAGGAAAAGTGTCATCAACTGGTTTAGTACCATCTTCATGTTGTATACGGGAAAGGAAATCTGCTACTAGATTTTCTTTACCAGGTCGGTCAATGATGGTAATGTTAAATTCTTGCAATAAAAGAAGCCATTGGGTCACTCTACCATTGGTAATTGGTTTATTCGTGAGAAATATAATGGCAGAGTGATCGATATGCACAAAAACTTCATAACCCATAATATAATGACGAAACTTATTAATAGAATAAACTAGTGCCAAGAATTATTTTTTAGTAACAATATAATTAAGTTCAGTAGGGGTCAAATTCTTACTAATAAAATAAATGGCATAAGGTGCTTGTCCTTATTTTTGGCCGAGGACTCCTCCTATGTCCGTATCAGAGGCATCGGTAGATATGTGAAAATGAAGGGACCAATCGGGACCCCTAAGTATTGGTGCCACTAATAGTTTATCTTTTAGGATTTCAAAAGCATTTTGACAAGATTCTGTCCACTGGAATTCTGCATCCTTTGTAAGCAACTTAAACATTGGTGCAGCTATTTTAGTGAAATTTTCAATAAAATGGCGGTAATAGCCTACATGAATAAGAAAAATTCTTACCTCTTTTTGAGTTTCAGGAGAGGGAAGGCCAACAATTACTTCAATATTCACAGGGTCCACCTTAATTCCTTGGGAGGAAACATGGTGTCCCAAAACTATACCCTCTATCAATAACATTTTACATTTTTTGTGACTAAGGGATAAATTCATTTCTTGACATCGAATCAAGACCTTCCTGAGGTTTTAAAGGGATTTTTGAAAAGTATTACCATAGGCCATAAATTCATCCATGTATACCTCCACACAGTCATGTATAAGATCAAAAACGATTCCTAAGACTGCTCGGTGGAAAGTGGCAGGTGCATTACATAGGCCAAATGGAAAAAATTGATAAGTGTATGTTCCCCAAGGGCATGTAAAAGTGGTCTTGTCTTGATCTTCAGTTGCTATTAAAATCTAGTTGTAACCACTATATCTGTCAAGAAAGGAAAAATATTGTTTACCTGACAGAGTATATAATACTTGATCAATAAAAGGTAAAGGAAAGTAGTCTTTAAGTGTAGCTTTGTTTAGCTCTCTAAAATCAACAAAAATGCATCATTTCCCCATGAATTTATTTGGGACTACTACTAAAGGAGATACCCATTTACTATTGGAGATAGGATAGATGAAACCAACAATGAGAGTTTTTGTAATTCTTCTTTTACTATATCCTTTAGAGCAAGATTCATCCTCCTCTACGGCTTCCTTGCAGGTGACATGCTTGGATCCATATAAACATGGTGAATATAGGTGTCAGGGTGTATACCCTTTATACCGATGTATTCCCATGCAAATGCTCCAGCTTATTTCTTAAGAACTTTAAGCAACTATGCTTTTTGGGTTTCACTTAATCCTGTTTTTATATGTAGAATTTGTTTAGGGCCAACCTCACAAGGTATGGTATATGGTCTTGTATGCTCTTCAATCATTAATACACAAGGTGTTTCTATAAAAATTAAGAGATCCATATTCTCTTGAAACTCATCTCCAAAAATATGATTGAATTGAGCAAAAGACTGAGGAAAATCCGTACAGGTTGTTGAAGAAACAAACTAGTTTAATACATTCTCAGTGGTTTGCTCTTGAAGTGCCAAGGACAAATCACTAGGAAGGGAGAGATCATCAATGTCTTCATCCCCAAAAGAACAATTTAACTACCATGAATTTTTAGTTATTGGTTGTGCTGGAGGGGTATAAAATAAGTCTTTGTGTGGATAATCCATTGGAAATAGTCATCTCTCCATCCCTACATCCTATAAAATCAATTGCAGTAGCTAACCATGGTCTTTCCAAAACAATAGAATGCCCTTTAGAAGGATCCTTTGATTCTAGGATCATAAATTAATAGGGATACTGATACAACAATGTCATCCAAGACTCCAACAAGTTTTACTGTAGTTTGGTCTGCTAGTTCTAGGATGGAAGGAGCAGGTCAGAGAAATTGTCCTAACTATAAAACTTCTAAAAATTTGGTGGTCATCATGTTAATAGAGGATTTTAAATAGGTTAATGTATTTTCTATGGTGGTGTTGTTTATAATTAAAGTCACTACTGGGGCTCTTGGATTTGTATATTTTGCAATCCAGGACTGGCATGTCATACATTCAGACATCTCTCCTATAACATTAATTGTAAGAGGGTCCTTTTGCTTCTTTCCTGGGCATTTAATACATATCTCCTTTATTACATTACTATAGATTGGTATATCTTTGATAGCTTGTAATAGAGGGATCTTAATACATATATTCTTTAATTCATTCAAAATGTTGTACTTTGGATGAACTACAGGTTTTTCTATTACTAGTCTTTCTGGAAATGGAGGAATTCTTTGCTCTTGAATAATTTCTTATGGAGGATGGGTATGTACTGGAACCTTTGGAATGTTCATATCCTCCAAAATAGAATCATTCATGGGTCCATTTGAATCTTCTTCTTCTTCATTTGGTTCCTGAATGATGACTGATGAATTGGGTTTATTATTCACAACTCTTCCTGATCGTAATTGAATTTCATGTACAGGTACAATCGAAATAAGGTACAATGGGAGATTTTTAAACTCAATGCTATTAAGAGCTTGATTTGGTTTATTATTAGGGTTAGGTATTAGTTGCACAGGTAATAATGTCGGTTGAGGAGGATTTGTATTTTGGAAGTGATGAGGTTGTTGTGTGATGAAGGGAACTGGTGGTACAAATCCAGGAGACATTTTCTAGAAACTTGTTTGATTCTGAGGATAAGGATTATTAGGTGCAGGGATAGGTTGTGGTAGATGTTAACACCCAAAAATGGTTAACTACCTCATCTACCCCATTTCATGGCTCATTCGTCCATTTACCCACCATATTTCCTTGAAAATCCCACTAAAAGCCTCCAAAAGGCCTAAAATGCCTCCAAAAGGCCATAAAACCATTTAAAAAGGCTCTAAAAGGCCTAAAAACCCCTTTTTCCTCCAAAAATAACCAAAATTCCTCCAAAAATAGCAAAAATCCCCAAAAGGGAAGAAAAGGAATAAAAATAATGAGGAAAAAGGAGGAAAACCCTAAAAAGGGCCAAAACCCTAAAACAAGCTTCCCTAAACCACATGGTTTCCAAAAACCATGGGCAAGCACTTCACCACTAAAAACTATAAATAAGTGGTGAAGCTCCCTCATTTAACATCCACAGTCATAAGCACCCTTACTCTGCCAAAACATCTCGTGAAACCCTAGCTTACCATCAAGCTACTTCCATCATTGAGACCCCTTTTGGCCTATTTTACACTATCGGAGAAGGAGAAGGACCAGCTCGGAGCTCGGAGCCACCGACATCGGACCAGCGCAACGGACTCCACCAACCTCCACATTGGAGGTAATACAAATACAAAACATTTTTTATACATCTTCTTGTCATTTTTACTTCCTGTCATTTACTTTTACTGTCTTAGCTTAGCTTTTTACTTTCCAGTTTATTTTTAGTTTAATCGAACTGCTACTAAGGATTCCAGATTCCTTAGTAGGTGCTCATCAGCACAATCTAGGGTGAAAACCCTAGCTACAGTTTTGGCGACTCCGCTGTTTTTGTTTTACTGTTATTTTCTTTCGTACTGTACTTTCGGCAGTTGTTTTCGGCCGCCGGAAGCCGCGTTTTTTATTTCCGCAACCGCGACCAGATCGCACATTTCAAGCCCTTATCCGCGACCCAGTCGCCGCTGTCATCCTTGTCTGCTGTGCCCAAATCGCACCTTTCAGGCCCAAACCCGCGACCAAATCGCCGCTGTCAGCCCTGTTTTCTGCGCTCAGACCGCGCCCTTAAAGCCGAAACCCGCGACCAGTTCGCCGCTGTCAGCCTCTTTTCCCGTGCCCCGACCGCGTTTTGTCCGCCCACAGTCGCGATCCGACCGCGCCTGTTCATTACACAGGCGCGCTCCGACCGCCGCTGTCAGCCCAAAACCCGCAACCCAGACCGCATCTGTTTCTGCTAAACCAGCGATCTGCGCGCGACTGTTGCCTTCCAACCCGCGATCCACACACAGTTTCTGCCTTAGTTTCTGCGTCGAAACCCAGCTACTTTGCCCCCGTTTTTTCCCTGCATCTGCACAGCCACCTGCCCCCCTTGCAGCCATACAGCCATCTCTGTCTTTTATTTACAGTATTGTGTTTAGCATATTTTGATTTCAAAAAAGAAACAGAAAAGGGTTCGCAAAGTTTTTACAGTTCTTCCAAGTTTTTCAGTTCTGCAAAAGTTGATCATACATTGCTATTGTTAGTTTAGGATTCACAACCTCACCTGCACACACTCTA
>LPNX011004064.1:4194-92120 GCA_001517045.1 Pseudotsuga menziesii
CCTTCCATCGCCGTTTCGTCGCTGTCTCTCGGTCGAGCATCCGCAGGTAAAAAGTTGAAAAAAAGAGAGCCGCGGACCCCGTGGCCTCTTTTTATAATTTTTTTGACAGAGGCACCTCGGTCGAGGTATTTATTAACCCTCAGTTGAGGTTTTAAGACCTCGACCGAGGGTTAATAAATACCTCGACCGAGGCCTGAAAAAGACCTCGGTCAAGGGCTTGATAAAACCTCGGTCGAGATATTAAAACCTCGGTCGAGGGCTTGATAAAACCTCGGTCGAGGTGCATTTTTTTGTTTTTGCCGAAATCCGCTTGCCAAAAAGTGTTACCCAGGTCCGTGGATTCACCCTTTTGATCTTCAATATTGACTTCATCAACATTAACATGTAAATTACTATTTACATCTTCAACAATGGTCTCTTCAACTTTCATTTGTTCTTCTTGTACTCTATTTTCAATTTCCATTTCATCAACATCGTCATGTAAATCTGTTCTTATATCTTCAATTCTTTCTTCCGTTTCTGCAACCCTTGCTCTTTTGGCTTTATTTTTGAGTTTTTGTTTTCCCCTATTAGCATAGTCATCACGTTTATGATCACTTTTCTTTTACGGTTTCTTTTATTTCCCATGATTGCTTAATTTCCTTTTGAAAAAACCTTGAAAAAAAATAAGAACACCTTGTAAAGAAATCTTTTTTGTAAAACAATTGGAAAACAAAACTCTTTGAAAAAAAAACTTTCTTTGAAAAAACAACTTATATAAATATTTTGGAAAAAAAACACATTTACAAAAATACTTTGCAAAAAAACTTTTTGGAAAAACCCATTGCAAAGGACCTATTTTGCAAAAATACCATGGGAAAAAACTTTTTGAAAAAACCCTTTGCAAAGAAATAACTCCTTTCCAAAAATACCTTGAAAAAAAAAAACTCTTTGGAAAAAAACCCATTGCAAAGAAATAACCTACTTTGCAAAAATATTTTGGAAAGAAACTCTATGAAAAAAATTCTTGCAAAGAAATAACTTCTTTTCATAAATACTTTAGAACACAAAATATTTGGCAAAAGTTCCTTGGGAAAAAACTCTTTGAATGTACCCCTTGAAAATAAATAAAAAGAAAAATACCTTGTAAAAAAAATCTTTTGGAAAAAGAAATCTCCTCTGAAAACCCCTTCAAAAATGTTTTTACTTATACAAAATGAAGAGGTGAGAAAATAATGAGGCTCTTTCTTTTTACTTATACGAAATGAAGAGGTGCGAAAATAATGAGGCTCTTTCGTTTTACTTCTACGAAATGAAGAGGTGTGAAAATAATGAGGCTCTCTCGTTTTACTTATACGATTTTTTTTTTCGGTCGACAGATTTTTTTTTTGCTCTTAGTTTTTTTGGCCGAACAACCTTGCTTGTAATGTCTTCATAACGAAAAAACATTGTTTTTCCAAATAACCTCTGAGACCTGAAACCTGCACAATTTTCAGGTTTCTCCATTTTCAGAAGGTAAAATAGATGCCTTACACTACAAATCGACTGTCGGACTTGGTACATTTAGTTTCATCATTAAATCTACTTTCCATAGGTAGAGATTTTGTTGTGTATAGGTGAGATCCGATATTTTTATTTTTTTTGTTTCTTAACATGTGTTGAGTTTAGTTTCATCTCTTTCAAAATGCAGTGAAATGAAAAATATATAACTTTAAAAATACACCACCAAAAAAATTGAAACAAATATGGTGTGGTTTGTTAGAGTGTCTGCTTCAAAAGGGTATTCGTAGATTTTTAAGTTTTATAGTCAATTGAGAGAAAAGTGGTGCAACCAAAAACATGTTTAAAACCGACAAGGTTTTCCCATTGATCAAATTCAAAAAAATATTATAATTAGTATATAGATCTGTTGGTTACAAACTTATAGTCATCGCAATAGTATATATTGTGTAGATTGTCGTAGCATATTTGTTTTTTGCAAAACACAAGTTTAACAATGATTTTATGGGTGCAACCATGACTATTTTTTAGTCCTTTCATAAGGACACACTGTCAAACATTTTCCAAAACGACATATCAAATCTCAATAAAAAAAAATGAAAAAATTATGAATAGAAAGCTAACATAATTCTCTAAAAGTTTTTTTTTTACTTAAAAGTGAAATTCTAAACAAAAATATCACTTTCATTCACCCAAAGTTGAAAAACATGCAAAAATCAAATTTATTTTCTCATAAGACCCCCCAAAATAGACACCCATCTTCATGGATTCACCCAATGTATCGTTGCACTAACTTTAGTGTTGGTGTATTGTTTTCAGAAAATGATCTAACATGAAAGTATTCGAGAAAGACAATAGAGAGAGAACTTAGAAGTTATGTCAAATGGGCAACGAGAGGAACAAGAAAGACATAATTATGAAAATCAAAGAGAATATCGACAAACAAGGTCAGAACAAATCATCAAATGAAGAACGAGAATAACAAAGAAGACAAAGAGATTATTGAGAGAGAAGGTCTGGACAAATTACTAGTGAACAAAGAAGACATAATGCTAAAAGACAAAGAGCCTTTAAAGAGAGGAGGTCAAAACAAATGACCACTGAAATGCAACAAGAACAAAGAATACATAATGCAAGAATACAAATATCTTATCGACAAAGGTCTAAACAACTAAGCATTGAATGAAAAGAAGAACAAAGAAGACAAAATGCAGAAAGACAAAGAGCTTATCGACAAATATGGTCATTCCAAACTATCGATAAAACAATAGCACCAGATGCAGAACTTCAAGAAAATGATAACCGTAGAAAAAGAAGAATATTATATGATATCTATGTCCGAGACGAATCTGCAACCCTCACTGAAAATAAAAATGCAATAAATATTGCAATAGTCGAAGCTGAAGAAATTCAAATGGTGCATGATGTCCATAAAAAAATATAGATATCAATATTGCACATCAAAAATTTTGTGACAGGGTTGATCTATTGGTTGGATTTCAAATTTGTTGAGTATGTCAAGAGTCATATGCTGGAATTCATGTATTGAATATAAATATCAATCCAATATGTATGAGATGCAAACGAGAGGGAGGTCATCACAGATTTTCAATGGAGAACCATATGGATCCAGGAGCACAACCTGAAGCCCTTGCAATTCTCACACAAGTTGAAGAGACGTTGATAGCACATGTAAGTTCAATTTTGCAAGTAATGTATTCAGTAGGTGGACAGTACAAATATAGAGGGCATACCATTATTTTTCCACAAGAGGTTAAATATGTTGCGATAACATAACCTCGACCGGGGATGATTTTAAGGAACCATACTTATTTAAAAGTGTATAAATGTTGGTGAATCTTACCAATTCTTAAAACACAAACTATAAAATGTTTGGTGATATTTTTCAAAAAGTATTTTAATTTCCAAGGATTTTATATCGTTTATATAATAAATTGGCGATTTTTAAGGTGAAAAAAGTTTACCCCATCAAAATTGGGTGAAGCAGGGCTTCAAAAATTGCAAAATGGCGAATCTTTTTTTGGATAAAACCCCCTAAAAATAACCCATGGGCTGAATTTCACCCCTAAAATTATCCATGACCTCGGCATATTAAAGAGTTAGATTTAATGATTGTTGTGCAGAAAAAGGATGATAAGCAACAAGTTATGGCTTCATTGTAAGAAGACAATACATAATGGATGAATTATTATATAAGATTCATAATGATCCATATTATCATGATGTTCAGGTTGATCACAATGCAATATATGAGTTGCATGAACATGCATTATATGTGTCAAGTCTGATTAATTTTGTTACTTTACCAGAGATAGATGATGACACAGAGTTTGCAATGTTGGAAGGGGTACGAGGAATTGATGATATGTTGGATGGATTAAAAACATCTTAGTTTGCAAGTAGGATTCCAAATGCACCACGATAGATTGAGCTTATTCGAGCATGGGAAAATAACCAAATTCCTAAATAAAATAACGCAGATGTTGGATCCACAAATGTGCTTAATTGGCTTGGAACTGGATCTTTTCCCATCAATGAGTATAACACCAATGGATTGTTTGACATGGAATTTCCAACTTTGTTTCCTACAGGTGAAGTTGATTGGTTACAACCGCGAATGCGAAATCTCCATCTTCATGATTATTCCAAACATATGCTTCGACGTCATGTATAATTGGAACACTAATTTTGTGGATGAAGACACTTCCAATCGTGTAATTCAGTTCATATCTCAAAAGTGTAAGTTCAATTCTATTCTTACAAATGAGCATGCAAATTCTTATTTGTTTGAGAGTCTGGGAGTTCAACAGATAAGAGCTTTTGATATTATCCTTGACCATTATAGAATAGGGGTTGATCCACTTCACATGATAATCCAAGGAACTGAAGGTACAAGAAAGTCATATTTGTTTGGAGCTATTGAATTTTCTCTTGAAATGAAGTCTCTACCAGAGAAGATTCCATTATTTCTTTTGGCTCCTATAAGGGTAGAAACATTCAACATTTCAGCAACAACAATCCATTCGATTCTTCATATACCAGTCAAAGAGACGGATGATTTACAAGGATCATGTTTAATCACCTTGCAAGAAGAAATGAAACATGTAAAATATATCCTAATAGATGAAATGAGTTTTATTGGAAGAAATCTATTGATAAAAATTGATTCAATACTTCGACAAGATTTCCCATAAAGTTCTAGTATTCCTATTACACAAATTGAAAGAGGTAACAAAAAACAACTTCCATTGAAATTTGCATGTGGGTTAACAATCCATAAGTCACAAGGATTGACATTGGAAAAAATACTATTAATATTGGGAAGCAAGAGAGGCAAGGTATGACATTTACTGCAATATCTCGAGTTAAATATTTGAATGGTCTTCTATTTCAACCTCCCTTTTCATATGATCGATATGAAAAGATGGCGAAAGTAGCAGGAGTGGATATTCGAAAAGCTGAAGAATATAGATTGAGATTGATTACTTTGTAATATATCTATTATTCATTATACACATACTCTTAGTTTATTATTTTTCTCATGTCTCATCATTCAATAATGTTATTAATTTTATTCCTCATTTAACTATTGGATTTGCCTTCACATACTTCATATACATGATCATGATAATCTAAAATTTTTATGTGACCTCCCTGGATTGCAACCAACCTAGATCCATCTAAACTCTGGATCTACCATGCTTCAAGAGGGATCAAATCTATCGAGGTGCAAACCTATCTAAGATATTAGCAAAAAAAAATGTTTCCACCTCAATAGATTTGATCCCTCTCGGCGCAAGGTAGATCTAGAGTTTAGATAAACCTAGGCTGGTATAAATACTATATATTTATTATGTAAAATATTTGTATATTATCAAAGTATAAATTTTTAAATTAATATAATATTTTTATTTTAATATAAATATAATTAAAAAATATTAATTTATAGTTATTAATTTAAATTTATTTTAGTGTTAGATTAGAAAATGAATTTTAAAAACTACAAACTTAGTTACATACTATAAGTGATTGAAAACCAATATTTCATTGATATTACTGTAGATTTATTTTAAAGTAACATTTACCCAATATAATGAATTTAAATAATACAAACTTATTCTTAAAATAAAATAAAAAAATTATCTTTAAAATTAAAATATAATCTTATCTTTAAAATAAAAATAACAACCATAATACATAATCAAATGCATATTACTTAATAACAGTTGACAAAGGACATATTTCATCAAGAGTATATCATCAATAATAAATAATAAAATATGACTAGCACAAACTAAGAACTGTAAGACACAATGAGGTGAATCTTTACTCACCTTATCAATGGCCAACTTATTGATTGCATGCAACCCTTGTCTTGCTTGAGCTGCCAACTCCTATGTTTGTAACAATAGTTGAGGGGGAAACTCTCCACTTAACCAACCCCCAACCAAAATGATGAGTCCCTCGAGCCCTCAACAATTATCACTATGCTAGACTGGGTAATCCCTAAACTCTATACTATATTCCTCTATCAACATGTGTTCCCCCTTTCTTTCTTGTCATTCTCCCTCTTCATATCTACACATACCACATACAAACATCATGGTAAGCAAGAAAACCCCTAAACAAATAACCATATTTGAGCCCTTACCTCTTGGTCTTTCCCCCTTTTATAACATAATTCCCATATTTTACCCAATTTCTTAATTATGTATGGATGAGACACTTGTCACCCATGCACTTAAATTATGATAGCAAGTGCACATCTCCTTTTTATTTTAATATACTACTTGTTCCTTTTACTAGTTTTATACTTATAGTAATACCTAAGGTTGGAGTGTTACATACTCCCCTCTTTCATGAATCTTTGTCCCGAAGTTTTAACCCCACGACAACAAAAACAAATACCTACTCAATTAGTAGATAATAGGTAATATAGATAGCTAGTACTATTGTGAAGATGAGAGATTTATACACATGGCCATCACATAGAAATATTCCACCTACACTAATACAATCATTGTGCTCTAAGTTACAACATGCCTTGGATTAATTTCCTAGGTGTCTAATATGCAATCAATCGTACACTTTTGCATTAATCAATTACACATTCAAGCATCAATCCAATCAATAAAGAAAATATGAAAGTACAAATTTGTAATGTACCAAACAGATATGAATGTACATTAACTAATCCTCTCAAAAAATTAAACAAGAACAATGGAAATTAAGAGATCAAACTAGTCACTTTAACTAGGATTTCAAAGACATTTTTAAGACTCAGAAAGATAGGGGACAAGGATACAGTTTGCAGAAAAAATAAATAGGTATGAGACTTTGATTAGAAGGTTTTCAAGTCCATACAAACTATGGTGGACACATTCTTTGGGTACATCATGCCCGGGATGGTAAGAAGACCACGTAGTTTTAGTCCCCAAGATTTTTGTGGAAACCAAACGGCTCCTGGTGCTTCACCAGATGTATATAGACTTGGGGTAGGATATTTTTACCGTACCTATTCATATATGATTCAAATCCAAATGTTTATATACAATTTGTCACAGTTTGGAGGTCATACAAGCAATATTATCAATCGAGATTGCATAACTAGATCAAGCTTTGGGAGTTCCAAACATCCTAAGATGCCAACAAATTTGCAAAATTGAACATGCCAGATGTTCATTATAATGTTAATTAACTTTAGGAACTGGAAGAACGCAAGTTGATTGAGCATAAGATCCAATACTGAAAGTACTCTAAAGGCTAGTCAAATTTGAAGCAATTCTAGCATAGGAATTGGAAAATGAAATAAACATCAAACTTTAACATTATGGAAGTCCTATAATAAGATAAAAAGATTGAGATTACAGACATTACATTAGAAATAATTTGAAATTCCTTTTACATTATATATAGTTTGAAATTCCTTTCAGAATAGGCTCATACTTGACATTATTTAGCACAAAAGGTGTTCATTCACTCATTGACATTATTCCATATGGATCAACAAACAAATATGTTCATTCACTCATTGAAATTATTCCATATCGATCAAAAAACAACAATGTTGATTCACTCATTGATTGGATGGATAGAGGCACCATTGAGCTCGATACTTTGAAAGGTAAATGTTCCTTTTGTTTTAACATTGAAAATTTGTTATAGCTAACATTTCCTTGACATGTGAGAAAGAACAAATATATATTTTGCAGCCATTAGATACCTCCAGTACACATGAGTAATATTGGGTGTGCAATTTCATGCCAATATTTTTCAAAAGCATGGGAAGTGATGAGCTTCCAACATGGTTATGGGATCCTAGCATCCTTTGGAATGCTAACTTCTTCTAGATGACCAAGATGTCAAGTGGAATGCTGCATAAACCATGGTATATGGCAATTCCATGGAGTGATAGAGTGTCCCTGATGATATGCAATTTTGAGAGAATACATCATATTCAGTGGGATCCATGAGGATGAGTTAGCCTTCAATTCTAGAAGTTCATCCATGAGGAGCAATGGTTTGATTTCATACATGGAAATTATATGGTGGATGGACTCAATACTCTCATGCTTTTTGGTTTGGGAGTTTTCATGAGGCTTTTGGTGGAGACACTAAGAAATGTAGAGGAGGAATTAGGAGACACTTCCTCAATTTGAGATTCAGTTGGGACACTAGGATCATTTTTGGTCTCAACTATTCCAACTGGAAGATGCTTGTAGCAAAGCGGGGGACAAAGACATCTACTGAGAAGGATGTGATACATTAGGATAGGTACCTTCCTAAAATTTATTTTCATGTTCATCACCAACTTCAGGTTCTCTTGGAAGTAGAATTATGTAGGAGACATCTTCTTGTATCCAATCTGCCTATATGGGATGTGCATGCATGAGCACTAGTTTGGTTAGTGCAATTATGAATTTACCATATTACATGAGAAGAGAATACAACCAGCTACTTGGTAATCTTGTATTGGTTCATTTTAATTACATCTTGATTCACTATGGGTTGTTGGAAAAGTATCCTCCTAGTTTGGGAATTGCATTGCATGTTTGGATATTTCTTAAAGATGGAGTTAGAGGGATGATGAAATGTATTGTGATCTCATATTTGATGCAAGGAAAATATGGTGTCTAAATGGAGGGGATTCAATCCACCTCAAATTGGTCCATCTTCGAAAGTGACACTACAACAAATTTGACTTCTAGGGGGTTGTATTCCACCTCCAAAAGTCACTTTTGGGGGTGGTTTTGGATTTGGAGGTGATCTTTACAAAACCGCCCCTAATAGCACCGACACTAAAAGTTTATACTTTTAGAGGCGGTTTTCGAAGAGATCTAAACCGCCCCTAAAAGTGAATTTTTGGGATAGTTCTAAATGCCCCCGAAAAGTTACTTTTAAGGGCAGTTCTAAACCCCCCTCATAGACACATGAGGGGGCAGTTCCAACGCCCCCCCCTAAAGTCCTTATTACAAATCTTTGGGGGCAGTTACAAACCCCCCTCGTAGGTACCTACGGGGGCGGTTTCAAATCCCCTCATAGGTACCTATGGGGGCAATTTCAAAGCCCCCCCATAGGTTCCTACAAGGGCGATTCTAAACCCCCCCCCAAAATCCATCTTACTAACCTTTGGGGGAGGTCTTAAACCCCCCCACCCCCATTAGCATTGACGCTTAAATTTTGGACTTTTAAGGGTGGTTCTGGAAGAGATCAAAACCAATGCTAAAAGTGACTTTTGGGGGTAGTTCAAAACCCCCCATTAAAGTATTTATTAGAAAACTTTGGGGGCAGCTATAAACCCCCCTCGTAGGTACCTACATAGATGGTTCAAAACCCCCTCTAAAACTCTTTACAAACCTTTTGGGCCGGTAATGAACCCCCCTCATATAAACTTACAGGTCTGGTTTTGAACCTCCCTCGTTGTAACATACAAGGGAAGTTTTGAACCCCCCTCGCAGTGACATATGAAGTGAGTTTAGAACCCCCCTCGTAGAAACATACAAAAAAACTTGAACCCCCCTCCCCATATAGCCATAATAAATCATTATAAAATATTTTTTATTAAAAATATAAATATTGCAATATCATTAGGGCACAGAGGAATCGAACCTTCAACCTCCTACTTGTAAAGAATATGCTCTTCCATTGAGCTAGAATCGTTTAATAATTGGGGAAAGGAGCAATATTAACACCAAGATTGGATCATTTGTAATTATAAGAAAACACTAAGAATTCAAACATTGTTTATGACTCGAGAGACCTAAGGAAGTAGTCTAAATGAAGGAACAAAGAGCCAAATAAGGATGCCTCTTGTCACTTGTATCTAAGTCAACAAAGGATAGACTCTTTGTTTAAAGGAGGTAATCCTCAAAATACACCATAGACATAGGAGATGAGTTTCAAATATGACCCAAACAATGCAATGGGGAATGATTCACATGCAATGGATCGTAGTTCTAGAGCATATAACAATCTACCTCCAGGAAAACAGAAGTGCCAAAGTCCAAAATTTTGAAATAGGAAGATAAGCTGGATTATGATTATGCTTTCATTGAATAGGATTCCCTCGTGAAAGTAGGAGTGCAATAATACAAAATTTCAAGCCGAACATGCACTTGTAAATGAATTGCTTTTAAGAATATATTGTGTAAATAATATCCATTTTAGATATAAAATGACTGCAAGACACATAACATGTAGAAATAAACAAAGACATGTTTAAATGAGTGGGGTCCTTTTTCATTAATTAATAACTTATATATGATTTTAATTATGGATAAAAACAAGATTGCAACATAAATTATCTTGGTGGGATAGTTCAAGTGGTTGAGTGCTTTGAACTTCATGTAGGAGGTCTTAGGGTCGATCCCCTTGGTTGGATGCCTCTATTGCTTTCCTCACTTGATTTCACCAACTTAGGTATCATAATAAACACCAATGGGTTTACATTGAGTACCATATGTAAAAATCAAGGAAGTGCTTGAGGGTTTTCCCATGAGGTTTTCCTTGAAAAAAAGACTTCGACATAAGCAAAGTTGCTTTATAACCAACAATGGTTTTGAGTTTGAACCATAGATGAAATAACCTCTAATCTCAACGCAATTAATGAAACAATTATTTTGAAATAATCTTGATTATTTCATTTGACACTATAGGGGTGTGAAGATTGGTTGATTTTTCCTAATTATTTCTTGATTTATGCCGATTTAATATTTTTAGGACCCTCATCAGTTACATTTCAATTATGATTATTTCATCTATGGTTTTAGCTTTCAATAACTCATATCTGCTCTAGCTATTTGAAGTTTGAACTATTTTGACTTTATTTCAATCCTGCATAGCCTTTTCTTTATAATGGTGATAATTCCATTTCTATGAAACATGCCTTGGTTGAACACCTAAAATTATGAATCAACTCCTTTGTGTGAATAGATGTTTAAAGTAGGTACATATTATTCACCATGACAAAGTGAAAAATACACCAAAGACATGTATCATTCTCCGAGCTCTCATAATCCATTTCATCTTTTATAAGATAAGATAATATAATTTTATTAATATCTAACAGTGACCATAAATAGGTCAAAGAAATGCTAGGTACATCATAATCAATACATAGTGAGAATGAAAATGCAGATCCTATGTAGAGCCATATTTAATGTTTGAGGTCAAAGATATAGAATCTAAAGTCTATTGTCTAAGAAATAAAAAGATACAAAGATAGTAATCCTAAAGAAGAAAGGATCCCTCTCAAGAACTTGATAAGCGAAAAAATATCTCGACTGAAGGTGCTTGGAGAATGTGCTCAAGGTCTAGAGGAGCCATTGCTTGTTGATGAGAAGAGAAGTTGTTAACCTCTAAATTTGTACTCGCAATAAGTGGTCCTCTCCTACAAATAAAGGCCAAAGCTATGAATCCTTTTTATGGAGGACTTGCTAGATGAACTAGAAGATTTGGTAGTCAAAGCAAAATTGAGGAGGACTAGCGAAATGCAATAGTATGAAGCTGAAGAAGTAAAATGGATGGAGAACCTAAATCTTGGGCCTTGGACAGAAGCAAATCCAGAATCATGAAACATATCTCAAGAGCCTGAAAACATCAAGTGGAGAATCCATCACAAGTTTCATTTTATTGGATGTTAATAAAATTATCTTGTCGTGTAAATAAAAATTGGAATGTAGTAGAAAGAAATTTTCTGAAACTTTCACTATTAAGGGAATTGGTCAAAGCCAAATTCAAGAAGAATGATGAATGTAATAGTATGCAGTTGCAGAAGTAAAATGGATGGAGAACCTAAAGCTTAGGCTATGAATAGAAACAAAAGAAGTAAATCCATAATTAAGAAACCTCTTTGAAGAACCTAAAAAATATTGAGTGGGAAACTCATTACAACTTTCATTTTAGTGGGGTGGCCAAGGGAAAACCTGGGAAAATACAGGGCTTGAGAATCAAGATAACACATTTAAAGAGATATAAATATCTTATAAAGTAAAACAAAATTCGATCATAAGATACAAGTATGGAATAACATTAATATCCGTACCTTGAAGCTAGATGAGTTTTGCAGTGTAATGTCTTCCTTGTCAATGATATTGCTGAAATATCCCTAAAGAATGATTCCAGTTTCCTTTTGAAGAATGTGTTGCAACATTTAAGCCCAAAATGCCAAGTCACTGTTGTAATTAGTTAATATGGCTAATGCGTGAGAGATATTTTTGTGTAAAGGTAATTCCTAATAACATGAATCATCACAAGAATAAAAATAATTATATTTATATTTGAAATTGTTGCAATCACGGGGAAGCACACATTAATAAGGAGAGATAAGAGTCTGATGATTTGGAAAATGGTTGCATCATTTACTATATCTTGGTTTTTGTTTAGTAAAATCTAGGTCAATTTCCAGAAGTGAACGATGCATGGTGGTCGCTATTAGTGAGTAGGTTGGTTGCATCCGTGACTAGGGTGGATGATATTAGTGAGTAGGTTGGCTGCATCAATGAATAGGGTAGCAAATGCCATTTGGTTGAACCATTTAGTGGAAGGAAATTTGATTGTTCCATAGGTTTGCTCTTTGCTTCTTTATCTTTTTCCTATCAAGACTATTACTCTCCTCTTGAATAAATATTTCCCGAGTTTCCTCTAATGTTTGACAATGCATAGTGACATTTCGAACTTTACATTGGTTTTCTCATGTGGGGTGGTAGAAACAATAGCCCTTACAATCCAATTTGCTACCACTACTATTCCTTGAGAATGGATCATCATCAGCCAAAGCAATACCTTCTTTATTCCCAACGAGAGTAAAAACATCTGCTATGGAATTTCCTTTTCTCCCTCCCTGTTTCTATTCAGGACTTATAAAGCTTTTATTTCATTACTTGTATAGCCTATCCTAAAAGACAGAAATTGAATTAAATCTCCTAAAATAAATACATCTATTAAATACTCACTTAGGTATAGACATGGATTTTCTCACTTTTTTGTATATCTGGATTGATGTCAATAAAGGCCAATCATACTGCTCATGTATATAATATATATCATATAAGGGTGAACATATTGAAACGGCATGATGTGTACTGTGCAATGCATATCTAGAAGATTGGAACAAAATGAAAATACATAATCAAAGAAGGCCTAAATGGCCTATAGAGTGGCATAATTCACAAATTTATTTTGTTTGATTCTTTCCATATTCAATATAGTTACTATTTTACCATCTGCTAAATTGATAATTCAAGTTTCATATATAACCAAAACCTTAGAGGCATATACAAATTGTGCTAATTAAAGTAGACAAATATCATGACTTTGTACCATTAGAAATAACTTTAAGACAATTGTGGAAGTTAGATGGTTATTGAAAATGGGAATTCACTAGACAATAAGTAGGACGAGGATCAGAGTAACCTTCCAGGAGTTTAAGTGGAAAAAAATTTAACAGATAAAATTGACTAATTGTATCATCTTGTTCTATATTAACATCCATTTGGGACTAGTTAATGTATACTTGCGCTAGTTAAGAACTGTGGCTTTCATTTCTAAAATTATTTTCTATTTTACATAATTCTACCATTTCATTTCTTTCAAAACAAAATGCAAAACATAATTTACCTAGCTATATATCTCCTTATAATTACACAAAAATTTAAAAATGAATCCATGGAACCACCAACAAACCTATCTTGTTTCCTTGGCCCTTGTTATCAAATTATCAAGACACTCATTAATGGCCTTTTTATCTTCATAGAAATTTCGTTGGCGAGGAACTAACCGTCTTGCAACAAGAAATTTCTAGCATATTATGTAAATAGTTGATCTGTGCTCATCTTCAATAATGTACCATAGACTGCCTACACCACAAAGCATTATGATTAAATAATAGATACCAATCATAATTAAGGAATCTGAATTAAAGAAAACCAAACAATATTTTGTATATTCTGCAATAATCAATTCAATATAAATACCAAACCATAATATTAGCTTTCAAGAGTAGGATGCAAAAAGCAGTGTGACATATGTTGCTTGTGTTTTGTGTGGCATAGATGAGATGGTAGAGAATGTTCTTTTGGAGATTTTGTTGAGAATATAGTTGTCATTGATGTCAAAAGTGTTCACAAATGACAAAGGAATAACCAGTGGAGATGGTGGTAGACTAAAGGTTGAAGGTATCCAGAATAACAAAGGAATGACAAATGAATAACCCTATAGCAAGTTGAATGAGGATCAGTTTTTGTGTAATCCACAAAAGATCAAAATGGACAGTGGGGATTGAGTCCGCAAACAAAGATTTCACGGTCCAGGAGAGATCCATGATGAAAGCTGCAAGGGAGATAGCAGATCTACATAGATCCATGAGATCCGCACCAAAAAGTAAATTGACGATCGTAGAGAAGGCCGCAAAGATCCCATGGCTGGAAAGATTGCAGAGGAAAATTTGCTGGGAGGAAAATTTGGAAAGTTGGTCAAGCATCCCACATCCCACATCTCGCAATATGGAAAGATCGAATGACTGAGATTAGTTCGACTAAAGCATATAGACAATACAGAAAGGAACATGCAGAAATAAATTTGTGGGGAGGCAACTTTGGAAAGTTGGTCAAGCATCCCGCACCCTGCATCTCACAATTTGGAAAATTAGACGGTTGAGATTAGTTCTGTTAAAGAAGATCGACAGTGCAGAAAGGAACCTGTGAAAAGAATCTTGCTGAAAGGAGCATGCGAAAAGGAGTTTGCGGAAAAGAAAAATGGTCAGTCAACATCCCACATCCCGCAAAATAGAAGATCAATGGTCAAGAAAATTCCTGACGAAGATCAACAGTGGGGATTCATTGATGAGGAAACTGTGTTTGGGAAACACGATTTGAAGAAGAAATATGTAGAGTAGATCAATGGTCCAAGGATATTTGAATATAAGATCGACAGTCCGAATTGTATCTGGAGAAGGAGAGTGCAAAAACACTAGACAAC
Source organism: Pseudotsuga menziesii (assembly GCA_001517045.1). Taxonomy (NCBI): domain Eukaryota; kingdom Viridiplantae; phylum Streptophyta; class Pinopsida; order Pinales; family Pinaceae; genus Pseudotsuga; species Pseudotsuga menziesii. Next base: position 19,171 of record LPNX011004064.1, read on the forward strand.
GATAAACAGGGCCACGGAAATGAATTCTGAGCTGTGGGAAGAATGAAACAGTGCCATTTCCAAAGAAGATGTGACGATTGAGCGGTTGGATGATGATTGGGTGTGTCTATAAATAAACAGTCACAATCCAAAATGAAAGAGTGTAGCAATGAAGATTTACGTTGATACGAAGTAAGTATAGGGTATTTAAATGAATGAATATGTAAAAAATTAATTGTCTCTGTCAGTAATTTCGATAGAGTCCAAAGTGAATAGTTTACAACTATTCCAAAAGTATGAGAAAATTAGATTAGGGTGGCAGGGTGGCTTTAGGGCAGGCCACAGGTCTGCAGGGGGTCGAAGCCTCCTTTCTAGTCGTAGCTGGAGAATAGGGTGTCGTAGCATTCTTGTCTATAGAAGTAGGAAGAAAAACCATAGGGGTGTTGCAGCATCCTAGTATGTAGTCGCAGGAAAAACCTAGGGTGTGCTTTGCATCCTTTCTGTAGTAGCAGATAATTTTTTTTGTAAAATTCATCTTATTAATGAGTTTGAGTTGGTGGTTTTCTCTTTGAGGTTTCCACGATAAAATATGTGTCTTAATTGTTGATTATTGTGTGTTTTAATTGAAAAAGGGTCAATACTGATTCACCCCCCCCTCTCAGTATTGTGGGATAAACCAACAATTGGTATCAGAGAAGGTTCCTTCACAACAACTTAACCACTGGAAGGAAGATCCCATTCAAGAAACACAATGGATCAACAAGAAGGATTGTCCACTAACAAACCTCCACTATTTACCAGAGAGAATTATGCGTACTAGAGTATTAGAATGAGGTGTTATCTGATGTCCATCGGATGGAAAGTTTGGGCAGCAACTGAAAAAGAACTTAACATTGGAAACCAATACCATACAGACACAGTTGAACTAGGTACTGCCAAATATCTAAATGCAATCTTAAATGGTTTAACACAATCGGTATTTACTAAAGTTATGCAATGCACATCTGCCAAACAAGCGTGGGACAAGTTGAAAATAATCTATGAAGGAGAATCTAAGGTCAAAGAATCCAAACTTCAAACATATAAAGGTCAATTTGAAAGTCTTAACATTAAAGAAGAAGAGAATATTGGTGAATACCTTCTTCGTGTAGATGAAGTTGTTAATGCGATAAGAAGGATTAGAGGAAAATTAAAAGAAAAATAAGTGGTAAGAAAAGTACTAAGAACATTACCAATGAGGTATAACCCAAAAGTATACACCTTAGAAGAATGAGATGATCTTAAAAAGATAACAATGGATGAGCTACATGGAATTCTCACTGCGTACGAAATGAGAATAGGAAAAAATGGAACTTCAAGAAAAGAAGTAGCTTTTAAATCCACCTTAAAAAATCAATCAGAAAACCCAAATGATGAGGAAGATATTTTCATTAGTAAACTTGAGAGAGGGACTGGAAAATACAAGGGAAAACTACCTTTGAAGTGTTTTAATTGTGGAAGGATTGGACATTTTTCCTCTAAATGCACCTACACTAAATAAGATGAGAATGAAGAAAAGGAAACTTCAAAATTCAAAAGGGGTAAACCAGGAAACAAGAAAAAACCCTATGGGAACAAGAAAATTGTTTACACCATGGAAGACAGTGAAAATTCAGATGAAAGTGAAGTTGAAGAAACTGAAGTTTTATTTATGGGTCTAAACACTCAAGCCTAAAATAGTGACTCAGATGTAGAAGGTGAAGTAGACCTAAGAGATGAACTTGTTAGCTCCCTTGAAGAACTTGAGAAATGTAGGAAGAAGAATAGACAGTCAAATATTATCATCAGGTAGTTGGAAGCTCATCTTCTAGAGGCCATACAAGTTGAGGAGGACCTAAACCCTATAGCTAAAAGAAAGAATACAGGAGTCTGAAAAACTTGCAGAAGAGATCATGCAATTCAAGAGTAGCCATTCTGAGTAGCCAAAGACCATTAAGTGATAAGTCCAGTTTGGGGTTCGTTAAATAAAAGAAGCCAGAGAGTTTTCCTGTCACTAATAAATAAGGAAGTAAGAAAAGCTATGTTGAAGTACTAAAGACTCTAGCTAAAAGGGAAGGAACCAAGAAAACAGGATCAATATCTTAGGATAGAAATGGAAATAATATATCACCGAAGAGACCAAATAGATATCTACAGATAGTCTTAGGTTGCTACTATTCGTGTCATAATTTTGGTCATAAATCTTTACATTGAAGAATTGGAAGAAAAAATTGTGAATACAAGAAAAAGTCATCAAATGATAGGTTGAAGGGGAGTAAGAATCTTTTTACACTACTCCAACGATATGACATAGAATGTTATAAATGTAATAACCATGGACATATAGCAAGAGATTGTAAACTAAATGCTTCTATAGATAATAATGTTACAACCAAATCCTAGAACACTAAACAAAAGAAGTATTGGAGAGAAAAAGAAGATAAGGAAAGTTCCATGATTGCTTTATGTGCAACTGAAAGCCAAAACTTATGGCACTTGGACAGTGGTTGTTCAAAACATATGACCGGTGGCCCAAGAAAATTCATTACACGAAAGAACAATAAGGGAAAAGTCACTTTTGGAGATAGTTTACCCTCCAAAATATTTGGCAAAGGAACATTTGTTGTCAACAGCAAGATCAAAGAAGAAAATGTTTTTCTAGTTGAAAACCTTAAACCTAATATTCTTAGTGTAAGTCAAACATGCGACCAAGGAAACTTTTGTATCTTTGACTTAGAAAAATGTGAAATCAAGAATACAAAATCAAGAAAGGTTGTTGGCATTGCTATGAGAAATACAACAATGTATACATGTTGGAAAATGAAAATTGAAGTTACTTAAGTATGGTAGATGAAAGTTGGTTATGACACAGAAGGTTGGGACATTTAAGTTTTGACAATCTTTCCAAAATAAGCATGAAGGAAGCTATAAGAGATCTACTTAAAATTATAGTTCCTCTAAACTTTGTATGTAGACACTGTTAGCATGGGAAGCAAACCAGACCCAGCTTTAAAATGAAAGAACATATGACCTCACACCCTATGGAAATAATACACACAGATCTTTGTGGAGCAACTAGAACTAGAATTCTACAAGGAGATCACTATTTCATGTTTCTCATAGATGATTACACAAGGATGAATTGGGTGGAATTCCTCAAAGAAAAATCAGAAGCTTTTGAAAAATTTAAAATCTTCAAGGAAATGGCTGAAAATGAATCAGGTGTGAAAATCAATTGTATTAGATCAGATAATGGGGTAGAATTTACTTCCAATGAATTCAATGAGTTCTTTGAGAGTCATGGAATAAAAAGAAAAATTTCAGCTACAAAAACACCTCAGCAGAATGGGGTTGTTGAAAGGAAAATAGAATACTCCAAGAAGCTGCTAGAACAATGCTTAATGAAGCAAAAATGTCAGATTGTTTTTGGAGAGAAGCTGTATACACAACTATTTACATAATTAACAGAGGGAAACTCATATTGAAAAAGGATAAGAACCCCTGAGAATTATGGTATGGAAGACCAGTGTCAATCAAATATTTTAAAGTTTTTGGCAGTAGCTATTACATCAAAAGAAACGAGGATGACCTTGGAAAGTTTGACTCTATGACTGATGAAGGGATCTTTTTAGGATATTCATCCACCAAAAAGGCATATAGATGTTTCAATAAAAGGTTACATAAAATTAGAGAAAGTGCTGATGTAAAAGTAGATGATGTAAAACCAAGGAAAGAGGAAGATCCTGACAATATTAATACATGTGATGACAAGATAGAAGAATTGCAAAACAACAAGAGCATTCATAATGAAGAAAAAGACAAAGAGGAGGAAGATACATAGAAAGATGAAGAATACTTCCCTAGAACTGACACTAAAACTCCATCTAGAAGGATACAAATGGATCATCCAGAATCACAGATCATCGGTAAAAAAAAATGCTATAGTTAAAACAAGAAGACAACTACCAGGTGTTGAAAAATCCCTACTCTCAATAGTAGAACCCAAGAACTTTACATAAGACAATAAAAGGGATGAATGGGTCAAATCCATGAATGAAGAACTAGACCAGATTGAGAAAAATGAGACCTGGGAACTTTTCCCAAGACCTAAAGATAAGAACATTGTAGGAACCAAATGGATTTTTAAAAACAAGTTAAATCAAGATGGACAAGTAATAAGGAACAAAGCAATATTGGTTTGTAAGGGGTATTCCCAAGTGGAAGGTATTTATTTTGAATAAACTTATGCTCCTATAGCTCGACTTGAAGCAATCATAATGTTTTTAGCACTGTCATGCCATAAAAACTTCAAAGTATATCAAATGGATGTCAAGTCTGCTTTCCTAAATGGAAAACTAGAAGAAGAATTATATATTGAACAACCTAAAGGGTTTCTCTTGATAGAGAAAAATGACTATGTCTATAAATTGAAAAAGGCTCTCTATGGTCTCACACAAGCTCCAAGAGCATGGTTTTCAAGACTAGATAGCTACTTAAAACAACAAGGTTTTAAAAGAGGAGCCACTGAAAGTAATCTTTACCTAAAGATCAAAGATAAAAACATGATCATTGTTGTTGTCTATGTGGAAGATATCATATTTGGAAGCAATATTCAAATTCCAAGTGTAGATTTTGCCTATGAAATGAAGAAAGAATTTGAAATTTCAATGTTGGGGGAATTAATTTTCTTTCTAGGATTGCAAGTTTACCAAACAAACGAAGCAATTTTCATCTCTCAAACTAAGTACATCAAAGATATGTTGAAAAAGTTTAAAATGGAAGTTTCCAAACCTGTGGGTACTCCAATGGTCACCGGTTGCAAGTTAAGTAAGGATGATGAATCTCTGGAAATAGATCATACCATGTTTAGATCCATGATCGACAGTCTGTTATATGTAACAACCAAAGGACCAGATGTGATGCAAGCTGTTGGATTCATAGCTAGATTCTAGTCAGCTCTTAAGGAAACACATGTAACCGCAGTAAAAAGTATTTTCAAATATCTAAAAGGCACTATGGAGTACAGTTTATGGTACCCAAAAGGACAAGACTTTACCCTAAAGGCGTTTACTGATGCAGATTGGGTAGGAAGTGTTGACGATAAAAAAAGTACTAGTGGAGCAACATTTTTTCTGGGAAATTGTTAGTATCATGGTCAAGTAAAAAACAATCCTCTCTTTCACTCTCTATAGTAGAAACATAATATATTGTTGCTGCCTCATGTTGCACTTAGGTTATTTGGATGAGACAAACCCTAGAAGATCTACTTGTAAAATATGAACATCCAATAGTGATCAAATGTGATAACACTAGTGCTATAAATATGTCTAAAAATCCTATCATGCATTCTAAGACAAAACATATACCAATCAAGTATCACTATCTAAGAGAAAATGTATCTCAAAAAACTGTCAAATTAGAATACATTGACACAAAAGAACAGATTGCTGACATTTTCACCAAACCAATACCTAAGGAAGCCTTTGAGTGTCTTAGACAGAAAATGGGAGTAATTCCATTACAAAAGTACTAAGAGGAGATAACTCAATCTAAGGGGGAGAAATGCTGACAGGGGGAGCTGTTAGACAGAAAATTTCCTTTGTCATTGTTGTCAAAGGGGGAGAATGTTTAGAGGTTTCCATTAATGCTAAAGGGGGAGATTGTTGAGCATATAGTTGTCATTGATGTCAAAAGTGTTCACAAATGACAAAGGAACAACCCGTGGAGATGGTGGTAGACTGAAGGTTGCAGGTATCTAGAATAACAAAGGAATGAAAAACGAATAACCCTATAGCAAGTTGAATGAAGATTGGTTTTTGTGTAATCCATAAAAGATCAAAACGGATGGTGGGGATTGAGTTTGCAAATGAAGATTTGACGGTCCAAGAGAGATCCATGATGAAAGATGCAAGGGAAATAACAAATCTAGAAAGATCCATGATATCTACGCCAAAAAGTAAATCGACGGTCGTAGAGAAGGCCACAAAGATCCGACAGTTGGAAATATTGTGGAGGAAAAGTTGCAGGGAGGAAACTTTGGAAAGTTGGTCGAGCATACCACATCCCACAATAAGGAAAGATCGTACGGTTGAGATTAGTTATGCTAAATTATATCGACGGAGTGGAAGGGAACATGTGGAAAGAAAGTTGTGGGGAGGAAACTTTGGAAAGTTGGTCGGGCATCCCGCATCCCACAATATGGAAAGATCGGATGACTGAGATTAGTTCTGCTAAAGCAGATCAACTGTGTGGAAAGGAACTTACGGAAAGAAGCTTGTGGAAAGGAGTTTGCAGAAAGGAAAAAATGGACAGTCAACATCCCACATCCCACAAAATAGAATATCAATGGTCAGGAAAATTCCTGACGAAGATCAATGGTGGGTATTCATTAATGAGGAAACCGTGTTCAGGAAACACGATTTCAAGAAGAAATATGTAGAGTAGATCAACGATCTGGAGATATTGGAATATAAGATCAACAGTCTGGATTTTATCTAGAGAAGGAGAGTGCGAAAACACTAGACGGTGATAAACATGGCTGCAGAAATGAATTCTGAGCTATGGGAAGAATGAAATGGTGCCATTGCTAAAGAAGTTGTGGCGATTGAGTAGTTGGATGATGATTGGGTGTGTCTATAAATAAACAGTCACAATCCAAAATGAAAGAGTGCAACAATGAATATTTGCATTGATACAAAGTAAGTATAGGGTATTTAAATGAATGTATATGTAAAAATTTAATTGTCTCTGTCAATAAGTTTGATAGAGTCCTAAGTGAATAGTTTACAACTATTCCAAAAGTATGAGAAAATCAGATTAGGGTGGCAGGGTGGCTCTAGGGTAGGCCACATGTTTGCAGGGGGTTGAAGCCTCTTTTCTAGTCGTAGATAGAGAATAGGGTGTCATAGCATCCTTGTCTGTAGAAGCAGGAAGAAAACCCATAGGGGTGTTGCAACATCCTAGTCTGTAGTCACAGGAAAAACCTAGGGTGTGCTTTGCATCCTTTCTGTAGTAGCATATAATGTTTTTTGTAAAATTCATCTTATTAATGAGTTTGTGTTGGTGGTTTTCTCTTTGAGGTTTCCACTATAAAATCTGTGTCTTAATTAATATTGATTATTGTGTGTTTTAATTGAAAAAGGGTCAATACTGATTCACCCCCTCTCTCAGTATTGTGGGATAAACCAACATATTTTGGGTTCCTTAAGTGTTTTGGGAATGGTTAAGGACAATTGAAAATCTCTGTCACACTCAGTATGATTAATTGCAATTAGATTTCAGTGGAATCATCAATGTATAGGTACTTTTCAGAAGGACCCTTCCCCTCTTAGCCTGGAGTATTTGAGTATCTTTAATAAAGAGTTGGTTTTGCTCATGGGAGTCAAACCTAATGATTTCCATCATGACATTTAGTCGCTTTTGTTTGGTGTGTAGGGCCCAAGCTCATATGCTTTCCTTTTTGGATTTTCAGCATGAGTTTCCTGATACCCATTGTTTGTGTGATGTATTTTTCTATTCCATGATTTGCTTGTTCTATGAACAATACAAAAAAGTATTCAACCAAACTTAAATATGAACATACATGCATCTTAAGTTCTTGGACCAAAATTTATGTATGAATATATTTATAATAATATGGTAGATTAAGCTTTGAAATAAAGAAAAAATAAACAAATTTTAATAATATCCACATGTTACCAAAATAAATCAATGGGAATAAAAAGTACAAGAAGTCAAATTAGTGACATGGTAATGCCAATCATATATTTTATATTTGCAATTTGTTAGGTCACCCCAAATTAAAGATGACAGGTCGGACCACATTAAAAGTAACTTGACCACTATAAATATAATGTTGTCAGCTCATTTAGATATATCCAAGTATTGCCCCTTCTTATGTTTTCTCGATATAGCGCAAGGACAAGAAGATATTGAAGGAGGAAGAAGAGCTAGGGTTTTTGTTGACATAGATCTGTTGACAGGGGTTCACACTCTGTCAACACCCCTAAACACCACAATTTCCCTAAGCACCCGCCTAGACAAGTTTTACCTTGTCCAGCAACACCTGTGAAGCAGATGAAGTCTCACCCGAGATGTTCGATGGAAAGCTGTGGGAACCAAGTTTCCCCAGTAAGGAGGAGGATCTTTGCGCATCTATTTTCCTGCTATTTTCTTACTATCGCAACATTAACCAGAGATTTAGGCAGGGGTTTTATCATCAATTATTCATATCCAACCGCATCAGAAACCATTCATATTGGATCACATCATTATATTTATCCATAAATAGATCGACAAGAAATACACCATTCAGAGTGTGAGATTCTTGAATGCAACCAAGCACCTCTATAGCTTTGAGAGCCAATGCCTCTCTGAGCTTCTGGAATGTGTCAAGTTGCATCGTTCGACATTGATGCCTTTCTATTGCTTTACTTTCTCTACTTTGGAGTGCCTTCATTTCTGCTGCCTTAGTGACTTGGATCACCAGGAGCATTGAATTCAACGAAGCTCGCATGGTTTCTAATTGTGTGTCCACCTCATGTAGCTGTGCACCAAGCTTCTCTAGTTGCTCATCCTGTACTATGCGTAACCAAAATGAAGCGGTCTTCTCCATCACCACCTTGGCCTCTTTCTTGCATTCCTCCAGTTGTGTGACTACCTCCTTGTTCTTTCTCTTTCATACCTCTACCTTCTTGAGAGGTGTGCTAGGAACTATGATGGACTGCAACTCTTAATTGTATCTACCCAGATCGACAATAACTTGCCTGAGTTGCAGAACTTTGGATTCTACGAACACCACCTCTGTGATGTCAGGAATTTACTGACATACAAATGTGATGGCTTTCTCAAGCTACACCCAATATTCCAAGGATTTTTCCTTTAATACTCTCTCCTCCTCCTACGTCCTCTTGATGCACTCAAGTTATTCCTAAATCTTCTGCACTTTTTCTTGCAATTTGAGAAAATGGTCGCTTATGATCGCTTCCCAGTCCATGAGATCCCGTCTCGCCGTCTTCTGCAACTGCACCAAAATGTGGGTTGGAAATTCGTTTAGATCTAGAGAAAGTGTGTGGAATTGGTGCATCATCACATCAATTTTTTTGTTCCCAGAATCTAGTGCCTATGGTGGAAGCTACACTATTATAACACATTTCCCTGTACTTAGTTCATATTCCTTCTGTAGCACATTTTTTGCGGAACCTTCTCCACAACAACATTGGTCAGAGAAGATAATAAGTTTTTTACCTGGTGAAAGAAATCTGCTAATTGTTCTTTCAACTATGCCTCACTAGAACTTTTCGTAGTGGTGATTTCTGTTATGATGCAATTTACTTGCTCATCATTCATCCGTGTAGTGCTACTACCTTCTCCTTGCTCCTTCCTTTGATTTGTTCTTATCTCCTTGAATTGTCTATCATCCTCGAAATTTGTCAGTGTCCTAGAAGACTCCTCCTAAGATTCCTTCTCACTCTCATGGTCCTATTCTTGCTCTAATGGTGCATTGGTGGGTGGACTTGCTTTCCAGTCATCCTTCCAGTCAGCAATGCTGGCATCAAGTTCTTCCTCTGTCAACTTGTACATTGTAGTGAGCCAATAATTCTCACTGTTGCATCATGCCTTCATGTGAAAGGCATGTGGTCCCATTGCAAAACTTGCAATACACCAATATTTAGTCACTGCCACCTCTGAAAGTCACAGAACCTTCTTTGCTGCTTCCCGTAACTCAGACCAATATAGGTAAAAATGGACTGCATCGTCGGTCTAGCAACTCTTCTCAGTGAGATACCATAAGTTTTGATATCTTGCGCCTCTACACACCTGCACAACTTCCACATCCATGCCATGATACTCCTCGATCTCCATCCATCCTACCAATGTGATGAGGATTAGAAACCAAGAGTAAGTAAATAGGAGCTTACCCTCTTGAACAAGAATTGCATCCTATGTAAGATGGTTTAACAGAAATAGTGACAAGTTCATCTGCACGCCCTCTGCACAGTGCTCTACGCAAGCTATGACTGCATACGTGCATTGATCAGGGCGGTTCTTTCTTACCACTGTGACAACCAAAATCTTGGCTGCAATGTGAACTACTTGATCAGTGATTGTGTTGATCATGTAATATCTTTTGTCGTAGTCCACTCCATATTTATTCTTTAGTTTAGCGACTAACTGCTTTTCATTATCCTTTCCATGAAAATATTGCGAAGGGTCGACACCCATCATCGACAATCCAGTTATTCATGAAATCAGCTCCACTGTGATTGGTACCTTCGTATCCATCCATAAATTGTTGAACACAATGCTTACACTGAGAGGGGGGTGAATCAGTGTAAATCCAATTTTAAAAATTTTCTTAACTTGTCACAATTAAGTACCAATTCATCACTCCACTATTCTACCAATTTCATAATCATTTCATAAACATCTTTCACTACATCATTCACATATCATAAGCATTTGAATCATCAAGAACCATAATACAAAAGAACACAACACCATATAATTTTGTAATCTTTTTGTATTAGTTTTGGACCGGCTACAACCATGAGGTAAAATCAACACCTACTGATACAAAGAGCACCTACTCTTCATCCAGGACCCTGCCTGGTTATCTTAGACCCTTCTAAGAAGAGGTTTGAGGTATTCTAACCTCAGATGCAAGTCAAGCTTGCATTTACAATTTATGCTCACTGTCTCAACACATTTTCATCACTGTCACATGACACCAACACTTATCTCTAGCACCTCTTCAATAAGCATCAACATTCTATCTCAGTCCTATCATCAGTTTTTCATCATCATTCTATCCATCAAATTTCTGCTAGCATCATACAATCATCCTTTCTTATTGTGGTACATACACATCATATCATTCTGCCCATCAATTCTTGCACATCACAAATACTTCTTGCATATTCATTACTGTTTGTGTAACTGGAACTAGGGCACCATCCAAGCCTTATCATCATCAGCAAGTATCATATTTATTGTAAGACCATCATTCATCATGTAGTATTGCATAGCATAGGGTATGCATTACAGTATTCAAGACACTATCTATATCATATCCTCATCCTTGTGGCATACTTCATCATCATCACCATAAAGCATGTGTTAACGTAGGGTATGCATCATAGTGTATCATCCTCATACAGTACATCATAGGAGTGCATCATAGTATGTAATATCTTCATCATAAAGGATATGCTTCATAGTTCATATCACATGTACATACAGAGATGCTACTGTATACATCATTGCCATCCTAACACAAGTCACAATAGAATACAAATCACTGTATTTTACTTTACCATAGTAAACATCACTGTTCACATCAATCACTGTTATGTCATGGATGCAATGTCATCAACTAGTCACTGTCATACTGCTGTAGATGTCAAGCTATTTTCTTGCCACTTCATTACTCACCAATTTAGGGCAATCATCTCCCTAAACTATGCATCATCCTTATACTTCATTAACAGCTTCTAGGGCTGTTATGTTTATTCTTGTCAACCTTTATGCATAGATTTGTGTATGCTTGCATTGTGTATGCGTTAGGAAGACCTTACAAAACATATCTACAAATACTCCAAACTTCAAAGTTAACATACCTAGGACATGCTTCTTCAATTGTTCGGGTGTGAGTATACCTTACAGATATCTACTTTGGATGCCTTGAACTGTGTATAAGGACTGAGTATGTGGTTGAAAAGCTCTAAAAATCAGACTATGTATAGTCTTCAAACAACAAATCTTCAAGACTTTTCATCACTTCATGAGCTTGGGCTTAGGGCAGTCAACATCTTCCTTCAAGCTTGGATAATATTGCAGACTGTTCAAACAATATCTCATTCACTTACAAATACAAAATTCTGCATATCACTATCATAGAAACCCTAAACAAGTCACACTTTGGACTGTGTATTTGAGATGGAACTTTGGTGGACTGCCTCCAACTTGTGCACTGAGCAAATGCCTTTGCATCAAACCTCATATTTATGTATGGTTGAAAATTCACAAACTTTATGCAAGGACTGATTTAAAACTCAGACGTCTTCAACATCTTGTTGTCACCAACATGTGCATGGAGTATTGACTGTGGAAGCCCTCAACATAGTCAAGACTTGGGCTGAGTTTGAAAACTATGGAAAAAATCCATCAACTCAGATTACTTCAAAATCGGATCACTTCAAACTTGGATCACTTCAACATCTGGTTGTCATCAATCTTGAACTCATCCACCTCAGATTGTGTGTTGAGAAAAAAACACTCGGACTACTTATGCTACTTGTCACAAACTTGTCATCATCTCACTAGGTCACTATACATCATATTATTCAGACTGAGCTTGAAAGGCTTTCCAAAAATTTAGATGATGTTGCCAGACATCTAGGGCTTTAAAAGAGATATTCAAGACCACCGAAAAGAATCACAGAATGCTGCTGCTACATCCAAATCGGATATTTGTCTCTTACTATCCGAATTCCACAGTCACCTCAGTCACGACCTCAGTCCAAAAAAAATCCCAGAGCTATCCAAAAATCCAACTCTAATGTTTGTGTAACTTCACCATTTCATGCATTCACTGTCATCAAAATTCAGGATTGTTTGTTTGCTTCAAACATGGTCAGACGTTGACTGTGCATACACCTCAGATTGTGTATCAAACTAGGACTATTTGCATGACTATGTATCAACCCGGACTGTTCATCATGCTATTCACAACTTTAGTGGTTTGTTTGCTTGGCATCTTGGTCTAGGGTTGTCATGGGATTGTCATCTCTTCACAAGTAGCAAGAAAGAATCATAAAATTTAAACCCCAAAATATGAACCTCTATCTGTTGTAACCCTTGGATCTGAGGCTTCCTCAGTCCAAACTCAAGCCACCTTAAATCTTTGTTGGTCATATTGGAGTGTGAGAATGACTTGTCTTTATATACTCTTTAAACATTGACCACATCCTTGAATTGAGGGCTGACTTGTAGGGATGTGTGCGTTGTAATGTTTTTATTATTTTATTATTTTGTTGTACAAGTCATATTCAATGGTCAACCATAGGGTTTTTCCACAAGTCACAAATATCTTAATAGTCAACCTTAGGGTTTGTTGTAAGGTTGACCACATGCCATCAAGTTCACCACAAGCAAGGGTGTGATCCACATCACAAGGGCTTCAACCATGAGATGTATGGCCATCAACATTATGTGTGTGGGACCCCAATCAACATATGACCATATCCAAGGGTTTCATGACCCCATCAACACACAAATGGGCCACATCATCTTCACCATTCCTTCAAGGGTACAAGGACCATTAAACCAAGGGTATGCACATGAAATCAAGACCATAATTAACCATGCAAACCGAAAATGACCACAGAATGGGTCATTTGGCCCATTCGGTGTTCCAAAGGCTTCTTCATAATGCAATAGGCTTCATGGGCTTCTTCAACCACCTCAACCACACAAGAGGACCTACAAGGGTCAAGATCCATCATGCCAACTCCCGTGGGGGTGCCAAGCCTCCTTATGTCTCATGACCATCTCCGGGGGTACCATAACCCCATCAAAGCATAAATGACCATAGAATGGGTCATTAATGCTTCTCCTATCCATTTAGGGCTTCTCCATCATCTACCAAGGCTTCAAGACCATATCCAAGTTCTTCAATGTATTCAATAAGGTGGTGGCTTCAAGATCCAAGCTTGTGGGTACAGGGACCTTGTCAACTGGGTACAAGATGCTTCAAGGCACAAACCCATGTTGTAAGGGATCCAAAGCACTACAAGGCGCAAAACCACTTTGTAAGGGGTCAAGGCACTACAGGTGGGACTTGTTGGCATCAATGACATCCTATGGGGCCACTACAAGTCAATGTTGGCATCAATGACAATTTCATCAACAATATCCCCCTTTGTCATTGATGACAACAAATCATGCTCCCCCTGTGAGCATGCTCCCCTTTTGTCTTCATCTCTTCCCCTTTGGCATCAATGGCAAAGGGTGTCCACATACCTGTGTCTGAAATCTATGATCACTACTCACTGCTCCCCCTGTCAATATGCACGATCTTAGGACCTCGCTATATGCCTGGAGTAACCATCCTTTCTTCGTTGAGTTCATTCTCCATCCTTATGAACTCAAGGTGTGCTAAGGTCTATGAGAGACCTTACACTTGGCTTGCCATATGGTAGCCATCCTCCCTGCTCTAATCAACTTCTCCTATCTGCAACTGCTCGGTCTTCTTCATCCATACTTACTTTTTGGAATCTGTCCTTTTAGCATTTGTTTCTTCATCTGTACTCACTTTCCTTGATGAGCTATATAGGAAGTTTCTCAAGGGTTGTTTTCGTGTACTCCAACAATCTTGAGCTTTGTGCCCAAGGCCACTGTAGCTATAACACCTCATCATACAACAATATGCAACAATGCGACCAACATTGTTGCATGTCCAGCACCTGACTGAGTTGTTGGAACTTCCAAAAATTCTTTCATTAGCTTCATTTCTCCATGCTTGAGCGTATCCCTGACTGTAGAATTTTTTCTTTTGATCTTCAAATCTTCTTGTTGATGTATATGAAGTACTCCTTCTTAGTTGACTTCTTTGACTTGCACATTCTTGGGCTTTGTGGCCAAACCCACTGCAGGTGTAGCATCTCAATGTGTGACATGTGGCAGAAACATGTTTGACTTGATTACATGTCCAACATCTAACTGAGTCATTGGGGCTTCCAGCCCTTCTTCTTCCATAGAATATACAATCCATAGCCTTATGACCAAATTTAGAACAAAAATAACAATAACCATTGAAGCCACTTTCATACCTGGGTATTGGAGTTGTTTCTTTTATGAAGTTGCTTTGAGGAATAGACCTAACTCCTTGTTTCATCTTTGAACTTCCAAAGTCCTTGTTGTCATGTGCAGGTGCATGGGGAGCAGCTTTGGACATTGATGGACCCGATTATGGAGTCTTCAGAGACCAAGTGTCATATTCAGATTTTTCTTTGTTCATATTGTAACCAAGACCAGTTTTGTCGAGTGGAGATATTTGGAAATATAAGATCTTATCTAGGACAATTGAACTATCCTGGAACTTGACCAAGGATTCATTCTTCTTACCTTTATTCCTGAGACCAACTACCTCCATTTCTAACTTCTGGACTATCTCCTCCTTTTCTTCCAGCTAACTCTTCAGGGTTTCTTCTACCCTCTTGGCTTCCTCCAGCTGAGCCTTCCGATCATGATTGACCTCTCTAGTTTCTTCAAGCTCTTGAGCAGGCTTTCCTGGTTCTTCCTTTTGACTCATCAATTCAATCTTTAATTGTTCAACTTCAGTATCCTTGTCTTTCATTTGATCTCACAACTCTTTGTCCTTTTCTTTAAGCTTTAGAAGCAACACTTTCATTGACATGGTCTTCTTCTGATATTCATCTAAGGAGTCCAAGATTTTCTTTTTGAGCCTTGTGAAGTCACTCTGGGTCAAATTTACTGTGTTCAGAAACCAGTTAGCTCTGAGATCAATATTCAACAACAAGAGATGTATCTCATGTGCAGTTTTTGATAGCCCTTCATCATCATATGCAAGAACCTTCTCAATTTCATCACAGAAGCTATCATTATAATCACAAGAGTTCATACCTTTACTGGAGTCCTCTCCTTGTTTGTCTTCTTCTTGATTGAGCAAATTTGCAACTTACTTGGATGTTTTGCAAATTTACTGTCATAGAGAAACATCATATCCCCTTGCTGGAAGTGCCTGGTTTTGATGTGTCAATCATGCCATGCTTTTTGGCACCCCTTCTTAACTCACTGATGAAATATTACAACAAATCTATCTTCTTCAAGCTACAACAACTGTGTCAGACGTTCTTCCAGTGCTCCTTTGTCCTCCATCCCTATCACTGCTGCGATGCAAAGACTCAAAACAATGTATTCCATTGACATAACTACTTCTTGGCCATACACCAACTTAAATGGTGTTTTCCCCATCAACCGTTTGTAGGTAGTTCGATAAGCCCATAAAATCGTCAGAATATTCAAGTCCCAATCATCATGGCTTGCATTGTAGACCTTGGTGAGCGCATGATCCAATACCTTATTGAACTCTTTGACTATTAATTATCTTATAGATGATAGGGAGTGATATTCTTATTCTAAATATGGAACTCCTATGCCATTGCACTGATTGTAGGATTGATGAAATGACTCCCCTAGTCGCTCATCAAGATCTTAAGACAACCAAATCAACTGACAACATTGTCGAATAGGAACCTTGTTGCAGTCTTAGTGGTGGAATCTATCACTAGTGCGGCTTTTTCCCACCTTGTCAAATAATCTGTCACAGTGATAATATACCACACACATGTCCTTTTTCTCGGTGGGTTGATGGGTCCCACAAAATTCACTTCCCATTTGTCAAATGACTGCAACATTACTTGTGGTACTAAGGGAATCTCCTCCCTTCATGAAGGCTTCCCCATTCTTTGGAAAACATTGTAACTCTTTGCATAATCCGCCGCATCATTATGCACCATCAACTGCTAGAGGCCTACATGAAGTATATTCCTGGCCATTGCATGACCTCCATAATGCCCTCCTATAACCCTATCATGTGCTTCTGCCAATATCCTTTCTTATTCATGCAGTAAAACATAGCGATGTAGAATATCACTAGGCCCCATATTTTATAGCTATCCGACAATCAACTGAAAATCCATAGCTTGAACAACAAATTGTGTCTTCTGTGTGATGAAATAATCCATTGCTTTTCCTATCACCAAAAACTAAACTATTTTCTCATAATGGTCATAAATCATTCCAAACATGAATAGTTGCACATCAGGTAACCCATCCTCGATGCTGGTTGGTTCTTCGCCTGTCTCAATTCATGACAAATGATCAGGTCTTGCATTCAAGTGACTAGGATTCATGATGATTTTGAAATCAAACACTTGGAAGAGTAGTAGCCAGTGGCATGTCTTCCCCCCAACACAAACTTGTTAACTAGGTATTTCAATGCAGAATGATCAGTGAACATCTTAAAATGTCCTCCCAACAAATAGTGGCGAGAATTCTATAATGCATAGACCATCACCAATCCTTCTCTTTTGGTCATCATGTAATTCCTTTCTACTAATGACAAATTACGACTTGTAAACACGATTGGATTATTAGTCGTTCCTTCTCCACGATGCGGCAAGACAAATCCTAAGGTGACTGATGACACATCGACATGGACGTGAAATTCCTTCATCTAGTCTAGAAAGACCAAAATTGGTGCGGTGACCATTTTCCTCTTGAGAGTGTTGAGACTTCCTTGACAGTCGAGAGTCCACTCAAACTGTGCATCTTTCATCAACAACTTCTCTATCGGTGCTGTGATTGCAACATATCCTCTGATGAACTTGCGGTAGTATCCTGTATGGACTAATGGTCACTATAATTTGCTTCACATTCGTAGGTGGAGGCATATTAAAAAAAATTTCAATCTTTGTTGGGTCTACCAAAATCCCTTAAAAATAACGTGTCTCGATAAAATCCCAAATGGCACACAAAATATGCACTTCTTGGAATTCAGGGAAATTTGGTGTTGTTGACACCACTCCAACATCAATCATAGATTGGCAAGGTGATCCTTCACTAGTCCATACACCATCCAATCATCCATGTATACCGCCAGAAACTTCTGAATGAAGTACTTGAATGTAGCAACTACGATCCTAGAGAATATTGCAGGTGTGTTATTGAGTCCAAATGATATCACCATATACTGAAAGCATCTCCATTTAGTCACTAAATTTGTCTTATGCCAATATTCCTTCGCAATCTTGATCTGATGATACCGTGAAAAGCCATCCGTAAATGAGTATATATCTTGACCACCTACTCCTTTCAACTCTTGATCGATAAATGAAATCAGGAACAGATCAAGAAGGCATGTGTCGTTGATCTTCCTGACATCGAAACAGATCTGGGCCTCACTTGTATTTTTGGCTTGGACGACCATTGGGTTGATGCAATTAGACTCTTCGATTGGTTCAATGATTCCTACATCCATATTCTGTCAATTGCATCC
This sequence comes from Pseudotsuga menziesii, assembly GCA_001517045.1. Lineage (NCBI taxonomy): Eukaryota > Viridiplantae > Streptophyta > Pinopsida > Pinales > Pinaceae > Pseudotsuga > Pseudotsuga menziesii. The sequence continues at coordinate 37,250 of LPNX011004064.1, forward strand.
TTCACTCTCTCCTTGTATCGTGGATTCAAGTGATACAGACGTTGCTTCACCGGCTTCACATCTGATTTTAGTGGGATTTTTACACAATTTTTATCTCCCCCAAGTCACCAAGAATCCATCTCATTTCAGAGAACTTGGTTGGAAATAAGTCTTGAAACTCATGAAACAGATCAGTAATCTTCACCATCGTCTCTTCATCCCAATAATCTCCAATATTGGTGAACTTAGGTTCCTCTTCTATCCCAATGTTTACCTTTTGAATCTTCAATGGCCATTGAAATTTATTTGTCAACATTTCTGGTGCCATGATATTTCGAGTTCCTTTTGAATATGGGATGTTGATATTCCTTGGGTAATCCCCATCGTCAGGTCCTCTTGTGACATTGTAACACTCCATCATTGACTGCATCATTGGTACCTCATGCGACTCCTTAAGGAATGCAACTGGAACTATCTCCAATACGACATTGCAGATATGTTGTAGCGTAAAATGAATCACTGGATTAACATCCGCAAAACTGAAAGTGTGATTGAAACAGATCGTCAGTTCCTCCCAGGTCATAATCTCCCTTCGGATATCGGCTTCTACATACCACTGTCGCGACATTTCATCCAATGTGTGTACAAAAGCATGTACACACTCATCCTTTAGTCGTGACACCCACATGGTTTGACATGCAATCAAATGATCATTGGGATCATTTCGTTCAGCATACTTCTTGACTTGATAGTGCTCTGCTTCACTGAAAGAAAATTTGATCAACCTATGACACAATGACCACCCATTTATTAATATTTTATGTGTCGCTCACAAACGTGTTGGAGTGGAATTTAGCACCTCCCCTAATTCCAATAGTATATGTGGTTCTGAGACCCTATCTTCAAATTCATTAATAAATTCAGGCAAATTAGGAAATCCTTTGTATGTCGGTAACTCGACACCCTCCATTGTGACCAGACGTAGTGACTGAGTGATTCGTCCACACTTCCAAATCGGCACCTCATGTAGCCGATTCTGCCAATTTTCCAGTGCACCATCAGAATGCAATGATGTGGAGATGGATCTTCTCCAACCCAACTCTCCATTTGCATTGGGATGGAGATAATCCTATGAAATGTTGTATGCATGGTCCTATCCACTTACAACTTTTTCCTTGACTGGTTCGACATACCTTCTTCCTTCGCTTGGATCCATTGGGGCTATGAATTTGATACGCAGTTCTCAAAAGTCATTACTCACTTCTTGAATTTTATCATCACCAGGATGTTGTTATCCCATCCAATCCACAAGAATGTGGTATATGAGCTTCCTTCATCGAAAATATTTATAACATCAAAATCAATGTATGTCGTCATTCCTTCAAATTCCATCATTAAGCATGGTACTCGCCCAATTGGTGACACCCTGGCATGGTTGGCCAATCGAATTTGTATAGGGGACCAAACCAACTATGGTTTCCCCATCTTCTCCCATGTCTTCTTTGTCAAAATGTTGACAACTGAGCCTAGATCCAGAATAATCACCAATTTGTACATTCATCCTCATCTCCTTCCTGATTTTCTTTTATTGGAAGGATTCATAGAAGATTCCTGTTGATATTTCTCCAGTCGATGAAGAAAGACTACGATCTCAACTAGCGCATCTAGATCTTTTTCTAGTGACACGCAACATTTAAAGAAAATTTGCAGTGTACCATGCTTCTTCGATGGTCCTGCTACAAGTGTTGAATAAAAAAAATGCGACATTTCATAAATAGGAAACTTATTGGTATCTCTTCTTAGGGTGTCTTGTGCATCAAAAAATGTATCACTCTCAGCATCAACATCAAACTGCACCTTTTTCCTATTTTCCAATCGAACTTGCGGGATCAGATCATCATCTCCTATTGTCGCAGCTCCTTGAGTAATGACTCCAACATCCGCAAGTTGAGTCCTAGGTTCCACTGAGATATTCCTGACATTTTGGACCTTGGATCTGGTTTTGTGGTGGATTCACAGGTTGGTTCACATTCTAATTCTAGTTCTGCGGTGGCAGAACATTCTTCGCTTTCCATTTCACAATCCGTTGTGGACAATATTCCACTATATGGTCTACAATGGTACAATAAGTACAATGTGACTACAGATTTGGGAAATTGCATTGGTAATGCCCTAATACTCCACGATTGTATCATTTTATAGGTCATCGACCTCATCCTCCTCCTCGACAAAAACCTTCGTTTCATCCTCCTCAGAATCCTCCACGAAATCCTCCTTGTTGTTGATACCGCGGTTGATTAAACTGCTGTTGTTGCGACAGATTCCAATGTGGTTGAACATACTGCGGTTGAGTATACTGTGATTGAGTATGATATGACTGAGTATACTGTGACTATTGTGGTTCATATTGCATCTAATTATATTGCGGTTTTGGTGGAGCAAACTGCAGCTATAGTTGTGCAAGTTTTGTTGGTTGCTGAGGCGACGGCCTCTTTGTCGATCAGTGTTCTTCTCCCTTCATGTAGTACGTATCCATCGTCCCTTTTTGGAGCAATTCATATGCCCTATGGTCCTTTTATTCATGATTGATAGAATAACACAAAGTACAAAATAATTTCATAGGCTTAGATACCATCTTCTAAAGATACACACACTCCTCATGTCGATGTCCATGATTTTGACATATTTGACACCAGGGAAAGACACCTTGATTTAGTGGATTTGGAGCTACTGACAGCAAGTAATTACAAAAGTCTGGGAATTGATCCTTATGATGTCCCTCTGTGTGACATCGAGTACACCACACTTTTTCATGAAGCTCTTTTCCCTTCTTGATATCTTGAAATTGGATTGTCATATTCGCTAGTTGCAATTGGATCTGATTCATTCCAACTCCAGTTTCATCGATCAGTGAATCCTCAAGCTTCATTGCGATCTCCAGTGCCTCACTTTGTGTCGCAATATTCTGCTACATCAATGGCTTTTAGATGTGTGGTACTAACGTGACGATGAAACACTCTTTGTGTTGTACATTGCTCATTCTGAAACTGACTTTTTCCATCAATATCTTGAATCATTGTTCGAAATCCCAGACTGATTCATTCAGATATTTCTTGATTTCTTTTAGTTCCATGATATATTGCAACTTAGACTTGGGTTTCCTGAATTATTCAATCAATCTAGTTCTAATCTCTGCTATAGTCTTCATTTGGTTCCCTATTAGAACTTGTACGAATTTCATGTATCAATCTAATCCACGACGTCGAAAAGTTGTCGCCAACTGACCCTTCTTAATATTTTCATCTTGGAATTTCTTCACAGTCCATACCACTTCACAAAGAAGCCAATACTGTCTTGGATACTCGTTCCTATTCCCATAGAACAAAGGTAATTTCACATCATCTTCCGTCATTATGGGCCTTCTTCCTACATTCGTTGATCCACTACTATTAGTGTGTTGATGACACATTGGTGTTGAGATGGTGTTTCTTCCTAACTATGGTGCAGTGCACGGAGGAGTAGGTACATTGTTTCTATGGGTTGGTCTTTTCTCAGGATTGATCTTAGCCTGGTCGTCTCCTTCATCATTGTAGGGTTGCTTAGTCTCTTGTGATATTGTCTCTTAGCTTCTTTTCCCGGTTGCAGTAGGACTCTCCTTAGTCCTATGCCTCTTCTCTTGTTGAAACCTTACCCCACTTCGTAGAATACCACACTCTTCCTCAACTTCTCTCACAGTTTCTTCGTAACTCCCATCAATCTACCCTGTATCATTCCATCCAACCCTCATCTCCACGGTACCTGCAACCTCTGCACACCAAAGATTTACTCATCGGAGTTCATATTCAATATTCCCTTTTCATAGATAATCAGTTTAATCCACAATTGCAAAGAAAATAGAAACCTACCTCTTGGTCCTTTGAAGAATTCCCTTTCTGCGTCACTATAAGATTTGACTGTGTCCACTGTGAACTCAGTGATGTATCCCTATGCGATACTATTAAGCCACACTTTTAAAACCATCGATGCTCTATTGTCTACCTCCTTCAGCTATTAGAGGAGCTCTAGGGTCTAGTAAGTGGCTTCACCTCCTTGAAAATTTGTCCTCCGATAGGTCAGCTGCACCAACCACTCGTACAAGATAATCAGAAACTCAACGAAGAAATACTTGTGGATATCATAATAGATATGCCTTCCTAGCCACTCTTATGTCGTTAGTATGGAACTTGGATTTTCTTATGCTGCAAATTCTCGAGCCTTCTGATCGAACCAAACTTGAATCTCTGGTCTCATTGGATTCTACAACATACCTCCTTCTCCTCGCACTATTGTCCCAACAACGGAACCATTTGTTGAAATAGATCTATCGATAGGGGTTCACACTCCGTCGACACCTCGAAACACCACAATCTCCTTGAGCACCGAACTAGACAGGTTTTACCCAGTTCAACAACACCTGCAAAGCAGATGAAGTCTCACCCGAGATGTTCGAGGGAGAGCTACAAGAACCAAGTTTCCACAATAAGGAGGAGGATCTTTGCACATCTATTTTCCTGCTATCTTCTTACTATCGCAACATTAACCAATGATTCAGGAAGTGGTTTTATCATCACGTATTCATATCCAACCCCATAAAAAACCATTCATATTGGATAAAATCATTATATCTATCCATAAACAGATCGACAAGCATGAAATCATTCAGTATGCAGAGACATCACATCATTCAGAAACATAAACAGTATTGCAGCAATTACTCATTTAGATTGCATTAGTAAAATAGTAAAAGAAGAAAACATAACATCATAGATTAATACATAGTGGTTCCAACATCATCGCATGTGTCATATTACTTCTGTGCATTGAAACAGGTTCCTGAAATACATTTTCATATTTGCAACAAAGAACAAATAGATAGATCAATCTTCCACAGATGTTGAAAAGATCATCACCCATACAATTATGCTTCTTTCTATCTGCTTCCTTTCCTAATACATTCCTAATTCTATATATAGGCTTGCGTCTTTACAAAATGGTCCACATTAACTGACTCTTCAACTAAATTGGACCAAAAACTACAAAATTAGGACCAAAAAGTACAAAACTTATGACCAAGCTGACTCTTTGTTGACTTCTTCATCTTGCACAATATCCTTCATCTTGCGTACTATCCTTCGACTTGCGCATTACGTGCATCCATATCGCTGCTTCTGTACTACACGCATCCAAACCGTCTGCCAACAATTTTATCTTTAGATTAGGGTTTATCTTGTGATTAGGGTTTATCTTGTATTTGGATTATATTATGTTCTTGGGTTATCTCTCTCTGGAAGAGCATTATCATAACAATGTACTTGGTTGACAATTCTATATTGAAGAAGTTCTGCTGGGTCTTCTTCCCCATGAGGGTTTCCTAGGATAAATTCTTGTGTACTATGTGAATATATTTCTTTCAATGATAATCATGTATGTTGTTATTACGCTCTGAAATTAAATGCTAATGGAATCTAAATACACATAATATCTTAAGAAAAATGTTAACATGGAATGCGAGCAACCTTGAAAGAGGCATTTTCACAGTCCAAGAAGATCTTAGAACAAACTTGAATTAGTATCATTCTTGGAGTTAAAACTTTCCCACCACCCATTGCTTTCCTACCTTAAAGGCATGGTCACTCCTTCATCTATTTGATCAGCTGGGCACTTCAAAATTTTTTTATTGATATATGCAATACATACTTCAGGGCTGCAACAAGTCTAAACAGTCAGCAATCCAATAATAAAAGGTTCGTTGTACCCTACAAATTTCCTCGTAACTCATCACAGAGCATATTCTTCTACTAAGGTGGTGCTAAGAATTGGTTCATATAAATTAAGGTAATGGTGGAGGTTCCAAATCACATAAGTCCGGGGTTTTTATTTTATGAACTTTCATTCACAGGTAATTCAACAGGAAACGAAGGAGAAAAAACCTCTTGATATGAAGTTTTAGTTGTAGTCTAATTGCAAAGGATGATTCCACCAATGATGATGAGAAGATATCATCCAATGGAAGAAACATGATGATGTGCAGAGTTTCTAACGCTGAGAGTGACAATTGCATATATGTATGATCAAATAAATAATTAAGTTCACAAGGGGATAAAGTGTTGAGTTGCAATTTGAGCACTTCTTGTTTTATTGTTGTATGTGACCTGGATACATATTTCTTTGAAATCAAAAAGAATAAAAGTGAGAAGCACGAGTTTGAGAACCCTCATAGTAATATCCTGTATCACAGGGCATCTTTGATTTGGTTTTTAGAAAGAAGTTTTGTCCACTTATTCCTCTATTTGATTGCATAAATTTAAGATGTAAGAGTAATCCACTATTGCTAGAGCCCACCAGATTCTTACATATCACAGAAATATTGAAAAGAGTGTTTCTGAGTTCTGAATGAGGTTATTGTTAAAGTACATTGAGTGAATAAAATAGATATGCATTTATAATACATACAGATGAAGAAAATAATGTGATGATCTTTAGAGATAAATAAAGACCGAGATATGTAGTTTGGACATGCTTGTAATTGAAGATCCTCTGGGTTTACATTAGATCGATAATTGCAGGTCGAGTTGATTAAAGAGTACATAGATTCATGAGATTGACAGTACATTGAATTGCTTGTAACTACAGTTTAATAACTTATCAAGTCAATGTAGTGGTTGGAAGAATGTTATGAAACCTGGGTTATGCATAATGCTAGAATGAATATGCTATTGCACTGGGACTATTTTTGCAGGAATAAAAGGCTTGAGGATCTGAGGCCATGACATGAGCAAAACAAACCTCAGATACATAGTAGCACTTCGTAGGAATGCGCCAAGATAACACCAGATAAAAATGATACTGTTGGAGTTTGAAACCCATGATAAATATGATATCCATCATATTTTCTTGCAAATCATATGAAGTATAGTGGTTGTGTAACACTTGTATTTCATAGAATTCAAAATCTGATCTCTTGGTGTGATCATAGTTAAAGCTACAAAAATGTGGATATTGATGATAGAGAAGATCACATGTTTGTAAACTAATAATGATAGTGAGCAACAAATATTTTCTGTATTGGAGCAGCATAAGTTAACTTAAGGAAACTACAACATTGGCAGTTGTTTGAAAGATATTATGACAGAGTGACAACTACATGGAAATGTCAAGGATAATATATGCTAACATGGAAGATACATGAAGAAATACAGACAGTTCTATCTCAAGGTTACATGACCATGATGATGTTTTAGCATGGAGACATGACTCAAACATAATCATTCCTAACAAGTTGATCACATGAAATCTCTTCTTACAAGGTATGCATGATTTGAATTTTGAATTATAAGATTTAAGGAATGCATGTTATTATCAAGAAACAATGGCTCCTAAATTATTGAAGAAAAGATAAAGATATAAGAAGATGATGATCCCTAGAAGAGGTATGCCAGATATAACTAGCAAAACACATAAGGACCGACTTGCGATAATCCAACTATGTTTTTTTATGAATCCTTCCTAACTCACCATGTGTTTGGATCTTGACTAGTGTATATTCTTATCATGATATTTCTTGAAGTTTGAGTTTAAAAGAGATTACATGATTGTAATACCTTCTACCTTAATTATCTTATGAATAACAATAATAGTATGTGTTTGACAAAGAGTTCTGTGTAAAAGAGTGATCTATGAAACCCTTATAATAAATAAGTTGGAAATAAATGTGTAGAATAATAATGCTTATGATGAGTTACCCGAGTAGCTATGCTAGAGTACATTTGCATACAAAATGATCATATATGCTAAATGTCATGTCCCCGTATTTTGGGACATTAAAAGTGTTGACCATGATGAAATTCTTAGGGGCTCAAATTGACATTAATTATTCTTCCTAGGAAAAATCTTGCTAATAATTATTTTGAGGCATGTATTTAATTCAATTTCATCTTTTTATTAATTATGCAACTAAATGATGTGGAAATAAACTGTCCAAGTCAAGTAAGCACTAGAGTCCAAAAAAGTTGCCAAAAACAAGAAAAGAGGACTATTTCAGGAAAATCATCATAAAACCAAAAAGCAGGATAAAACAAGAAAAACAGGGAAGTATGAAAAGAAGGAAGTTCAGAAAAGAAGGAAACTTGGAAAAAGAGGAAAAATAAGGAAAGACAAAGCAAAGAAAATAAAGGAAAGTATGTCCACTCATGGGTGACCTATTCTTACAGGTCACCAAGACAAGTAACTTGCTCTACAGGTCAACATTAATTCTATAAAAGAAGTATTCCAACTCCATTATTCAGTTTGGTTGATGATTTGATTGCTTGATGCTTATGTGAGCATTACTTCCGAGTGTTTTGCCTCAAACTACTGGGAGATGAGCCCCAACATTCCATTCCCCTCTCCTTCCATCCTATTATCTTACATTGCAAGTGTGGAGCGCTATCTTGCAAACATTGAAGGATTATCAGATTCATTCATAGTCTCCATCAAGTTTAGGTTGAGCTCCAGTGAATCCCATGCTTCACCTATGCTCACATCCCCTTGCTGGTCATGATCCGGGCCTCCTGCCCCTTATTTTTGGAGCATCCTTGTAATAGTAAGTCCATTATGTAATTCCTATTCTTTGGTGTCATAATATTCTTAAAATTACATTTATCAGGTCTAAACATCTCTACCCATAAATAATCTTGTCTCAGTTTCACCAATAAGGCATATTTTATCAATGTATGAGGGAAAATGAATAAATATGAGTGCTATAATAAATATGCCATGCCAGGGAGATATTTAAGAGAGTTTACATGTTTAGAGAGCTGATATTTAACTCTGTTACATTTCTTATTTATTACATAAATGAATTTTGGATGATTTAACTGCTCTTTTTAGACCCTAGCTAGATTACTAGCTTTTTTTATAACTAGTTTTACTAAAATTGATGTAAAACAAGTTATGTTAGCTCAAAATGAGCCCTGTCAGCTCCCATGGGTCACTAAAAGTCCCAAATTCCCATACCCAGATCCATAACTATTTTTTGTTTTGGTTGTACCATCTTTTGGGATCCTCCTTTGCGTAGGGTTTCCCTTGGTCAAAACTGCCAAAAAAACCCAAATTCATCCAAAAGTTCTCAAAAATTTCCAGAACTTCAGAAAAATATCCAAACCCTTTAATTATGTTATATTAATTCTGGAAAAAACCTCTGCAAGTTTCCAGAATCCCCTGGTTGAAACAGACCGAACTACCCTCCTTAGTTTCACGGTTTGGTTGCCCAGAAGCGTGGTAGTAGGCTTCCGCAGTGTGGATTCTGAACCCTAAATGGAACCAGATATAAATGTGATAGGGGAGAGATATTTCCATGTCTGAATTCCTTTTGTTTCTTCCTGATGCTCACACCTTTTTCCTGCAAATTTTCCCAAAAGAATTCCCTAATTCTCATAGTCTGAGAAGGTTTTCTGTGAATTAATTCAATTTCATAATTTTTAATTTAAATTGCATAATTAAAGAGTGTTCAGGTATGCACATAAAACTTGGGACATCACATTGTTATCAGAGCTCTTTCCTTGGATCATCCTGTGGAAAGAAATCTCTCACTAAAGAAATTTGCAGCCATGTCATACTATGAGGATGACTATGATGAGCATTATGAAGAATACTGCCGAAGATATGAAGAAGAATAAATCCTCTATGTTGATGGAGGAATACTAAAACATGAATATGATGAAGACTATTGGACATCATATCAGGAAGATATTAGATATGATTCTCCAATGGTTAAGAAAAACTTGATAGAGATCATTGAAGCATGTGAGAACACGCCTCACTACTATGAGGACTATCTAGCTTTGGGTAGGAATATTTGTGCAAACCTTTCTTTTGGAGATTAAAATTATTTCAAGTATGGGTTCTATCCTAAGCATGATTATGAGCATTCTTTCAATATCAGCAAGCCATCCAGAGAGGAACCCAGTTGTTCCACCTCTCTGAGAAAAGAAGAAGAAGGAACCAAAGGTGAAGATTCCTCAAATCCATCTGCATATTCAAGATTTAAGAGTTTGTTTGGTTTTTATTCAAATAGATACTTTGAATATTGTGACATGAGTACCCCTAAATATGAAAAATTCTCAAGTTGCTTGGAGGAGAATAGAAATGAAGAAGCGGAAGATATCCATGAAGTGAAGTGCAAATCACCACAATGTGGTTGCATAGGAGGAGAAGTTGAAGAGGAATGGACTTCAAGCTTCTTGGTGGGTGATCTTCAAATCACTACTCAATATGTGGGCTTATGTATGGCTGAATATACATCTTTTGGATCAGATTCAAAATATGATTACAAATCAGAGTTAGAGTCACCTCAAGAGCCACATACAAAAGAAGAAATCAAGGCCACACCGCTAGTGTGTGAAGCAGAGGAATCGGTGGGTGAACAAGCCATCATAATTACACCACATAAGGAGGATAACATGACACGTGGCAAGTTAGTAATTATGATTTTTATGTGCCATTGTGTAAATATGATATGGCAGCCACTTCCAGTGAAAATTTCATAATGGTTGAGCCCCCTAGTGATGGGGTTTAGAATTCTAGTGTCAAAAATGAAAGGAGTATGAAGGATGAAACTTTGAGAGAATATATTTCTGGTGCACCAAGAATGAATGAGAACTTAAGTTTCATCCCAAATTATGTTGTTGAGGACTTAAAAGATTAATATATTGCATCAACAACATATGGATCATATTGCAAAACCTCGAGTGCACTGCATGAAATTGATTCGGTGATGGAAAATAAAGAGGAGGAACATCTACAAGAACCTTATCTTCTTGTAGGGTCATTGAATATGGATGAATAGAAGATCCAAGAGGCCCTAAAAATTCTCCATGACACTCATGCTTCAGTGTCAAACATGTGTTGGGAATTTTCTTTAATGGAAGACCAATCTTCCTTTGAAGCCATGGATAATATCCAGAAAGCAATGTCCACAATCAAAGGTAATTTCTCACAATTGCTTCTAGATATTGTGGGAAGCATCACTGCATGATCAAGAAATTATTTTCATATATGAATAAGAGAAATACAAGATCAAAGGTGATTTGTTTCCCACCCAAGATTCTTTGAAATACACTCAAAGTGCTCTCCACTACAACAAATCCTGGAATTAGCGTCCCATTTAGCATCCCTTTTTAGTGTAATTTTTTTTTACATTGAGTGGTTAAACCAGACTCTAAATGGGGCGCGTAATGGACAAAACTTAAAGCGTCTCAAAAAGAATCCTTTTTTGCGTCCTAGATAGCATCCTTTATGGCATCCAAAATATCGTCTATTTTTTTGCTTCCAAAATAGCGTCCAACTTTTCGACCTAAATAACGTCCTATTTTGCTTCCTATAGAGTGCCCGTTATTGCTTCCTATAGAGCGTCCACTTTTTCTTCCTAAATGGCATCCCAGTTAGCACCATATTTGCATCCAATATTGCATCCATTTTTGCTACCACTTTAGCATACCATTTTGCACCACATTTTACTTCCAAAATAACGTCCAAGTTTGCTTCCTAAATAACGTCCTATTTTGCTTCCAAAATAATGTCCAACTTTGGTTCCTAAATAACGTCCTATTTTGCTTCCAAAATAACGTCCAACTTTGCTTCCTAAATAACGTCCTATTTTTCTTCCACGTTTTACTTCCAAAATAATGTCCAACTTTGCTTCCTAAATAACATCTCATTTTGCACCACGTTTTACATCCAAAATAATGTCCAACTTTGCTTCCTAAATAACGTCTTATTTTTCTTCCTATAGAGTGTCTGTTGTTGTTTCCCTAGAGAGCGTCCGCTTTTGCTTCCCTAGAGAGCGTCCGCTTTTGCTTCCCTAGAGAGCGTCTGCTTTTGCTTCCTAAATGGCATCCCTGTTAGCACCATATTTGCATCCATTTTTGCTACCACTTTAGCATCCCATTTTGCACCACGTTTTAGCGCCAATTTTTGCAACCAATGTTGCTTCTAGATGTAGAACATAGTGGGATTCTGTTTTAGCTCATGTTTTTGCTTCCTTATTAGCACCATAATAGACTTGTTATTTAATGCCTACAACCATATCCAATTGTGTGCTATTATTTTTATTATATCAATTTATTATAATTATTCATTAATTTCAATGGTTTTCATTTATCATTTACTTCATAGTTCTTAAATAACATAATGAAACATCCAATTTAATTGTAGATACAATTATTGAGATTAATTGCATAGCATTTATGAATAAATTTAAGAGAAACATGCAACATTTATCCAAAATGGTAATATTAATTTTCTATTAAAAGGTCATCAACAAATTTCGATATATATAAATTTAAAATATCATAATGATAACATTGACATTATTTTTCAGTCAAAATAAGTGAAATTATAAAACATCATCACATCAATAATATATCATACAGATAATCATATTAAGGTTAAAAGAACAAGTGAACAATATATAGTGAAAATATCAATATCACAATAAATATTAAAAATCAAAATTTATCAACAGTAATCCAAGTTTATATGTCAACATGAATTTTCATACAAATCAAAATGACCCAAAATGTAATATGAACTTGGATAATCACAAAAATAAAAATATGTGTCTAGTAGCATGGAGAAAGCCAAAAACATCCACAATCTCAATAGAAGCGTCAATGGCTACCATCATCATCATCCCCATCCTCATCATCTATCCCAACATCATATCCATCATCATTTTCATTTGATCCAACTGTATCATTATTAGTGATATCTTTTTCAAGTACATTGGTGGAAACATAATCAGTATCATCAGCTTTGTCACCTTCACTGTTTTTCTACAAATACCAAGAAATAATCAATTTAAAACATTAGTAACAATTTCATTACATAATGCATATTCTGTGTTATATTGCAAATATTAGTGTGATCATTTATGCATTCTCACGAGTTTTTCAACCATGAATATAAACATCATCTCATCAACATATAGTAACCACACATGTTGTATCCACAACCATGCATACACACACATGTACACCATACATTTTCATATCACAATAGAGGAAGACATAGAGGCAAAGAATTAAAACCTGAAATGCCATTAGCTAACCCATGTAACTTGAGAAGAGAACAAGCCTACCCATATGAGTATCAACTTAGAATGGCCAGTGACAACATCTAGAATGAATAAATAAATTATGCTTTACAAGACAATACAATGTTTAGGCCAAATTCTTCTTCAAATATATGCTAACTACATTTAGAGTTATTGAAGAAACATTGAACTTGAACTTTACCATCTCAAGTGAAAGTTGAAATTAACATGATTCTTTCTAAATCAAAACAAAATGATTAAAGTTGTCTAGTCTATCTTTTGTGAAAGTTCAACTAATATGATTTTATTTATAAAAAAAACTAAGGTTATCTTATCTAAACTTAATAAACGGTAGTGAAGATGCTCGGTTTTTAATAAGGATATGCTAAAAGTTTGATCCACTTTATTTAATAATGCTTCAAAACTTTAAGGAATTTAACATAGTGGAGTCAAAACCATACCAATTGAGACAAAAGGTGTGAGATTATAGACCAACACGTATAATACAAAACTACAAAACCAAGCAATACTTTACCATTCATTCAAATTCCATTACAAATATGTTTATTCCTCATTAGGATTTTAGTATAAACACACATGGAATTCAGATTTCAACATCTTTTTTAGGATTTGCTACATGAGTAATTTGTAGAGTTAATTACTTGCTCAACATTCCATTTGCGACATGAGTACTTTGCCTAACTACCAAGTGGTCAAAGGAACTAGATGCATGTTGCATGTTCCATCCATTTGCATTCCAAATTTGTGTGAGGGTGGTAATAAAAACTAAGCTGATTTTCTTTAGTACTATATGTTCAAGTGTACTATTCTTCTTGTGTAACTATACTATGTTAAATACTACTTGTCTAGTTGTAAGAGATACCACCAATTATCATGCTCTACCTCACAAAAAATTCAGTCAAAATCCATAATGATAATCCCATATGGTTCAAACAGTCACACGAAACCTACAATAGTTTCCATTTAAAGTGTTTGACAAAGATTCAAGGCAGATTGCTTCCACCATAAGCTACAGTAGTTGGCTAGTAAAGTGCTTGTGAAAATTTGTGAGACAAATCTCTCCCACGCAAGGTGTGGAAGCCTAATATTGGAGAAAGAAAACCTACATCATTCAATTAGTAGGATTGTAAGGAATTATAGGAGAAGGTTGTGAGAAAACCATGCCCAAAGTCAACCAAGGGAACAATTAACATTTTGATTGGGACATTACAGAGCTGTATCCACTTTAACCACTTGGATTGCTTATACCCATCATATGTGCATAAATACAATTTAAGGAATCAATTCACCACCTCATTTTGGCCATCTATCTACAGATGGAAAGTTGTACTCATCTTGAAGGATGTTCCTTGCAAATTCTAGCTTGAAAACAACTATAGCCAAAAATGAACTCTAAATCTAGGGTATTTAACACAAATCATTAGGATTTTAGTATAAACACACATGGAATTCAGATTTCAACATCTTTGTAGATTTAATTACTTTCTTAGCATTTGCTACATGAGTAATTTGTAGAGTTAATTACTTGTTCTATATTCCATTTGGGACATGAGTACTTTGCCTAACTACAAAGTGGTCAAAGGAACTAGATGCATGTTGCAAGTTCCATCCATTTGCATTCTAAATTTGTGGGAGGGTGGTAATAAAAACCAAGCTGATTTTCGTTAGTACTACATGGTCAAGTCTACTATTCTTCTTGTGTAACTACACTATGTTAAATACTACTTGTCTAGCTGTAAGAGATACCAACAATTATCATGCTATATCTCACCAAAAATGTAGTCAAAATCCATAATGATAATCCCATATGGTTCAAACAGTCACACGAAACCTACAACAGTTTCCATTTAAAGTGTTTGCCAATGATTCAAGGGAGATTACTTACACCATAAGCTACAACAGTTGGCTAGTAAAGAGTCTTGTGAAAAGTTGTGAGCCAAATATCACCCACGCAAGGTCTGGAAGCCTACTATTGGAGAAGGAAAACCTACAACAATCAATTAGTAGGATTGTAAGGAATTATAGGAGAAGGTTGTGAAAAAAACCATGCCCAAAGTCAACCAAGGGAACAATTAACATTTTGCTTGGGACATTACAGAGCTGTATCAACTTTAACCACTTGGATTGCTTATACCCATCATATGTGCATAAATAGAGTTTAAGGATTCGATTCACCACCTCAGTTTGGCCATCTATTTACAGATTGAAAGTTGTACTCATATTGAAGGATGTTCCTTGCAAATTCCAGCTTGAAAACAACTCTTGCCAAAAATGAACTGTAAATAAAGGATCTTTAACACAGATCATTATGATTTTAGTATAAACACACATGAAAATCAGATTTCAACATCTTTGTATATTTAATTACTTTGTTAGCATTTGCTACATGAGTAATTCGTAGAGTTAATTACTTGTTCAACATTCCATTTGGGACATGAGTACTTTGCCTAACTACAAAGTGGTCAAAGGAACTAGATGCATGTTGCAAGTGCTATCCATTTGCATTCCAAATTTGTGGGAGGGTGGTAATAAAAACCGAGTTGATTTTCTTTTGTACTACATGTTCAAGTCTACTATTCTTCTTGTGTAACTACACTATGTTAAATACTACTTGTCTAGTTGTAAGAGATACCACCAATTATCATGCTCTACCTCACCAAAAATGCAGTCAAATCCATAATGATAATCCCATATGGTTCAAATAGTCAAATGAAACCTACAACAGTTTCCATTTAAAGTGTTTGACAAAGATTCAATGCATATTGCTTCCACCATAAGCTACAATAGTTAGCTAGTAAAGTGCTTGTGAAAATTTGTGAGCCAAATCTCTCCCATGCAAGGTCTGGAAGCCCAATATTGGAGAAGTTTAAATTCAACAAAATAGAATAGAAACTAGGGAAACCAGTTTTATAGAAAAAAAACATAACTTATATTGATGTTCATAGATGAACGAAAGAGATCAATGGGGAAGTGTATCACATCATCAAAATGTGTAAGACATCTTTGGATTAAATATTTAAAGTAATACAAAACAAATAGACACAAATGTATGATGCTACTAGATAATAAAATTGCTTGTGATACTAGGTGAAAATACAAAACTAATATGGTTAATCAAAGTACCTGGTACCCTCATTGATTAACTATGGAATATACAAGGCCTATAACAAGATGACATTTGAAAATAAGTTACAGCTTGAATTGAAAATAACTTTAATGCCATCGGACCTCGTTGCAGAGTCCAATTAGATAGTGGGGTAAATTTTATTAGGACAACGAAGTAAGGTTACCCTCTGTTACCCCCTGTTTGTATGGCGTAAATTTTGAAACCTTTTCAGACCTTGCAAGAATTTATGGGCACCTAGCTGATATCATTTGCTAATATTCAAATCCTGGGCAGCATCTAATTGAATTTTGGACAAGCATGGATCAGCCATGCAAAGGTCTTGTGAGCATAGAATAATATTCAATCCCAATTTAGATATGGAGGACACTTGAAGGTTTGAGCATTCATGGGGATATTTCAGTGTTTTCTTGGGAGAAGATATGAAACTCTTATAACAGTAGGAAACCAATAGCATATTGAGGGTTACACGTGGATGGATGAGATAGCTTCTTGACACTGGTTCACAATTCAAATTTTGTTGATGCCATAGGAGTGATTCTGCTAGCTTATGGATGTTCCTGGAATATGCGGGCTAGGAAATTTAATTGACCTTGATACACTCTCTTATGGTTCATTGTTATGGTGCATGTTTCCTTAAAGCAATTTTGTTTTATTTGGGACTGGAAGCTTTCTCTTACACTTGCCATCACTTGTAACCTGTAGATTCGAAAATCAAAATTGCTTTGCGGGAAAGAGATGTCTATTTCCTAAAATTAATGAATTAATCAGAGCTACAAAATCAAGCTATGGTTAAGCCAAAATTTTGCCAAGGGCTTCTAGGTGTGGAATAGAGCATTGGTTTAGGTTGCAGGAAAACTTGATGATGCACATTTCCAGCATACTCCATGCCTTTGAATATCTAAGGGATGCGTGTTGCAGTTACCATTACCATGGAACAACAATTGAGACAGGAATTTGAAGGGCTTGTGGTGGGTGCAGGTATCATTACAAGCATTGTCGTTACTTCAGGATTCAACTATGAGTGAATACATGACATGGTTGCTTGAGAATGCTCCCCCATACTCCACAATACTCAAAGAGGTCAATCAATACACTAATGAAGATATAGAAGAGGATACAACAATGGATATCACTGCTATAAAATCTATTTCAAAACAATGCATTATTACATCATCTGAACTGAACATGTCAGACTGGGATGGAAAAATTCCAATGGAGTGCTATGTCAAGCCTCAGGAAGTGAATTGGTTGAATCATTACAACCTTCATGATATTGTCAGTTGAGAAGTAAGTAGCCATGGCCATCTTACGCCTATCAAGTGGCATGACAATGTTACCTGTCAGTAAGCTATTTGATTATGGGAAGTCTACAGTGGCCAACAGATGCAACTTCACTTGATCATATTAAGGAGGGATTCAGCCTTAAACATGGCTTCCCAAATTGTTGTGGGGAAATAGATGCAACCCATGTTAAACTTGAGATTTCATACAAGGAGTCATCCATTGATTGGTATAACCGTGAATATAATTACAGTATACTTGTTCAGCCCTTTGTATATAGTAATTTGTGCTTCCTTGACATTTCCACTGGTTGGCCTGGGTCTCTTAAAGATGCTGGTCTATTAAGGAATTCTTCCTTTTACAGGCTATGTGAGGAAGGTGCAATAATTAATGGCCCTGTGGTACCCTTTGGGGGTTATGGCATGAGAGAGTACATCAATGGGGATAATGCCTATCCAATCCTACCCTGGTTGATTATGCCTTTTTCGGGGCAACTAACTAATGAACAAAGACTCTTCAACTTCAAGCTGTCCTACACACTGAATGTTGTGGGGTGTGCTCTTGAAAAACTAAGGAACACGTGGAAACTTATACAAACAAAGATCAAGAAACACAATATGAAGATGGTACCCTGGACAATCCTTTCCTGTTGCATATTATATAATATGCTTCTTTCAACCAAAGCATATGAGAATGAAAATTTGAATTAGAAAATTGACGAGTCAGGGAATGGACATAGTAGAGGTAAAACCAGATGTAATCTCAAGCATCCTGGATCTCTTGGAGCTATATTTGGCATGGATCTTTTGCTTACAATCTAGGATATGAAAAAACTTAGCTCAATGTCATTCTGAGTCAACTTCACCAAATGAAAACCAGTTTCCTTTCTGATTGTGGCCCCAAACTTTACTTCATTCCTAGATCTAAAGATGAAAGGGGATTTTGTCTACCAGTCAAACCACCATTTTTGGCATCCAATTGAGCATGAACAGGATATAGTGGCACACCTTACAGTTCTAATATGAAGAGACAGAACCCCAACATTTAGAGCTTTTTGTAATAGCAACATCATTTCTCACGGCTGATTTTGTAACCTTGATAGATTTTCACCTTAACATGATTTTTGGAAAAGGCATACATTGGAGGGTTGATTTTGGAAAGTAGAGGTAGAGGCAGAGATATAATACTGAATGAGAACGGCCAGCTTGTATACATGAATGCCATGCTAAATAGATTGAACAACAACACTGCTAGAACCATTCAGGGGGAAGAATAATGTAGCCATTCAAAATATGCAATCACAATGGTTGTGGCGATATTTCTAATAAACCAGATTGGCCATGCATTGAAGAAAAGAGTGATCCTCTGGATATATGTCGTGAGGATCCAAATGTTAAAATCGTGGGAACCCTACAACACTCAATTAGTAGGATTGTAAAGAATTATAGTAGAAGGTTGTGAGAAAAACCATGCCCAAAGTCAACCAAGGGAACAATTAACATTTTTCTTGGGACATTACAAGGCTATATCCACTTTAACCACTTGGATTGCTTAAACCCATCATATGTGCACAAGGAATCGATTCACCACCTCAGTTTGGACATATATCTACAGATGGAAAGTTGTACTCATCTTGAAGGATGTTCCTTGGAAATTCCATCTTGAAAACAACTCTTGCCAAAAATGAACTGTAAATTTAGGATCTTTAATGCAAATCATTAGGATTTTAGTATAAACATACATGGAATTCAGATTTCAACATCTTTGTAGATTTAATTACTTTGTTAGCATTTGCTACATGAGTAATTTGTAGAGTTAATTACTTGTTCAACATTCCATTTGGGACATGAGTACTTTGCCTAACTACAAAGTGGTCAAAGGAACTAGATGCATGTTGCAAGTTCCATCCATTTGCATTCCAAATTTGTGGGAGGGTGGTAATAAAAACCAATCTGGTTTTCTTTAGTACTTCATGTTCAAGTCTACTATTCTTCTTGTGTAACTACACTATGTTAAATACTACTTGTCTAGTTGTAAGAGATACCACCAATTATCATGCTCTACCTCACCAAAAATGCAGTCAAGATCCATAATGATAATCCCATATGGTTCAAACAGTCACACAAAACCTACAACAGTTTCCATTTAAAGTGTTTGACAAAGATTCAAGGCAATTTGCTTCCACCATAAGCTACAACAGTTGGCTAGTAAAGTTCTTGTGAAAAGTTGTTAGCCAAATCTCTCCCACGCAAGGTCTGGAAGCCCAATATTGGAGAAGGAAAACTTACAATAGTCAATTAGTAGGATTCTAAGGAATTATAGGAGAAGGTTGCGAGAAAAACCATGGCCAAAGTAAAAAAAGGGAACAATTAACATTTTTCTTGGGACATTATAGATATGTATCCACTTTAACCACTTGGATTACTTATACCCGTCATATGTGCATAAATACAATTTAAGGAATTGATTCACCACCTTTGTTTGGCCATCCATCTAGTAGGAGGTAGGAGCAAGTACTTTATAATCAATTCTAGAATAGATAACCACAATATAATACTTCTGTTATGAAATTGCAATAGTCAATAACACTTCAGAAATAGATGAAAAATTATCCAAAACAATGCCAACTTACCATATAATATGTACCCCAAGGATTAGGGTAAGGGTCATACCTCAAGAGGGTAAGAGAAGCCACTAAATTAGTAAATTAAATCTGGAAATAACTAACTAGATATGGTTTAAACCCTTATCACCCCTCAAAATAGATGGTGGACCCACCTAAAACTTTCCAACAAATGTCCAACCCCCCAAGGGTCAATCCTAGGCCTTTTCCTTGCCTTTTTAGGTTTTCAAGGCTTGCTGATTTGACTGATGTACCTTTTGTATCTGTTATACTAGATCTGAAAACTACCTTGGATAACAGAAAACATGGAATATTTTTCAATAAAACAACAGGAAAGACGTGCCCTTGGGAATTCACCAAGACACCTACTAGGGCACACTTTCCAATGGAGCACAATTCCAAAATTCACGATATTTTGTTAAATATGATTTCTACATTTTTACAGTTTTTCCAAATATTTTTTTCATAATTTTGAAATATGTACAACAGAGTTTTGATCAAATTTAAGAAGAGAAGGGGTTTAGTCCTTAACCATAGGGAAATAAGAGATCAAGGTTAATGTCCCTTTTCAATTTGGTTTTCAAGATTTACCAATTAGAGAAAAGACTAATAATCCTATATAGGTCAAAGTATCCTTAGCCTAATTAAGGAAAACAATGAACTTCTAGGCCCTACTATGTAGATCTCCTTCAAGAGGAAAGTCTCCTCAAATAAGATTGACAAGATGTAAGTAAATCCCTAACTTTATTTGCTTAAGGTGCACAATAACAACATCAAACAAGAAAATTAAAATATCTTACCAACATCCACTAAGAAAAGAGCAAGAGAAACCTTAGATCCTTAGTCGTGAGTTATAACAGCCATTCTTTGAATCAACCTTGAGAGATAGAAAACCCTAAAAATTCATCACAGACTGTTCTTACCTGCAAAATAAGTTGCATGTTGAGATTGTACACCCATCAACATATTAATCAACACTTCCTGTAACTTCTCCTAGTGTATCAGTAGTCTCTAGAACCTGCACAAACAACAAGAGTATAAGTTCTAGGCAATGAAACGAAAGTATGCCACATATGAAATATATATAAAGACAACTTCCAAACAATGAAAACATATTATATGTTCATGCGCAATTGTTTCCATTGGCATTTAGGTGCTTATTTTTCAATGTCAAGAAACCCAGTTGCTTGGTCCTAGAAAACATAATTATTTGTCTTAAAACACATGTAGGAAACATTAGAAACATGTGAAAATTTTACTTTAAGAGAAGTGTTTTTGAGTGGTGGACTGAGGAATGATAGCATGAAAAAAAACACTGCCTCTGATAACAAAAGGCACATTCTTCTATATTCTACAAGTCATTCTTCCAGATAAAGGAAATACAAATTTTTTCATCTAGTGTTTCTAACAATATGACCAACATGTAATTAATAGTGTTGTTCATTAACATTTCTACTAAAGGACAAGGTTGTTTTAGAGGGTCTTAGGCACATGATTCCAGAAAGTTGTCCATATGGAATAGAGATCCATCATGACGACCCAGTATGATAGGAATTGGAGATGGAGGTGTGAAAATCCTATTTATATATGTAGTTTAAGCCATATAAACCTTGTTATATATAAGTAAAGAAGAAAATACAAAGCATGTATGCTTGTTCAGATCGCCATGCCAATGTGATTGAATAAAGATTGTGTAAAAATGCAAGAAAACTATGTTTCAAAGTGAGCATAAGTGAGAGGGTATAAAATATGTTCAATAGGCTATGTTCTTTTATATAAATCAATAACATAAATGTGGGAATGAATTCAATATCTATCTACCAAAAAAAGGATTCACAATAATACATATAATATACCTTATAAAGTGGCCAAATTTATAGCTCCAATACACAGGTCCAACGCAAGTACATCTATGACCCTATTATCATCTAAATGACCCTATATAAGATTAACCTTTATGACCACACTATAGTATACACTTTTTCATGTAAAGAAATCAAATTATTCAACTTGCTAAACAAATATGATTTTTGTCATCATACCTACTATCAAGGTCATAGTCCACTGGTTGACATCTATTTTATCCAACATCTCAAATTCTTTCTAGGGATCCTGATCTAAGGTTGCGTACCATTCTAGAAGAGACCTTGGAAAAATGAAGAGATGGAGACTAAAAAATACTCCAAACACTCTAAACAACATCAAAAGATTACAAACATCACCAGTATGCTATAAATGTGAAAAATCGGTACAAATAACAGCAAACAACTCAAGAATATCAAATACGAGTGATAAAATACTTTGAAATCCAGTAAGTTAAAGATGAAACCTTCTTTTTTCCTTTTATATTCACCAACGGTTTCTGAGGATAAGGACCTGGGCACTCCAACATTTTTCCATCTCCCCTGCCAGGTTCTCCAACAACGAAGAGCCCTCCTTTAAATATGAATGTGATATATGGAGTGAAAGTGAATGCCAAGTAAGTACCCTGTTAGGTTTGAACCCTGAACTATTCCAAACTCAAAATCTAATAACTCGTAGGCATCATAGTGGTTATGTGGATAAAACCTGACCAAAAAGAAATCGTCATCTTGTATGCCCACAAGCAAATGTGTGAATCTTCCTCCTATTCCACATCACCTAGCACTGAACTTGGGGTAGGTGTATACCTTACAAGCTTCATTTTCCTCGTTAACATCTCCAACATTGTATATATTTCCTCTGATTGTGGGTGTGATCTGTCTCACACATAGAATGTATGAACCTTGTTGTTTATCTCGATCTAGCTGCACCCTTTCTTTGTTTTTAATACCTTGTCTTTCATCATCTTTATCACCTCTACTTTACCCCATTGTCTAGTAGTAGCATACATATTTCCTAACAATATATAGTTTCCAACATTTTTTGGCTCCAATTCAAAAAGGCGCCTTGCTACACATCCCCCTAACATTACATTGCAATGTATTCTGCAAGCTCCAAGTAAGGCTCCCCACACACCAGAATTAGCCTACATTGGCATCATCTTTACAAATCTCTCTACCTCATCCAAGTACCCAACACGTCCTAGAAGGTCAACCATGCATGCAAAGTGCTCCACTGTGGGTGTAATGTGATAATCCATGCTCATGGAATTCAAGTATTTCCACCCTTCTGCGACCAGGCCAGCATGGCTACAAGCAGACAAAAGGACAACCAAGGTAATATGATTTGGCTTCAAGCCTTCCTTTTGCATCTCATCAAAAATATTAAGGGCCTCTTTCCAATGTCCATTCATTCCATACCCTGCAATCATAGAAGTCCATGACACAATATTTCTTTCAAGCATTTTATCAAATGCTTAGCGAGCAACCTCCATGCTTCCACATTGACTGTACATATCCACAAGGTTGCTGCCTACATGCACATTATATTCAAACCCAAGTCTGATAATATAATTGTGGACCTCCTTTCCCTGTTTCAGAGCTGCTAGGCGACCGCATGCAGGAACAACAGTAGTAAGGGTGATTGAATTGGGTTTGGTGCCATCCTATTCCATTTGACCAAATAACTTCAATGCCTCATCCAGAGACCCGCACCGTGCATTCCCGACAATGATGGCAGTCCATGAGACCATGTCTCTCTCACACATATTGTCAAACACTTGGTGTGCTACCACTATTCTTTGGCATTGAGCATACAATGTTACGAGTGCATTTCCTACGAATAAATTTGACTGCAACCATTTATAATTATGTGGGTATGAATCTCTTTGCCATGTTGAATATGTGCTAACACAACGCATGCTCTGAGCACACTAGAGAATGTATAACTCTCTAGCTGAATGCCTACCTCATGCATTTGGCCATAGATTTGTAAGGCTTCTTCCCAGAGCTCATTCTGAACACAACCCTTAATCATAGCATTCCATAAAAAGGCATGTTGTTGATTTGATGTTGTTTTCTTGAATATGAGGCATGCATCATCCAGACTCTGAAAAGAGGCGTACATGGCCACTAGTTTTCCAGCTAAAAGGAGGTTATCCTCAACGATGCTATGAAGCATATGGTCATGAACTCTTTTACCTTGTGCAAGGGATTTGGTGTTAGTGCATACCTGCAATAGATATGCGTAGACATCAGGATCCATAGGAACACCTCACTGCTCCATCACATACAAGGAATCCACTGCCTCCCTTTCTCACCCTTTGCACAAGGAATTTGGTGTTAGTGCATACCTGCAATAGGTATTCATGGACATTGGGATCCACAGGAATGCCTCGCTGCTCCATTGCATACAAGGAATCCACTGCCTCCCTTACTTGCCCTTTTCTACACAACCCACTGATTTTTATCACAAAATCCGGCTTGTTTTTGCTTTTTATTTCTAATCGAATATTAATGACTTCGCCTGGTCTATATCTAGATTGGCTTCTACAGGTTTTTTGGTTGTAACACAATCGGTGATGGTGTTGAAACGAACAATGAAAGGGATCTTCCAGTGCCACTGTTTCCATTGGCACGACATCAGGGATCAAATTTGAAGGGTAGGGTACCATTTCACTTTGAAGGGTTGTGAGAAATTGAACCCTTCAATGTTGACACATAAAAATAAATCATTCTTTTCATTTGAAACTTACATTTGAAACTGTAAGTGTACAATTTTATTATTATTATTTATTAAAAATAGTGTATAGGAAACAAATTACAATAAGAAGAAATCACAAGTGATTCAACATTTACATGGAATTAGTGAGGTAAGCCATGTACTCTCCAAGTCCCTGGAGCATATAGTTTATTGAACTTATATAAGGGACAATTCTATCGAGCTGGTGAAATACTCAGTTGTTAGGTAGTTGATAAAATAAGGCATTGGAATTTGGAAGGACCTTTGAATGGAGGATTGATTCAATTTTATGGTGGCTCTATTGGTCAAGTGTGATTGGTCCTACCTAAAAGAAAAACCTTAGAATGTAATACCTAATTCTTTTAAGGAGAAACTTTTTTATTAACCCTAAATTCAGCAGTTATTTTTAGAATTGAATCATGTCCTCCCCACATGCTCAAATCAAAGTGATTAAACAAAGGCCCCAATTTTAGGTGGATTATGGATAGTCCCTTCAATGTATATTGAGTTTATACCCCAATTCGAAGTGATCAAACAAAATTCCCAATTTTAGGTAGATTATGGATAGTCCCTCCTATCTATATCGAGTTTATCAGCCCTATCAAAAAGGTTAAGTATTTATTAGTCCACTATAAGGAAGAACTTTAAATTCTCCAACAAATATCACTACAAGTTGGGTGTCTAGTTTATGCCAAAGTCGACAAGGAAGACGAATCATAAACACACGTTTCAGAGGTTTACAACAACGAGGATGTTGAAATCATGTTCTTTGCTAGATCATTGCACTCCTAGTCCCTCATTCATGAGCGTTTGTTGAGGGATTCCCTTGTTTAGATATATTGGTAGACAATTTGTACTCCTTGTTTCCACTATTAGAAGGTTGACAGGAAAAGGAAGGGGTCAGATTCTACAACATTTTATAAAGTGTTGGTTGTTAAATATTTTATCCTTTCAACTATTGGATTTCATTAAGGAAATTGGAACAATTCAAACACTTATATTCAAATATTGTTCTTTCTTTCAACCTAATGTTTACAATTCACAGTAGATAAATAACATTGACAGATTTGGAACTCAAATACAAGGCTCTTTCTTCTTGCTCCTCTGCCCAAACAAAGTTGTGGCCCTAGACTACGCAAAGTATACATTATTTTGGTTCTGATGTCATTTAAATATTGGGTTTTTTAAGGTTACATCTATTGAGTATTCGATACTTAGTCTGGTGGAAAGACAATCGCATAATACATTACAAATTTCAAACAACATTTTGGATGGAGAAATTTTAAACCCTTATATTTATAGAACCAGAAGGAACTCCAACAAGAAACAAATTGAACTTTTATCCACATATAAAATGTTACACAAGTGTAAAATTCTATACATACCTGTAAATTCATGACAACCAAGTTGACAGCTTAGCTCTACATAATATTCTGGAGGAAATAGAAATTAGGGAGACATTGAAGCATAGAATTGGAGAGTTGAGAGTCTGTGTCCTGACCTCCGACTGTCCTATACTCATAAACCAAATATAAATATTTTTTTTTCATAGAATTCACCAATATATTTAAGTTCGGGGAAGCCCAATCCAACCTACCCAACGTTCTACCTTTTCTTCTCTTTCTCCTACCCATGAAAAAGGTGGAACCTTTGAGTTTCCCAATGCGGAAGACAACGAGGAATTAGAGTGTGCAACCATTTCCTTCTATAGAAAGATGATTGGAAGCAAAGACATCTCAATTCCACAATATCCCAGTGCTCCTGATTTGGTTTACCTTGCCCAAGGTAGGCGAATGCAAGTTTGTGTATTTCACATGATTACAAAAAAAAAACATTTTATAATTGCTTCTACATAACATAAATATATCTGTGTAGGTGAGGGAAAATTGGGTATTGTTTGATCGAGGTTTCCAGAGACTTTTAGAGATCATTCTTCATTATGAGGGTGCTCATGGCGTACACCAGAGAGCCCACAGGAAGAAGAAGAAGAAGAAGAAGAATAAGAGGATTCAAGTAAAAAGGTGAGGTGAGTGAGGATGGGAGACGTAATAGCGATATTTGTAGGAGAAACCCACTGGTGCTATAATGATGGTAATGAGCCTCTCTAAATTGTATCCATTGTAGACATAGGAAAACCTCATAAACAACTTGGGCATAAGAGTTTCCATGTAAGCATCCCGACAAATTAAGTAATGATAATATTTAGTTAGGGATATGAAAAATTCTTTCGTTTATTTTAGAGATGACTATATGTATATTTTATAACCATTCTCTTTGGCTGGCCCTCCATTCTAGTTGCCTTCGTATCTACTTCCTAACCCCCTTCATCCGATGAGACAGGTATACTAAGTGGCCTAAGTGGACCGTGGGAGACTGGGAGTGATGATTCAAATGATTCTGACCCTAGTAAATGAATGGAAATTGGAATAAATCCTAGATAACTGGACTAACTAGTATATGCTATGATTCATGAGCACAAACAAAGGGTGGCGTGCTAGCTAGATGCCTACTACCAAAGATCCATCATCCAAGTCTTATGGTGGTGATAATTGAAATTTCTAGAACTGGGTGAAACCCTGGTCTAGAAACTTACAAACCCTGTATTGGACTAGGTTAGGTTCAAATATAGCAAAGATTGCTCAATGCATTGTAAATTGCAACTTGTAAGTTGTAACCCAAAAAACAACACCATTAGTTTTTCCTTACGGAGCCTTGACAGTGGAGGGTTATCAAATCAATTCACCATCCATAGATATGACTCATATGAGTATTTAATTTCACATCACATACTCAAATATTCAAGTGACTTGTAAGTTGTGAGATCACGTGACTCGGTGAACAATAAGATGATAGATGGAAAATCAAGTTGGCAGTTGGTATCATCTCATACTAAGATTTAATGAAGTTGGTGAATCAGTAATGCATGCAATGCCATTAAATGCTTTGAAAGTGAACATTGAATCGTGAGTCACAATCTTGACTCACCGAATTGAACTCGGCACTAGGTAGCCTAGTGGCCCACTGTGGTCCGTGTCGATTGGGACTAAGATCCTCACCCATGACCCGACTATTCAAGGGCACTTGGGAAGACTCTGAGTCCTGACTCTCCCATAGTCCACTGAATCCTTGGATAGGAAAATTTTGTAGCTGCCCTTCTGTTGCAAATTTACCGAGGATTACTTAATTTCATTATTTAAGTGCTGGAAATGAAACTATTTTTTTTTTGCATGATAAAATTCCTTGTGGCATTCTATGACGTTTAAAATGGCCTTTGAAGGGCATTAAAGGCTTCAAATTTGAATCCTGCACGACATTCTACCAAACTAGAGCAGTAGCAATAGACACATGTTTCAATAAAATTATGATTACTTAAATGGCATGACCAAAACCATTAACCCAAAATGCTAATAATGAACTCCATAGATGTTGAAACATTCAAATACTATTGTCATTACTGTAACATGATGGACATGTTAAGTAAATTCTAAAGATACGCCCTTCTTGATGAACATGTTAAGTAACTTCTAAAAATATCCCCTTGCTGCATTTGACCTCATTCTTCTTCCCAAGGGGCCTCTCTACATTTCAACTCTTTTCATATCAAATTACCTATGTACTTATAAAAGGAAAACCAAATCCTATATTTTGAAGACCAAGGTGACCAACTTGACATGCTAGAGACCACAGATAAGCTCATCTGACCAGAGTCTAACCAAAGGAATTTAACCAACAAGTTTGGATAATTTTCTTCTAATAAATATATTGGTATGTTCACGTTGTCGTCTAATCACACTGACTGTTTAAGTGGTCTGGAATGGTTTCAGGATTCATGAAATTACTCTTACCTCTGTGGATATATCTCTACTGTAGAGTAAACCATCTCTATAAGTCTGATTTCTTCCCTGTTCACTGTAGAGATTGAGTATATGTTTTTACAAACACTTTGCATACACTGGGCTGTAACAAATTGTAAGTAATTTGGTCTATGACTTTGACAAACAGTTGTAGTGTATATTGTTGAATGTAGCAGTAGTTGTTCAATCCTTATGATTATTTTCCTTAGATGGATTAGAAGGAATTTCTTATAGCATATGTAACATTTACCATCCACAACATTTAAGCTTGCAAAATAAAATGCTACAGTAATAATAGAAAGCATAAATCAGACTTTTAATGCCAAATTTCTAGATCTAGATTTTACTCAAAAATAAGGTAAATAAGGTGAATGTTGGATTGACACTATGACCAGTCATATCTTGCCTACTTTATTTTACTTATGTGCATCATATTATATTTTTCCTTAACGAATACCAAATTAATTACCTCAAGCATATTGAAGGAAGACGCGAGTTTATACAACCTTTTGACTTCCTTCCTTCATCGAGCATGAAAATATTGGGTTGTTGCATAATTGTATGCCTGACTTAGTAGCCTCAAACAATGTGACACCCCTCAATGTTATGAAGATGTTTGTCCTGCAAATATCCAGACCTTATCAAAGTATGTGTGCTACGGACTCAAGGAAAATCAAGGTCCATGTATTGATCAAAGACTTACAGGTAAGACTTGCTGCATACTTGGATGTTGGTTTTTTTATGGATAGTTGTTGTCATTGATGTGCCAGATCCAAGTGGTATGTTTTTGTAGAAATAATATATCAATGCAATGTGCAATGATGGTAAGAAGAAGCACAAGAAATTGATCTTGCTACTAAGAATTCTCACAAGCATACACAGGAAAAATAGAGAAAAGAAAAGAGACCGAATCACATGAATGAAGAGATGAATATTGGTGTGTATCCTTCCATTGAATAATTATGAATAACAGTGTACATAAATAGTACATCCCTCATAGGAAAATCTAATTGTATGGAAACAACTCATAAAGCTCAAAAAGGTTGACTTACCAAAATATAGAAAAACCCCCATAGGTGGATAAAGCACTTACTAAATCTATCAAGGACCTCACGAGTTGGAAAAAGCATGAGTGAGTTGCCAAGGAGATGGAAATAACATGCTAATCCTACAAAATGGAGAAAAAATAATGGAGGATGGGTTGGAAACAAAAGCTCCCAGTTTCCTAGTTGACTAGCTTTTATCTTATCCATAGAAAAGCAGGAAAAGCAGAAAAAGCAGAATAAAGCAGAATCTGCTGTAAAGTCCTGTATACTAATTCTAGATGGTCAAAAGGTGGTCAAGATCAACCCATAATTGGAAATAAATCATTCCTCGGATATAGATGGCATGTATTGACTTTAAGGTGCAAGTGGATGCCAACTAATTAAGCTAGTGGGTGAATAATTAATCAAATAATGATTAATTATTTTATCCTAAGTTGTGAGTGGGTTTAATATATTCCAACAATTTCTCTCTAGGAAATGGGTATCAAATTTAGGAGGAAGCATTCAGTTGGAAAAAGTTGTCAACCTAAATACTATGTTCATTGAGATATGTATTCCCTTAATTGCACATTTTTCGCAAGATAAATAGTTAATCACCACAAGGAGAGAATCTTTACCTTATAAGTGTGGAAAAATAGTGATGAATTCCATATATACCTCTTCTCACTTATGGTTAGTAGTTCCAATTAACAATTTTCATAACTAGAGATATCTGGTTAAATAGGATATAGTCGAGAGCCCATAAGGCTAAAAATATAATGATGATAATAAATGTGATGATTGATACAAATACTTGTGACATTTTAAATACCATTGAATGGTCACAAGGTATGATAGGACATAACTCTTTGAGACTTAGCTTATTTATTATACACCAGCACACACTTAATATGTATGATTTATGTTCATTAAATTTGCAGTGACATTATGATGGAGAATACTAAGATGAGGAACATTTATGCCTTATTGTTTTGGAAAATATCACATTCTTTTGTAAATTACTCAATACCAAATTCCATTATCAACCAACAAAAGTTGAGGAGAAATTCCTATGAGTTTTGTGAAAACCCACATGACTCACCAAGGGACATGTATATAATGAGATGAGCTCCAAACAAAAAATGATGGTATGATAAAGGTTATGGAACCATTATTGGTATTCCATGGCTAGTGCCAATGCCAGCAGGTGCATGGTTCAAATCATCCTGGGTGAGGTGCACTAATCTATGCCAATGGGTTTATTAGGGATTCCATTAAGGAATGTTGGGAAGCATCATGGATTTCCCTACAAAGTTACCATTGGAAAAAAAAATAAGTTGCATTATAGACAATACCTAGGAAATGCCAATTTTCTTTATACCAAACTAAATTAACCACCAAAAAATTGGATGTAGATGTTTAATATCTAAATTTTGACTTAAAATTTGTTAAAATTCATCCAAGGAAACAAAAAATAAAAATACTAAGCACATATATTGTTGTCATCTCGATAAAAAGGATATTTTAAACCTAGTTGATGGGACCAAGTGACTAAGAAAGAGAATTAAAAAAATACATTTATATCCCAAATCCGATTAGAAAGAAATCAAATGGTACTTCTAAATACATGATATGTTATATCCCAGAAGTGGTTTAGACATTTGCAAGCTAAATACCAAAAA
The DNA here is from genome assembly GCA_001517045.1 of Pseudotsuga menziesii. Classification (NCBI taxonomy): domain Eukaryota; kingdom Viridiplantae; phylum Streptophyta; class Pinopsida; order Pinales; family Pinaceae; genus Pseudotsuga; species Pseudotsuga menziesii. The sequence goes on from LPNX011004064.1 coordinate 68,555, forward strand.
AAGGAAAAAAATGCATCCAACGAAGAGTTTCGCTTGCAAAAGTATATTATATCTGCTTGGTATTGGATGCTTCTTGCATCAAAGTCATAAACAAATAAGGGTTGTTCTATCAATGGAAAGATTTATATAAGCATAAACGTGATATGGTTTATAAAGGTTAGTTTAAACTCCAGACTAAACAAGAATCATAATAACATGCATAAAAAGCATTATCAAAATATTTCAACATGAATGTTTCTTGCAACAATTTTACTTCACACCCCTTAGAAATAGTTATGCACCATTCACTAACCTGAATGAACATATTTTTAATTATAAGGTTTGAAGTGATCTGTATCCATTTTCAAGGTGGACAAGTGTTGTGTCAGTCAAGAGAGAAAGGTTGTCCAGGATGAGAGCATTTGGTGCACAACACATAATGGCATATTGCTTCTAGGGCACCATCAATCATCTTTCTACATTGCAATTATCTAGTGATCAACAAACACCCTCAATAACTTAGGTATCAAGCTAATGTAAGCACAAGATGTAATCTGAAAGATATTCCACTGTCCAAGTTATTTGAACTTGACTAATTTAAAACACTAAAGAAATTGAACCACTTACCCACAACCAAATAGAGAAATCTCTTTCAAGTCACAGCCTAGATACGCGAGTGGTTCACTAACAAACTCATCAGTGAAACCTACTATCCATGCCACTGATGGCACTTCCATTTTTTCATTTTTTTATGCAGGAAGAATCTTGAAGGCTTCAAGCTGTTGGCATGACTCCATATGCAATTCCTTAATTATTCATGCCAAACTGTCGCCATTAGGATTCATGTCATGTAATTTTTAAGGTCATTTATATGTCTTTACAGTCATTTCAATGATAATAGGGTCATTTAGATGTCGTTATAGTCATTTAGATGATAATAGGGTCATTTAGATGTCGCTATCATATCATTTCTAGCAAATATGTGGGTCATTGACCCTGAAATTGTTCTCAAGTCCACAAATCGTAGATCCAAGGAAAATCCATATATTAAGGACCATAACTAGGAAAGGGGAAGGGAAAAAACATGAACATATAAGGAAATCAACCTAAATCTTAGTCCCCTAGTGGGAAAGACACAATCATGCAACTAGGCTAAGGAAAATGCTACTTATGGAAATAAATTTAACACGTTCCATCAATGATAGTGGGAGGCTATAATGATGACATCAATGATTATGGATTTCATGGTTCTATCACACATAAAATTAAGTGTGACACTACCATGTTGAAGATATGTGCATAATTAGCCTTGAGTGTGAAAATACATGCACTACAAGTGTGCCTTGGTATACAAAATAACCTTTATTGGCTATTAGGACATGAATAGACTATGAGACCCAAATGGATAACATATACAATAAGTATATGAATGATTTTTGTAATTATTCCAGTCTTTGGTTTCATTAGGGACACAACTTACCCTTATTTCCAAAAGTGCTTTGAGCTCAAATCAAGAAGAGTTTGGGTCTAACAACTAGTTGCACTTAAATTCAATGTTACTTACTACATGTAAATGAACTAGTACTGCCACTAGGGCCAATCGGATACCATTAGTGTCTACTAAATGTTGTTGGGGACACTCGGATGCCATTAGAACAATTTAGGTGACATTAAGGTAATTTACCCCTCATTAGGATTAATCAAGATACAAAAGTTCCATGATTACGATCATTTAGGTGCCAATATGGTAAATCAATATCCAAAAGTACTGTCACATTCAAATCATGATCATCAACATTGACATTAATATATCTAGCATTATGACATACGTTTTCTGAACACAATTCCTAGCTCAGTTCGTTTCGAAATTTCTGGCATTATTCCAAGCAATATACCTGCATCTATACCTGGAACTATGTTGGATGTTTGATAGGCACAATTCATATATCTATAATTGGCACTATGTTGGATGTTTTTCTTGCCAAAATTCATGGCACAATTCCTGTCGCTAACCATGAATTAATATATGGTGTTATGTTATTTAGAACGTTTTTTTTTGAGGCAATTCTTGGCGTTATATGGGATGTTTTTTTGGACGCTAATTGGGGTGTTAATTTGGATGCTAATTGGGATGATAATTGTGATGCTACTTGGGACACTAATTGGGATGTTAATTGGGATGCTAATTAGCATCCAAAAAAGCATCATCTTTTAAAAAGGGACACTGATTGGGATGCTAATTGGGACGTTAATTGGGATGCTAATTGGGATGCTAATTGGGACGCTAATTGAGACGCTAATTTGGATGCTAATTGGGATTGTAATTGGGACGCTAATTAGCGTCCAAAATAGCACCAACTTTTAAAAAGGGACGAAAATAACGCCATTAAAAGAGCCATCCCATGGAAAAGCATCCACTTTGTCCAAAAAATGATGAAAAATACACTAAAAGTGATAATGGACACTAAAAAGGAAGCTAAAAGAGATGCTAATCACAGGGTTTTGTTGTAGTGCTCTTAGAATCATAAATGAAGATAGAAATTCCAACAAGAGTGGTAAGAATTGACTCAATCCTCAATATTTCTTGAGAGTAATCCCTTTTGGGTAAATGGCATAAAAAATTCCATGGAGGAACCTCATGAGTGGGTGAACCATGAGGAGTATTCTATTTGGTATGTGCTTGAAGAGTGTGCAAATTAGTTTTATGAGAACCAAGCACTTGATTTCTTTCCAAGGAAACTTGAGATGTTCCTTGAAGACAGTCACTCTGCCATGGAAGAGTGGGATGAGAGCACGCAATTTGGGCCAGCAAATAATGAAAATTTTGCAGCCATAAGTCTGATTACTGAAGGTTGCAGACATGTAAAGAAGGTTCACAGTTCCTTCCCACATGTCCTAGATTCAACAACACCAATGGGGAATGAACAGTGGGTGAAGAAAATTTTCTGGTTTGTGTCACATGTACAACATGGGGATCATGATCTGTCCCCATGGGAGATAGATCCTATTGCAGAAGAGATGGATGATTATAGATCATATAAATTAGCAATCAATATCTCTGATTCATCCATTGGATGGTTGGATAGAGGAATCATTGAAGAGGAAAATATGAAAGGTAAAAGTTTTATGTCTTGTTGCAAGAAAATTGTTTTTAATATTGCTAATTTTTCTATGATTTACAAGCAGCAGAAAAGGCATGTGTGTGCAGCCAGTTTTGACAAGAAAGCATCGTATCTACACTTACCTTCAATGTGTGGGTCAATTGATGGAGTTTTGCACCCTTGGATCAATGGCAAAGAGTTGAGACATTGGATGAAGAGGGGAGCACCTGTTGAGTTCCATAAAGACCATGATACCTCATTATTTGAGGGGAACATGAACATGATTGATTTTGATACAAATTACTCTCTTTTGGAGTAGCATTTTAGGACATGGGATTCTCTCAAGCCTTGTCCCTTGAGTTTCATGGATAACACACTTGTTCCTTATGTGCATTGGTCACAACATAACTTTTTAGTTGGAATGGAAAGACTGGTGGAATTGTGGCCTCACTTTTTGGAGGAATCTTTGGAGATATATACTCTTTCTTTAATTCATCCCTACATTGGAGAGTAGCATGTCTTGATTGAGGGGCCCTCAAAGCTTCAGGTTTGCATTGGAAAGGATGATTTTCCAATATGGTGGTATGGTGTTTTCATCTTTCCCAACATTTCATATGATGCTGATTTTTTCTTGTTGCTAATGTTTGGGGAGATGCAGCATGAACAATGGGATCCAGGCACTCTTTTGCTTAATAGATTTTGTTGGATAGTATTCTGATCCATGGGTGTTCTATACAAGAAATGGGATCCTACCATTGTTTGTCCTTGGAGAAGTTGTTTGCATGTTGGCTTGATGGAGCAAGTCAACCTTTTTGCACAAGGATTCATGCTCCAGTTCTCCTACATGATGAACAAATTTGCAGCACTCTGGAGTGCTTCTACTTGAGGACAAGTAGATTTGGGAGGGGAGGACTATCATGCCCCCATATTTTGGGACATTAAAAGTGTTGACCATGATGAAATTCGTAGGGGCTCAAATTGACATTAATTATTCTTCCTAGGAAAAATCTTGCTAATAATTATTTTGAGGCATGTATTTAATTTAATTTCATCATTTTATTAATTATGCAATTAAATGATGTGGAAATAAACTTTCCAATTCAAGTAAGCACTAGAGTCCAAAAATGTTGCCAAAAATGAGAAAAGAGGAATATTTCAGGAAAAGCAGCTTAAATACAGAAAGTAGGATAAAACAGGAAAAACAGGAAAGTATGAAAAGAACGAAAGTTCAGAAAATAAGGTAAGTCAAAAAAAGAGGAAAAATAAGGAAAGATGAAGAAAAGAAAAGAAAGGAAAGTATGTCCACTCATGTTTGACCTATTATCACAGGTCACCAAGCCAAGTAACTTGCTCAAAAGGCCAACATTAATTCTATAAAAGAAGCATTCCAACTCCATTATTCAGTTTGGTTGATGATTTGATTGCTTGATGCTTATGTGAGAATTACTTCTGAGTGTTGTGCCTCATACTACTTGGAGATGAACCCCAGCTTCCATTCCCCTCTACTTCCATCCTCTTCTCTTCCATTGCAGGTGTGGAGCGCTATATTTTATACATTGAAGGATTATCAGAGTCATTTTCATCCTCCATCAAGTTCAGGTTGAGCTCCGGTGAATCCCATGCTTCACCTATGCTCACAGCCCCTTGCTGGTCATGATCGGGGCCTCCTGCCCCTTATTTTTGGAGCATCCTTGTACTGGTTAGTCCATTATGTAATTCATGTTATGTAGTGTCATAATATTATAAAAATTACATTTATCAGTTTGAAACATCTCTTCCCATAAATAATCTTGTCTCAGTTTCGCCAATAAAGCCTATTTTATCAATGTATGGGGGAAAATGAATAAATATGAGTGCTATAAGAAATATGCCATGCTAGGGAGTGATTGAAGAGATTTTACATGTTCAAATATATTATATTTTCCTATGTTACAATTTTGATGTATGACATAAATTAATTTGAGATGATTTAACTTCTCTTTTTATACCCTAGCTAGATTACTAGCTTTTAATAACTAGTTTTGCTAAAATTGATGTAAAACAAGTTCTATTAACTCAAAATGAGCCTTGTGAGTTCCTGTAGGTCACTAACAGGTCCACCTTCCCATAAATAGGTCTATAAATATTTTTTTTGGGCCATAATACCTTTTGGGATCCTCCTCTATGCAGGGTTTCCCTTGGCCAAAACTGCCAAAAAAACCCAAGTTCATCCAAAATTCTCAGAGATTTCTAGAACTTCAAAAAAATATCCAAAACATTTAATTATGTTATATTAATGCTGGAACAACCCTCTTCAAGTTTCCATAATCCCCTAGTTGAAACAGACCGAACTAACCTCCTTAGTTTCACGGTTTAGCTGCCCAGAAGCGTGGTAGTAGGCTTCCGCAATGTGGATTATGAAACCTAAATGGAACTAGATATAAATTTGATAGGGGAGATGGAATTACATGTCTAAATGTCTATGGTTACTGTCTGCTGTAACTAGTGTTCCCTATGGTCACTCGTCTCGGTTTCGGTATCCGCATATGACTACTAACACTAGGTCTAGGACGGACATGTGAGGTAGCTTCCACCATTGAGATGGAAGGTGCAATGTGAATAGTGCTCCAAAATATCTCCACATTGAAAGGAATAGGAGTGCCCCCAGGCATAGTGCTAAGTTCAATTTCTGACTCGGCATGATGTGCCGGATCGTGTGTAGGGATATCAGGCATGCCATAACGACTATAACTAGTTCTTGTGGGTTCATGATGAGTCTCGTCATCTGGTAACCAATACCGATGACTTGTGAATGAGGGATCATAACCAGAATGTGAAGGTATTTCTGGTGAAGGATCATATATAGGAGTAGAATCTACATCCCCAACCTCGTGAAGTGGAGAAGACATTTTAGGAATCTCATCCTCATGATCTCCCATTGTGTGTGAATCAACGTGAGAAGTAGTCCACCCAGACTGTTTGTTTCTCTCTCCCAAAGGAGGAGGAGACATGGAAGGTGAAAGTCCTGCTAAATGATGAGAACGGTGAAGTGCCGTGCTCGAATCCACAATGACTCAAAAAATGAAAAAGATGTTATCTAATTACGCAAACCCTAGGAAAACTAGCATGCACAGAGCCTACACCTATACAATGTAAATCCAAATCACAAGAAAACAAGGGTAGGATATGTGAGCTCCCAAATGAAGCATGTATGCCTCGCCTAGGAGAGGCTTGAGACTCCCATACACAACAAGCAGAGGTTTGTAACCAATTATAGTGGCCCTCAGCTTCAATGCATATAGCAACTGTGCTATCGAACCCCTACCTAGCCAAGACACCTGCAAAATGTTGATGTATATGTAACTTTGGAATGTATTCTTCTATGTATCTTATGTATTGTAACCCGATGTTTATTCCAGGATGTTTCTATTATGTATTTGAGTCATGTGGTCATGCCCCAATGTTCCGATCGGGAGGATTATTAATGTAAACAAGTCATATCAAGTCATTAGGTAAGTCCCCACAGTTTCGGGGCACTTGAGTTATTATACACTAATTAGGGTGTAGGCTCGAGTAGTAATTATTAGGTCAAGCCTACGTGTGAAAATGTAATTCAAGTGAATGGACTAATATAAATAGAGAGTGTGAGTCTCTCTATTTGTCACTTGTGAATTACATCACTTGCTCTCTCAAGTGTGGTGCACCTTTGGAGAAGGAAATACTTTGGCTTGACAGAAGACAGAAGGCTGCTGTTGTGTTGGGAGGTCATCTTACTGTTTTGGGTTTCACATCTTGTGGTGATACTATCTTAGACGAAGTTGAGGGGTTTTCTCCATTTATGGTGTCCCCTACCAAAACTCTTTGTGTCTCTTGTCTCATGTGATGTGCTTATGTTATTGATGTGCTTGTTATTCTCTCAGTGAAAAGATCCTAACATAATGCTAGCTTAAATGTTGAAAAACTAACATGGTATCAGAGCTAACCTGAGAAGAAGACATTATGCAGCTACAGGAACTAGGTATTTCTATTTTTTGGATCTTCCTCCACATATTTTCAGCAAAAGTATGCTAGGATGACTCTCCATTGAAGGGTGCATCTTTCTGTCGATGCGGAATTCAATTTTAAGCATCTTCAGTTTCGATGTGGAAATTAGGGCTTTCTACAGAAGAGGAATTTTTGAGTGAGACCAGCATAGGATTTTTATCCTCATCAAAACCAAATTTTAGAGACCTGGATCAAGAAATTTGGTTGGGTGAAACTCCAAAAAAGTCAAACCCTAGTTTGACCCTGAGCTAGGAGAAACCCTAAATACTATAACTGCTAGGTTTTGGTACAATCGCTATATTCTGATATTGGAGAAATATCAGAAGCTAAAAATTGCAGGGGGGAAAGATAGAATCCTGATAAACACCGTGTCCAAGAATCAGCCTCCGATTCGCTATATTCTAGGAGATATGATCTCTCCAAGTTAGGGTTCCAGCCTCTTCCAGAAATCATCCATAAACAGGACACCTAGGGAGAATTGCAATATCTTGGGCTAGAAAGGTCCAAATGGAATTTATGAAAATGTTCCAGAAATGGCACGGAGTTTACTTTCTGTGGTCTAAATATCAGACTCAGAAGATGAACCAGTGACACGTGGAATTCCGTACAACTTCGTTGTTTTTAACAGTCCTATAATAGGTCACCTTGGGAAAAGGATCATAAATCCAAAATGGTGAAACAAATTCTGATTAAACCTGCGGTTTTGGATCAGGGACATGTGAGGTTACCTTAGTGATAAATTTCAGACATAGAGGATCAGTAATTTAGGATATATCATAGAACCAGTAACAGGCATTTCTACAGAAGAAATCAGATAATTAGGGCTTCCTGTTCCGGGAGCTTCCCTCCACTGTTTTCAGAAAAGGAGTACATTGGACAACTCCATTTGAAGAGATCTATCTGTTCTTCCAATCAGATCTAAAATATTCCAAGTTTTGAAAATTAGGGTTTCTGTGACAAACCCTAGATCAGCGAACTCCGGGACAAGGACGGACACCTCAAATCGGTAAGATCTAATCCTTTGCTATTTCCATTTGAGGTTCTCATTTCAAAGTGATCTATCACAACAGCTTGATGGTATGCTTGGTGAAGTTGACAACTTCCAAGCATAGAAGTATTTGATCTCTCTGAAGAAAATAGATTGGACACCTATATGAGTATAGACACTAGTACAAGTGATCAATTTTGCCACGGCAAAACGTGGCAATATCCACGGATAAGCGTGGATATTGCCACGTCTAAGTGTTTTTTTTGCCGTGGTAACTTTTTCATCGCAATAGCGATGACCCCTAATTTGTCGTGGATACAGAGACAATGTTCTATATTTATTTAGATGTCTAAGCCGTTGCTATAGCGACAGCAAAACCCCAGGTATAGCGACAGGGATGCTATACCTGTGATGGTCAGACTTGGAAAAGTTCCACGGCAGGCCGTCGCTGTATCCACACCTAGCCATCGCTGTATCCATGCTTCTCCATCGCTGTATCCATGCCCTGTATAAGTTTTTTTTTTAAAATGCCATCGCTATAGCGACGCTCTGTATAGGTTTTAAAAAATATATATATAGTAAGAGATCTCAATATGAAGTATTACATTGAAGATTTATAGAAGATAAACATTAGATTTGGTCTATTATCCATCTGCACAAAGAGAAAGTTGGACTGTAACATATCCAAAATGCATTTTCACAAAGATGGATGCACCCAGTGATTGCTTATCAAATAATACAGCAGATGTTGACATAGTGAATTACTTTTCAAATGCATTATCATAATGTTGCATAAATAGTGAACTACTTATAAAAGATGAAATGCACACATAGTGAATTGCTTAAAAATAGTGAACTCTAACTCAAGGAATAACAAAACACAATACCAACCAGCCCCAGACCAGACTAACTACAACTGGGTCTCTTCTCTAGAACATTCTCATGAGAAACTAAAGACAATACAAACTGGTATATTCCTGTCTTGATTTTGCAGACGACAAATCTACCTCTAATTCAGTTGTCTTCAGGGCCAGAGAAGAATACAAAGATGAACAAAAGGGAAATTTGCTTGTTCAAAAGACTTAGGAGTAGCATCCGTCTTTGCAATAGCAGATGCATCACTGCTCTTTCCAGAAAACAAAAATGGAACTGAATTCATACCATTTGTCTCGGAGATAGAACCACCAAATAATGGGAAGCCCACAGAAGTTGCAGCAGTAGTGGTTGATGTAGAGAACATACTGCCTGAATTGGAGAAAGTGGGTGAACTCCCTGCTGACATGCACAAGTGGTTACTAGAATATAAATACATGGTAAAGCTTCAAATAGAAAATAAACATGCAAAGTGAATCTTCAGTGCTATTCAACCCTTAAACAAATTGCACTTGCCTAACAATACCTTGCCCTTGCAATAAATATGGAATCCAAGTAAAATAAAACAAGTTCTCATCAAGGATTACATGTGAAGTGTTTGCCATCAAACACTAGTCAATTTTTATATCTGAAATAATTAACCTTATTACAAGACAAACTATATCAAAAGACAACGTTCTCACATATTTGCCTACGTCATATACATTTCCAAGTTTGGAAACATTTAAGATTTGGCCACCATTCCCCACCATTGAATGTTGCTAGCCTTTGGGTTGCTCCAAAATTATTTACACCATACGGGGTGCTTTCATGTGATGTGCAGTACATGGTGAAACCAAGCTCCTTAGTGGTATCTTAGGCCTTTTGGTTGATAACGTTTGGAGAACTTTCTATAGGTGGTTGTTGACTTTGGAATTGGTGCTAGGTGTGACATATTCTTTGTGGAGGTCGTTATCTTAACTGGCATGACGCATAAAATGCTAAGTGATGTATTTTGAAAAGTAGGGGGGACTTCATGCACACCAACCTCATGCTCACAATATTTTTACAAGTGTTAAAACTTGGAAAGGAGGTGCGTAAATATGATGGTAATCTCGACTCTGAAACCACTATTTAAAGTTTGACTCTATAAGAACATTTTATGCATTGTTTCTAATTTTGACACATTGGATGAGCGCAGGCCTGTTGAGGAGGAATTCATGGATTTTTTTAAATCAACATGGAGAATCTTAGGTATCATACAAAGTTACAAACTATTCAAGTCAGATGCTGCACTTGGGTATTGTTCCAACAATTTGTTTTGACAGGTGATTTGGGCGTTCTACACTAGAATATATCCCTCAAGGTGCAAACATTTTTCTGGGTACAAGCATTTCTGAGGTTGTAAAAACCTAAGGAATGCAGATTGTAGCTCGAAGAATTTAATTCAAATGCCTTTCAGCACTTGACAGATGCAGGGTTAAGATCGATCCATGCTATTGAAAGGGATCAAGCATCATCAAAGGGATAATGACAGCAGCTGTGGTTGCTGGGAGAGATGGCTACCATTCCTTACAACCCTATAACAAGAACATCCTGCATTAATGACAATGAAATCTAAACTGAGACGGATGCCATTCCTACATAGACAAAAGATTACTTCCTGTGTTCTATCAAAGCTGCATATGAAAGAGTTCTGGAGGCCATTGAAGTAAAAATCCTCTACGGGTGGAACTTCTGCAGAAGTTGTAGACATCCAATGAAGCAAGAAACACTTGATAGAAGTGCAGTCACTAACTTCCCTAGGAGTGAAAGACCCACCAAAATATCAAAGACACGTCAGTCTCAACAGGCTAGCAAAACAAGTCATTTGCCACATCTCACTAATGTTCTACACCAAGAAAGACAAAGATTTCATCAACCCAACTTGGAGGGGCAATGCACTCATGCACAGGTCCATCCCAGCATTCAACAAGTGCTATTAATTGTGTACTCCAAAAATGCAATGCACACATACCTAGAAAATATAAAAAATAAAAAGAACAGACATCCTCACTCATGTTTCCAAAATGTGCACTGTTCAAAAGTGATTAACAGCATAACAATAAGTGATATAATAATAACAGATAAGAAATAAAATATAATACCATTATAATGGGTCTAGATAACACACCCAAAAACTAACAATCAAGCTTAGATTATTTCCGTGAAGTTGCCAACTTATTGAAGTCAAGCAAACATCCAAAGTTTGAAAACCAAAAAGACTAGTATAATTTTGCAGCACGTTGACTAGCATTTCTGAATAATAAATTCATTCTATCGTTGTCCTGTAGGCTGTCACATGCAAAGCTTGGAAGGCAATGATGAGTATAATTTTTCATAGCACATTCATTAGAATTTATGAATAATAAATTCAGTCTCTCGTTGTCCAGGTGACAGGACTAGCAATTTACAACCTAAAGTTAAACAAGGTGTTACCATCAAATCTATAGCCTGGGTAAAGGACTAATCATTACCAATTTTTGATCACAAAATTTGCATCAAAAAAATGAATGGAGATATTCAATTTTCATATTTTTAAACCAATGTTTAGAATCATGGAGGCATGCAGTCAAAAAAGAAAAAGAAGGTTATTAAGTATAAAGTTTACCTGCCCTTTAATTTTAACCAAATGACCAAGCAGCAGGAGTAAGTCGCGTGCAGCCTCAAATTGGAGTTCTGCAACCTGCGAAGTTGACTGAACCAATAATGCTGTATTCACATTATATAGCGTTCCTTTTGTAGCAGATTCAATGTCGAAAGAAAATCTGCCAGGGATTAGAGTGTTTATGTACTTCTCCATGACATCCAAAGCTCTATCCCAGCCACCAGCTTTATCACGCAAAGCCTGAAGAGATAATAATATTCTGAGAGCAAACTTTCTTTGAATGGTGTGATACTCGCGTTCCTTCACACGGAAAGAATCTAATCCTACATGTGAACTGCTTTGCTTCCCATTATCATCAAGCATTCCTGAATAAGATAGAGAAGCTTATCAATGAAACTAGATAAAATTCTCAACAAGTACAAACAAAATTCAACAAAAACAGCTAACAGAAAAATATTCAACCCAGGTCCTACAATTTGAGCATTCAAACAGCCAAGTCACATCTGTTGTAGCCTTAATCCCTTTAAAATAAGAAACTAACATGATGGTTCCAAAACAAGCAACTTCAATGGAATACTTTTTACAAACTGAAAATAGACTATTAACCCACCATGTACAAGCTGTTCAAACTCATCCAACTCTCGACACACTGACAAAGAGTGCCTTCTTATCAAGCCAATGCCTCCACTCGTCTTCCACTTGACATTATTATCCTACCATCTATTTTATACTTTCTTTTACTTGCCTTAAATATAATTTAAATTCATACAAAATTTCTGAGCACAAAGATACAATAACATTGAACAATGCTAATTTATTAAAACATATTTAGCGTGAGTGCATAGTGGACTAGTCTTTGTTTTTGCCTTCCCCTGTCCTTGTGTTCTGTCTAAGCTCAAATTTTCATATTCCAAATTTCATTGGTGTTGGATTTGAATACATGCAAGAACCAAGTGACTTATAATGAGTAATTAAACATATTAAACGTTTGGCAATATTATAAATTTGCTTTTCCATGTAATTTTTCTATTACAGGACCCAGAGTTTTCTATGGCTATCATTATTTGTATCACTGTATGCTTAAGATAATCCCAGTCTTCGAAGGAATGGTGATAGTGTAGCATACAGGTGACATTTGACATTTGTAAAGGTTTTCCAGCGTATCCTTCAGCAACAAGTGACCAAATTCCACCTTCATCATCAAACATTAAACCTGCAACATGCACTCATCCAAACATCTTTTACTTGGTATGAACAATTTAGCATCTGACTTATGATAAAACTGCAAATTGGAAACATATTTGCTCATATTGCTATCAAATATAAGAAATGGCCCATTTTCAAAAATCGGACAAACAGTTTCTATGGGTATAAAATACATTCAAATATTTTTTTTAAATGCCATTTACTAATGTTTTGTGGATGAAAACAAGATGACTACTTTTACAACTTTCTGACTTCAATACCAAACCCTGACTTTTTTAACGAAGGTCATACAATGTCAACAGAGATTTTTCAATTCCAAACAGAGACAACCAGTACTTCCAGAGACAATTCTACTCTGTAAGAAAAATGAACAAGCATTCAGGGAAAAGCAAGATAGTATAAGCCTCCATTTAAACTAAATGCAAGGGTTCAGATGCTTTCAATTTTATGTTAGGAGGTCTTAAAGCAAAGTAATCTGAAGTTACATGAAATTTAATGACAGGAAGCTTTTGTGCTCAACATTAATACACTTTAAATTTGAATATATATTGGATAAAGTTATTAATACCAATAGAATCAATTTGTACATTGTGCATTTCAAATGAAAAGTTAAAAAGGTTCAAAGTTCACAGATTTGAAGATAGACACTACAAAAATCTACAATCTTAGCATTGACAGCCCTGAATCCTTTTCATCAAAAACAACTCAAGTGAGACCCAAAACCCAAAATAAAGGTCTTCAGAGAACTAAAAGCTGCTCAATTGTTTGACTTGCAGAAAAAAAGAAAAGGCTGATTCAGATATGGAAAATAATTAAGTTGAAGGAGTAATTCTTAAATTACATTTAACTTTTCAAAAGTGTGTTAACAATTGAAATAAATATATAAATTTTGTTTTACAATTTCTATCTAACAGGATCAGGCATTACAAAACAAATTATATAAATGTTTCTCAAGTAAGTGCTTGATAAGCACAAATTGACAACCGTTCAAGTTGGGGTGTTATGCAAATCAGAAAGCAAAAGGTATCCACCTGGTAATATGTACCGAATATTAAGAAAAAAATGATATATAGACGAGACCTCACAAAATTATCTGCAAAGGTAAAGAAACATGATTCACTTATTCTTAAGCCCACCTACTAGTAGAAAATATGGCTTTATAGTTTTGTACTGTTCTTATACCAAACTACTGAGTGCAATATTAATGAGAGGTTCACTTCCTATGAAAGACTAATAGAATGGGGCTGGGTGGGGCTATGGTAATTCCTAACTCAAAATGTTTAAAAATATTTCAAGTAACAGCTAACTCACCTTTCAATGAAACTATTCTTGCGGCTTCATTGCAGGGAAAAGTAAAACCTCCTGCAAAATGAATTACAAAAATCAACTTCTGTATTGAAAAACCATCTCCTAGATGAATCATTCTAATAAACAATTATTACCTTTATATTCTGAGAGTCTGTTAACATCATAGCAAGCCAGTCAATGCCCATTCCCCAACCGCCAGTTGGTGGTGAGCCATACTCTAACGCAGTGCAAAACGTCTCGTCGAGAGGCATTACTTCATCATCACCTGATTGTCTGTCCTGAAATATTTAAAGCCAATAGACAAAGAAAAACTATAAGAAAATATTAAATTGAATATTCATTTAAGATATCAAATGATTATTCAACTCTGTAAGAAGTTAAGTCGACATCTATGAACACTCAACAGTTGCATCTATCTCCCCCACTTGCAAATCAAAATTTCATTGCCAAACATTGAAATTTTGGGATGAATACATGCTAACAAATTATAAAAAGCAGTTAACAAGGGGATAACTTAATACCCTGCAACCTTGTACAATGCTCTCTCTATCTCTCATACACACACTAAGGAAAGAATGCATCAATGTATACACACAACAAACAATACACCAGAAATAGAACATACCTTCTCTACAGGGACATTATCATACACATTCACCATCCCAGCATAAAGCATTGTTAGCTGTGTGCAAGGCTGTTTTCCTGGAACAATATAGATGGGACTTATTATGCTTTTAATTACCATGGTAGCAAATTCCAGAAAACAACTGTAAGCTATTTTAATAATGAGTTTAGTGAATTGGGGGAAAAACCTCAAAAATATGCATCAACCAAGTCTTTATTGACTTGCTCTTGTCAATAACAGTTTCGCTGCCAACTTCCAAGCGACCAATTTGTTTTGGATCAATTTCATACTTTTCCAAAAGCAACGTTACTGCTGTCAAACTGCAGGCATTCATACAAGGAATCAGCTCATAAAATTATTGGGAAATATCAAACAAGCATGATATAACCTCTATCTCGTGAAAATATTATTCTACTACCATACACAAGTACCATACACGAGAATAAAATGTATAGTTGCCTCAAAATATACGATAATGAAACAATGAATGAACATAAATTCAATGGTAATAGGCAGTGAAAAAATATGTACAAGATTGTCAAAATGCCATACAAGATATCAGAAAATCTTGTTCTTACCTCATAGAAATAATGCTAGAGGTCTTGAATACCTTCATGAGCATATTACTCCGCCAGTGATACACCGGGATTTTAAGGCCAGCAACATCCTGCTTGACAAGAATTACAATGCCAAAGTGTCTGATTTTGGTTTGGCAAAGCTTGGTTCTGAAAAATTGAATGGTGAAATATCCACTTGAATTTTAGGAACTACAGGATATGTTTCCCCAGAGTAAGTTTCTTAATGTACATCAAATGCTATTCCTTAACATCAGCAACAGATAGCCTGAGATACAAGAAGTTTACTGCTTGACTTCTGATCACTCGATACAATTTTTACTGCAGGTATGCTTTGACAGGACACTTAACTACAAAATCAGATGTTAACAGCATTGGTGTTGTGCTTTTAGAGCTTTTGACAGGTCGTGTACCTGTAGACATGAAGAGGCCTCCTGGACAAGGCGTACTTGTCTCTTGGGTATTGATTATTTCTCTATCTTGTTCTCTTGTACTATGTATTTTCTTAAGTATCCTTTTTTCCAATCTGCAAAATTTGACACCAACCTCTCATTTGATGGATAAATCATTCATAGCTTGATTTATTCCCCAACCCTTGGTATGGTATGAATGCTTTGTTCCTCAACATGTTCCCCTTAACAAATGAAGCAAATCTGACCTTTTAATTTGAGCTGGTGAAGCCCAGGGCACAAACATAAGCCCATCACTATTAGGCAACTGTATTCTAATCAGGGCTTGGGAGGTTTGCTCTGACAAACGTATATATACAACTTTCAAATATTTTGCATTCCAAATGAAAAGTGCCAATAAGACTTTTCTTGTCAAATTAAGGCCCTGTCTGCCCATTACACCCCTTCTTTGATTAGTTGCAATGTCTCAATCGAATAGTTAAATCAAATGAAACCTTCCCTACCAAAACAAGACCAAGTTTGTTGAATTTGAAACTGGAGAATTTATAGACAGTTGTCTATATCAAAGTCCTTAGAGCATAACTAATCCTTTACTGCATGGAATAGCCAGCAACAAATCAGTCAAAGCCAAAGCCATGTTTTGGCATGCTTTCTGGTTGGTTTTAGTGTTGACTCATTACTAAACCTTGAAAGATATGGAAGTGACTATGCACATTGCAGAAGGCTTCAATCAGATGGCTACAAGCATGACCAGCTTTTGAAGAGAGTGCTAGCCAGCTCATTGGAGCCCTCTGTTAGGTAATTAGTAACTTTGAAATGCATTTGCTGCTCTGGCATTGCCTAATTATCTGAAGGCCCAGCTGTTTTATTGCCAGACTGAATAGTTCCACCCTATTGATCACTTTCTAGATACCTGGTTTTACTTTTCAGGTATACTTGGCCTTTCTGCATGCTTTTGTTTAATGGAATGCTTACTTGCTTTTGTCAGGCTCTTCCATGCCTTACTGATAGAGAGAGGGTCATGGAACTGGTCGATCCTGTTCTGGAAGGGCAGTACTCAAAGAAGGAACTAATACAGGTACCTAAAGTTCATTTTAGAAAGCTCAATCTCTTCATGTCTGTGTCTATTTTCTTGATGTGTGGGAATGACCTTATGACTTTAAAGTCTACACATTTGGTGAAACCTGCAGGTAGCAGCCATTGCAGCAATGTGTGTTCAATCAGAAGCAGATTATCGACCTCTGATGACTGATGTAGTTCAATCCTTGATTCCCCTTGTGAAACAGCAAACTGGTTCCAGAGTGGAAAATCTGGTAAAAGAAATGAACTCAAGCAAGGAGGTTAACTTATCTATTAAAGAGCATCTACTTACAAGTGCAACTGATATGGTGGAATGCCTAAGAACGGATCCATTTGGGGCATTCTGTCAGCCTCAGTGTGACCTCTGCATACCCTCCTCCTTTGCAAACCCTCTTTTGCCGCCCTCTCCTCTGCGAGCTCTATCCCCTGTGGCCTTATCCTCTTCGGCTCTCTCCTATTGTTCACGAGATGAAGAATTACCTATTGACCACTGTGTTGAGTTGTGTAGTTTTTTCCCTTGTTAATGGAGTTGCTATGCTTCAGCCAAAACATGAATCTTTGTGATGACTCAAAAGCATTCGACTTCCAACAAATGCAATCCACGCTTCCACATTACGATGCCTCTACTGGAGGTGCACCTATCCTGGGGTGTACAGATTATGGGTATAGCATTAATGACTAGACGGGGCTCCCATTCCACCAAAACCAGTAAGATGATTCTCAACTTGATAGGAATTCACTGATTACCGAGTAGTGTGGGTACGCCTCAAGGCAATAAGGGGGAAAGCGTATGCCTTATCTTGCTCGAGCAAAAGGGCAAGGAACATCTTTTGGGGACAGGATCCGACTCTTCATCTTGAGAATTAGGCTCTTCATCTCTATCACGATCATCTATACATGGCACTGGGTATTTATCTAAATAAACTGACTAACCGACTGCTTCACCTAGACCTGGAACTGCTTGTGCTGCATCTATATCTATATATGATGCTACTACTCGTGCTGCTGTCTATGCTGCAGGATCTGCTATCTATGCTACTGGAATAAACATTTTTTAATGCAACCCTGTCAAACCCAATAGATAACAATGAGGGCCGAGCCCAAAATAGTAATGGGGCTTCTCTTCCTTCCACAAATCGATTTGGTGAACCCGGTCGAAAGGTATACATCGTTGTTGTCATGGCTATGGCTACAGGGATATGCCCATAGATTATTGACAGAGAATACAGATGGGTCTGGTGACAGGGTTGCATGAATGCTAGGATAAACCCACGACTTACGTCTTTTCCACAACAAAAACCCAAATCGATTTTCTGTTTTTCGTTTAAAATATGAACTCGTGATGTAATAGATTTCCACCATCGATTTGGATCCAAGGGATGAGAGCGTTTGGTGGTTAGAGCGCTATAGTTACCACTCCCATAGCATTGAAATTGTTATGTATTGGCGGGAAGCTTGCTCCAATATACTATTAGATTTATTTTATTCTTCCACATTAGCAAGGCGCTTTGAACTAATGACACTCGTCTTTGTATGGTATCATTTATATAGAGCGATATCTTGCTAGTATATGGTGAGAGAATCACACTATTTTTTTTTGACGAAAAAAACAATAGATCTTCAATATATTCTTCTGTCTAACTATCCAACTAACACATCAAAACTAATATTAAATTCATGGTATATCTTAGAAAGTTGCACCATCTAGGCAGTAGAAACCCCATCTTTCGAGCTAGCTAGCCAACCATTCGTGGGACTCCTTTTTCCTAGGTGTTGTGCTAGGTGACGACGCCCTCATTCTATATCAAGAGAATCATATTTAGGTACGAATATTCTAGTGTCTAGTTGGAAGGTAGATGTGGAATCCCTACATTAATGTCTTCGAATTTCAGTGAGAGTGATGGCTAGTTCCTACACCATGTTGGAATGACTAGGTTCTTCGTCAACATAAGATGAATGTTGAGAGGATCCATTGAGAGATAGACACTAGGATAGAGTGTAAATGCTAAATGAATTGTGAAATATATAGCTAAGGTTAATACCAAAGAGGGGAATCTAAGATCTAAACCAATGAAATGAAGATGCATATCCATGTATTGTCTCTAATAATGACCCCGAGATTGTCTAGAGCTCCATATATCACAGAAATAATGAATACATTATGTAGAAAGGCTATAGGATACGCATTAGATAACCAAAACAAATTATATGGATGGACATTGTATCTCATCATTCAATTAATTTAAACTAAAATATAAATAAATAAATAAAACTCAAGGAACTTATACGTAACCACAATCCAATACATTTAATTGTGTAATGTTTGATTTGAGGAAATTAAAGATTTAATGCATTTTTTAATAGTAGTTTATCAATTTTTATTGATTAGTTTTATAGCTACAAAGTGGAAGCCACCTCTATCAATGGGACCACTCTACAATAATTTCAATTCCATTGATGCTAATTTACAATTGATCTTCCTAAAGTACATCCTTCTTTCCGTTGCAATTTTCTCAGTTATGATTTGCAATGAACACCCACACCCTTGACTATTTACTTGCCAAATTAAAGGTTTTGGACCTATAGATTACAAAGGAAGAGGTTAGGGGAAACGAAATCAAGGTATGTATGCTAAATCCTCTCTAAAGTGATTCTTAGCTCTTGAATTAAATTAGATATGAGTATTAGGATCCATTGCCTCCCAAATCGAAATGTTCGTACCATTTTCTTGGTAAATTATCCAATTTAAAAGCTTGAGCTATAGAGGTAGGAACCTACCATTATATTTACACATTAGCTATGTGTTAGGAACTTGAGATGGAGAAACTAAAGTAAGACAAGGTTAGGTTGAATGGAAAATAAATACCATTATATTTACACATTAGCTATGTGTTAGGAACATGAGATGGAGAAACTAAAGTAAGACAAGGTTAGGTTGAATGGAAAAAGCCAGTAAAATCTCAATGCTGTAGGTCAACTTGTCGGTGCCGTCGCTATAGCGACGGATAGCCATGGATACAGCGACGTCCCGCTCTTTAGTCGTGGATACAGCGACGGATAAGACTCCCTGCGTGGATACAGCGATGGCGAGGTGTGGATACAGCGACGCCTCGTTCCTGTTGCTTCCGATTTTACACCAAAATGTAAGAAACGTGGAAAAGCTCCGTGGAAAAATCTGTGCTTTTGTACTAGTGAGAGATTCAATTTCCAGAGGGAGATGAGGCTAGAAGCCTTACACAAGAAGAACTTGGTCAAGGCCAAGAAGATCATGGTTGATTCAATCATGGATCAAATTGTACTACAAGTGTCTCCCTAAAGACACCAAAGATGTTTTGATTCCTTGACCAAGCTATTTGAAGGAAAGAATAGAAATCAGAACACGACCTTAAGAAACCAGTTGAAGAATGTGAAGATCTAGAATGCAGAGACCATGCAGTCATAAGAGTCTCTCAAATCAAGAACAACTTGAAGCGGTAAAAGAAAAGGTGAAGAATGCAGAAGTGATGATGGCCACCTTGAATGGCCTCCCAGGATTGTGGAATTCATTCATTCAAGGAATGTGTTCCAGAAGGAAGTGATTACATTTCAGCAGACTTCAAGAAGAAGAAGAAGCTCAATTCATAAGAAGAGAAGAGAAGATGGGAGCAATTGAAGATCAAGCTCTTACCATCCAAAGAAGATCCCTCAATCAATGAGGAATATGAAGATCTCAACTCTTGAAGAACTTCTTATCCACCTCAGCATTTGGATAAGAAAACGATGCTATCATGAATGAAGAAGATGATGAAGCTGAAGACTCAAGAAGGAGTATACCCACGAAACAAATAAAGATAAGTATTCAATTGTCATTTCATGATATTATTTTGTTATGCATTTGTTTATATTCAGTTATTGTATTATGCATGATAGGATGTTTGCATTAATGATAGTATACTACTAATATGCATATGATGGGTAAGTAGCTCATGGTGCTATACAAATTCTCCATTGCTACTTATCTAGAATGAAACCTCTTTGCTGACATATTGGATTAGTGCACAATCTCATGTTGTCCTGGTAGAGATGGAAGGCATCTAGAAAGTTTCAGTGAGATATGGATGAATGTTGTATTGGATAAAGTAGTTGCATGATCATATATTTATGCATAAGTGTTTGCCAGTATAAATATTCCTTATGAAATGTTTCTAACCATACAATTGCATTTGACTTGTAGGAAAGACCGCATACATAATTGCCTACAAGTAAAGAAGAATGAAGACTTGTTCCGAAGAGCAAGTGACAAAATTTCAAATTGAAGAATAATATGACGAGTGCAGTGACATCATTGATGTGGAACCTTCCAGCCACCAAGAAGAAAGGGAAGACTAGTTCTAGAAGAATGATGTCAGAGCGCAATATCGAGACCTGAAGAAAAGTTCATAGTTCCATCATGCAGTAGATAGAAACATCATGGGATAACACATACATGATGAGCTTGAAGAATATCTTAACCTTTGCTACAAGGTTGATAGAGGATGACAAGCTCACAGATGGGTGCAAGATGAACCTTTGAAGAAGTTCAAGATAGAGGATCTTAGTATCCAGTGATCCTAGATGGATACTACTTGTCACTCCAGTACAGAATGTTTCAGTGCATAGAGTACGGAAGACAGAGGGAGTATGATGCTCCGCTTCAGAGGGAGTGACTGCAGAAGATCCTGAGGTTCGACATGGTACGACAGGATGGGTAGATTACTGATGATTCTAGGCTTTACTGAGAGTAAAGTGGATTCCAACCTTTGATTCAAGGTTGAAGGTGGAAGACCAGTGATGCTCCTGTTATGTGTCGATGCACTATTGTTCTAGATATGGAGGTGTGGCAGAGTACAGATGGAATCTTCCTTGGACAAGGGAAGTATGCAGTAGAGATCCTGAAGAGGTTCAGGATGATGGACTGCATGACCACATCTATCGCATCGAACATGAAGCTATTAAGTGATGCTTCATCAGAGACGGTTGATGCTATGATGTATCGTCAGATGATTGGGTCCTTGATGTACCTGAGACGAGATATTTGCTTTGCTGTGAACACATTGAGACATGTTCACCTAATGGTTGCAAAGCATGCAGGGGGTACAGTTGATTATGGACTCAAGTATGATGTGAATAAGAAGATTAACCTAGAGGGTTATGTTGATTCAGATTGGGTAGGCAGTTCCATAGACAGGAAGAGTACTTCAGGATGTTGCTTCAGTATGGGATCAGGTGTGATCTCTTGGTTTAGCAGGAAGCAATCTTGTGTGGCACTGAGTATAGCTGAAGCAGAGTATGTCGCAGCTTGTTCAGCTAGTTGTGAGGCAGTATGGCTGCGGAAGCTACTGTCTGATATATTTGATCTCCAGTTGGATGCTACTTGTATACATTGTGACAACCAGAGTTGTGTGAAGTTGTCAAAGAATCCAGTGTTCCATGACAAGTCGAAGCATATTGAGATCAAATATCACTATATCAGGGATATGGTGCAGAGAGGAGCAGTGAAGCTCCTGTATGTTGCGACGGAGGAAAAGATAGCTGATGTATTGACGAAGCCATTGGCTAGGATGAAGTTTGAGTACTTTAGAGAGAGACTTGGTGTTCTCCAGATCGAGGGTTCCTCCCAGAGACAGTGATGTGTCCCAGAGCCATTCTGACGAGCAGGTCAGATGTAAGGGCTGAGCCATTCTGTCATGGTGAGAGGATTAGTTCCTTCCATGTTAGATGTAAGTGCAGAAATATTCCTCATTGTGGGTGAGATTCTTCCATCATTGTGGCGGAGATGGCTCCTGCCTGGATGGGATTGTGCCCTTCTGACGAGTAGGTCAGATGTAAGTACAGAAATCTCTCCTCATTTTGGGTGAGAGTCTTCCATCATTGTGGTGGAGGTGGCTCCTGCCTGGATGGGATTGTGCCCTTCTGACGAGTAGGTCAGATGTAAGTGCAGAAATCTCTCTTCATTGTGGCAGATGGGGGTCCAGCCTGGTTGAGAGTCTTCCATCATTGTGGCGGGGGGGGCTCCTGCCTGGATGGGATTGTGCCCTTCTGAGGAGTAGGTCAGATGTAAGTGCAGAAATCTCTCTTCATTGTGGCAGATGGGGGTCCAGCCTGGTTGAGAGTCTTCCATCATTGTGGCGGAGGTGGCTCCTGCCTGGATGGGATTGTGCCCTTCTGACGAGTAGGTCAGATATAAGTGCAGAGCCATTTCACATACAATAGTTGAGGTGTCCTATCATGCTGGTGAATGTGAGTGCTGGGCCTTTCTGATGTGATTGTAGTTTACTACATGATCAGAAGTGAGTGTTGGGCGTGCCTTTCTGACGAGCAGGTCAGATGTAAGTGCTGGGTGAAGACCTACATGAGAGTAGGCCTACAACCAGCATGAAAAAGGGATGGCTCTGTAGAACTTCCTATGACAAGATAGTACACACTTGATGATGACCAGAGATGATCCAGATCGAGCTATGATCCAGTTCCAGTTATGATGACTCCGAGAGATCCAGATTGAGTGATGATCTAGATCCGGCAGTGATGATCCAGATCGAGTGATGATCCAGATCCAGTGATGATGTTCTATGATGATTCAGATCGAGAGATGATCCAGATCCAGATGACTTGAAGATGAAGATGACTTGAATATGAAGATGACTCAGATGATCCAGAGAAGAAGACCAGTGCTGAAAAATTGTGTCGAAAGAATACCTTCCTAGTTAAGAGGGAGTGTTGATGTATATGTAACTTTGGAATGTATTCTTCTATG
>LPNX011004064.1:92470-153455 GCA_001517045.1 Pseudotsuga menziesii
AAAATAACCTCTGTGAAGTGCCCCCTCAATAACCTAGGTAAGGCAACTAAGGTCACCTCAATATAATCAATGCTCAGGTGGACAGTCACAGGCAGGATTGACCATATGGGCAGGGTAACAAAGCCCGAAACTCTCAAATGAATCCCATATACGAATACAATCCTGGAAATATCTTCGGTGCTACTCAGTTATGACCAAGGGTGATCCCAATCAATAACCTCTCACACTACCTCGTGCTTAACTCCCTTGTAAGAGGAGAATCCTGAGAAACACTAATTATATAAAGGAATTTCACACTCTCACCTGAACAGACACATAAATGTTTCATTTAGTGTTCTTGGAGAATTTACTCACAATGAACTATTCCAAGACCCTAAAACCTAATCTTGTTGGTGCACCCTATAAAAGCAAAGAGTGTAATTCATTTTATTATGCATTGATTTTAATTTGCTTATTACTCAAAAGGGAAAATGGTCGTGCAACTAATGATGATATGACGCAACAAGAAGTAAAATGTACACCTAACAATCAATGCAAATGCACTATGTTGAATGAAAAACGGGGTATGCTACTACGTGAAGTGCAAAATTTTCCTTCAAATGAAGATGCAATCATTCCTATATGAAAATCTGACTAATACTTCTCCAAGCAAACCTAATGCAAGTACTAAACAAAATTCAAAATGCAACAATGCATAATGATGCAAAAAGCAAATGTTTTTGTATTTTTTGAATTAAGATGAGATAATAAAGCAAAAGTATGACTTTACAACCCCCAGACTCTGCAAGCACTATCAGACAGCACCCAAGAAAAGCACTAAGGTAAAAGAGACCTAATGCACTAATCCCAAAACAAAAGATAGAAAATGCAATGACAAGAACATTCTAAAGAAAAATCAAACTAATAAGTGTCTCTGGTCATAAACAGAGGACTATACAGACTCCAGAAGCATCCAAGAAGACTCAACAATTATCCAAAATCACCCAGCAACACTTAATCTCCCCCAAAAAGGAAAAAATCAGGGCATACGCGACTGTGTGCAGAAAACCCGCATATATACGCGGATATCCCAGTAAAAACTGTGTGTACACACGACTGTGAAGACAAAACTCGCATACAGGAAGAAAAAGAGATTAAAAAAAAAGGTAAATAGACAAGTTGAGACAAAATTTACTCCTATCAAACACTACTAGGAAAACATGCCCCCAGAACCGACTCAGAAACAGATAAATCAGAGCAATTCAAGAACATTGAATGCCGATAAAACCCCCAAAGGAAATTACTAGTAACTCCCCAGTATGGTAACCAATTCTGTTACGAAGAGAACTTCCTATGGCTTGGGGTACCACAATAGACAAAGTAACTGTAGAAATCAATCATTTCCCATATGCAAGAGAAACAAGACATCTAACAGTATGGGATCTCGAAACATACCTTATTTTGGATGGTTGATGTAGATCCCCATTGAGCTTTTCCACTCTCGCTTGTATTAGCAATTTTCTCTCTCAACATTCAGCAAACAAGACAAGCATGCTATATAATAATGTTAGACCTACTCTAGAATATATAATCAATAACATATAAGCATTTAAAAGCATCCATGGATTCAATACTCATTTAAATACACCTTATTGGACAGGAAAATATATTTCTATTAATATAAATCAGAGATTACAATAGTGACAACCTCTGTCGGCACGTCTGTGAATCGAAGAAACTGAGTCATCCACCTGGGCCTCACCACTTCAATCCTCCATCTCTTGATAGTAATCTCACAAGCAAAGGAAAGCTTGGGAAGAACACAAAAGTGCTCCAAGGGACAAAGGGATGCAAACTCAAGTATAAGCTTCAGCAACAATGGACTATAGTTTTCTTGCTCTTCAATTTCTCTCCTTTCAATGTATCCAAAGGGTTCCTTATATAGTGCTTCAATGGGGTAATGGAAGGTCAAATATGAGCAATCTCAAGGCATATGGAATGCCAAGAGACAAGTGACTTAGATCCAAATCAAGGAAAACTCCAAAAATATTTGGCCTTTTGCACACATCCCGATGTACGCGGGTTTGAGGGTCATATCCACGTATATACGCAAGAATAGGTTCAAAATTCATGTATGGAAAATAATGCATGTTTTTAGGGATGATATTGGAAACACAAAGGGCACAAAAATGGTCCATGTGGTCCAAATAATCTGCAGAGGGACATGGAAGGCCATAAATGTGTGATCCACCATGTGTGGTAAAATCAGCTGTAACAGATGCCCCCTAATGTGTGAGGTAAGAGGGGTGATACAATGGCAGAAATACATTAAAATTCCATCCCAGAAGTGGAGTGATGAAGAACCAGGTGGAAAAACCATCCATCCAATAGTATAATACAATAATCAAACTCTGCACATAACTGCAAGTACATACAGCAGTCCCAGATACATAAGAGTACAATGGCCATGAATAGGCATGATACAAAATATGACATGTCTGGTCATCACCACATACAATATAGATAGATCAGAATCTTCATGATGAAGATATACAAAGGATCATGATCTCCATGAAAGCTGAAGATATATGATGGATCAAGATCTCCATAACGGTTGAAGACATAGACTAGAATCAAGTCATGAAAACTGAAATCTCATGAACATTGGCATGATCAAGGAGGTAGCATATATGAAATGCCACCATTTTGGAAGGTATTCTACATAATACGCTACAAGTACATGTCCTACTATGTGAATAGAGGTGTCGAGGTCGAATATAGTAGTCCATCGTTTGATTACCAGTCATTGATGTATACCGTTAACAAACGCGAGATCATCCACCGATAATGAAAATGGGAATCAAGGTATTAGAGTGAAAACTAACAAGTGTGAATAGATGTGTTGAGGCTAAACACTTGAGAGAATCCATCGATCAGGGGACATTGATGTATTCCCAAAACTGTAAATGGTGAGAGAACCTACCACTGATGACTGCAAGTCTCAAGGCACTCAAAATGACTCTAGATTCCTATCCCAGAATAAATGATCTAAAGTCGATGGGATGAAATATGCTGGAAGGAGGGAATTAAGGCATCCCTCATAATCCAACATGAGGTACTCATAAAATCTGTATAATGTGGAAGGACTCGATCATAATGTGCACGAACCAGTAACAGTACCAGGAATGGCCGACATGCAAAGTCAAGAGAACTGAGGAATGGCCGACTCAGGTTTCAAATTCCTTAGAACAAGAGCATAAAGGTGAATGGTGACTGAAGGTAGGAAGCATAGAATCAATATACAAAACCGGGACATCCTTGCGACATAGGAGGCATCGACAAAGGCTCCATAGGGGCTAGAAGCTTATCCAGTTGGTGGAGATAAACTCAGAGAAATGTGTACAACTCCTAAAGTCAGACTATTAACCCAACCAACGGATGTGATATACAGTGCTCTGTTCGAAGGTGACACGAATTGACTCCTGCCAAAGATAACATCTTTTTCTATCTGGATTTTTGGTTTTTTGATTTTTTTTGGACTATTTCAAATATTTTGAAAATCTTGAAAAATAATAAAAGTGATTTATAGTTACAGACTAGGAGGAGACGAGTGTCAAGGGGAAAACAAACTAGTTCCAAGCAGCAGAACATACCTATGCTCAATGCAAGGACACATGTGTAGGATAACGACACTTGGGGGAAAGTCCCCTCCTGATAAAAAATGGGGAATCAAGCTGCAAAGGATATGTAAAATGACTCTGCATGGCTAGACATGAGACAAGCTCGGGCTATATAGCGGATAATCAAAGTTAGGAAAGCTGGAATAAGGCTCAATAAGGCAAGCAAAACTCATGATAATGCAATTACCACTTGACATAAGGGAGTCCTGGGGAAAAAAGGGACAGCAAAAAGATCAAGAGGAGTATGAGGCTCTTGCGCAAAGTCATGGTGACACTATACAAAGGACTCCCACACCCTAAGGGAGAAATGTTAGCATGGGCACCAAATGCAAAACATGAGCTAACTAGGGAACCCATGTATGGACAAGCTCTACCATTCACATCATGTCACTTCTAAAAGCAACAAGGAGGTTGCGTGACAATATATAATGGGTTCATACCTAAGGTTATAATGAAATGGTCATAAGGTCATGCAAAGTACAAACGGATGTGAAACCTAACCTATATGCCAGTTTATGCATAATACTTGTAATCGACACGAACGGGTCAAAACGACGCTCAAAATGGACTCCTACGTCATCAACTTACTCCAAAACAGTCCAAAACTATAAAAAGTGGGTAAAAAATTTCAAAATTTTCAAATTTTTTTTATAAGTAGTAAAAAATTTTAAAAATTCCATATCATTTGAAATTTTTACCCATTTGAGCTCAAAACTTCCAACGTGAATTCCAGGAGCTTCGTCCGACGAAATTCGACACTGTTTGTTTTAGGTAACTCCTCATGTCCTCCTCTTCCCATTTCATGCAAATTTTTTCAATTTCCATGGTCAAATGTTAATTTTTAGGCCAATCTAAAATAAGCGTTTTGGCCCACGTGGGTATTGGGGTTCTTTTCCACATATAGGGTTGGCCATATGCGGAAAAACCTCCCAAAACTATGTACATACGCAGCTGTTTTGCAAACAGTCGCATATGTGGCCATGCATAAGGTTTTCTAAGGTATACAATGACCAAAAATCATTTTTTATGTGCAGGATGGTTCTAGAATGGAGGGAGAGGGAACATGGAGATGTAGAAGAGGTTGTTCAAGGTGATTTACTGGCCCAACAAGCTCTACATGCATGCAGTTTGTATAAGTTTTGGTGTCTTGGTAGCTAGAGGGCCAAACCAAGACTCCTATAGATGCTAGTAGATTACTGGGATCCAGACTCAGACTCTTTTCACATCGACGGGATGTCTCTCACTATAGAGATTGAGGACATATATTTTATTACTGGATTATCCCGATGGGAAGAGGTGGTGAACCTACGCTCTCGCGGGCCCGGAGGTGGCCTTACCATTGATGAGTACATTGGAGTATACTATTTTTCAGACACAAAAAAGGTTGGGATTCAAATCCCGAAAAACTCAATCTAGGTACTGGGACTGAAGGCCATATTATTGGAACTCGGTAGGATAGCCGATCTAGCTTCACTCCACCAGGCCTCGCGGCCATTGATGTTCTATGCAGTGGAGTGTATGAGACCCACAGTATATGACTGGAGCACTGCGCTGTTGAGTAACATGAAGTAGCAACTCAGTGATTGCAAGATGGGCAGGGTGAGAAAATTTGGTTTTGGTAGCATACTAAGCACATTCTTCTTTGAGCGTGTATTGGGGTTAAGCCCTTGAGTGGAAATTCCTCCACACAGAGTTCGAGATCCAGCCTAATGACATTGGAAAAATGTTATGCACATGCTGGGAAGAGGTAGGGTGGATAACCCCTACCCAGCGGACTTCTTTCCATGGTGGTGGTGGCAGATCATTGCAAACGATGACTATCCCTATGCAGGGATAGATTTCTGGGGAGATCCGGACATGTCCCTACCACCAGGAGTGACATATGGCGACATAGGTAACGAATCCCAAACCCTCTTTTTAAGTTTTTTGAATTATTAATTTTTTTTTGTTTTTTGATATATTGACTCAAAAGACATGTTTTGGTGTGACGACACATAGTGAGAATCTGTCATGTGTATGCATATGTTGGACCACGGTGACTTGACGGTTTCCCTAGTCATAGATGGAGGGAAAGAGGAGATGACATCATGGGTGTGGATGTGGAGCGGATGCTCCAAAGCATCCACACAAACTTTGTACGCTTAACACACAGGGTACCCATGGCGCAAGTCGAGGAATTGCTTAAGGCCATGCAGCGCCAGGTGGTTGGTGTACCACGGGCTTGGGTTTGATTATTTTGATGACTAGCTAGAGCCGTGGTGTGCTACCACGATCAGAACCCCACTCCTCCACCTCAGGCTTAGAGACTTGAGAGTGCTTCATTTTTGTACTACCGTGTATTATATTTTGGTGGCTTGGAAGCCCCATTTTTGTATTACGAAACTTATGTATTATGACGTCACATTTTGGATGTTTAATGAAAAAATTGTATGATGATAGATTTTATTTATTTACATGTGTGTAAAACTGTATGTTTGTGATATGCTTATGGTCTATGAAAAAAATGCCAATCTAACACATAGTTACCATACGATTCAGCAACTTGATTAAAAATTATTGAAACATGTATGTATGTTATGTTCTCAAATTGTCATTCTAGCAATCTCACATGTAAGAATCTTCATAATAATCTCATATCCCTAATAGGATACAAGCCATTAAGCTGTGAAACCACTAATTGCGAATCAAGACGCACCTCAAGAGAGAGAACACCATGTGAAATGGCATCCCACAATAACTCAATAAAGGCACTATACTCAACAACATTGTTCGAAGAAGGCCGTAAACATATGCCTCCTGAAGACAATACCTGACCCATAGGAGTATAAATCACCCAAGCAACAGAAGCTGAGTTTTGAGTGTGGAAGCTAGCACCATTAGCGAATCCTATGTAAGCAGAAGAATCCATTGACATCTTCCATAAGAAACGAAAGATAATTAACAAATCACCATAAGAAAACCTAACTATGCAAAAAATTGTACAATAATATACAATAATCAGCCCTGGTTGAAGATCATGCATATAATTTTTTTAGATAAAGCCCATTTCTAGGCTCTGCCAAGGATGTCCCTTCATAATCCACCAGCTCATAGGCACCCTTCTCTAACACACGTTTGACTACGAAAGGACCATGCCACATGGGATTAAACTTCCCTGCCCCAAAGGGTTCTTTAGCTTGATCCCATAAAAGGACCAAATCACCTTCACTAAACCTCCTCGAATGGACAGACTTATCATATTGGACCTTAACGCAACACTTATTTACTTCTAGAGCCACTAAGGCATCTCGACGCTACTCATCAAGCTGCTCTAAGTGGACCAAACGTTTCTCCAATGCGGAAGGGTCTGGTAAAAGCTCTATAGCTAGCTTCAATGAAGGGATTTCACAGTCAACCAGCAAGACAGACTCCACCCCATGTATGAGCTGCTATGGAGAGAAACCAGTGGCAGTCTTAACCGTGGTCCTATAGGCCCACAAAGCAGGATATAACATGATATGCCAATTCATCTTGCTTTGTGCGATGGTTCGTTGGAGAATGGACTTAAGTGATTTATTCACTGCTTCAACCTGTCCATTCGCTTGAGGGTAATAAGAAGAGGAGTGCTCCTGCTTATACCCTAACTTCGAATCCAACTCTTCCATCATTCTATTATGAAAGTGAGTACCATGGTCAGTGATAAGCTCTTTCAGAATATCAAACTAAGTAATAATTTTGTTGAAAATGAAATGAACGGTTGTCTCACCGTCGGATTTAATCGTGGGCATAACCTCAACCAATTTCGTGAAATAATCGACAGCCACTATAATGTGATGATGCCCCCCAGCCGAAGCTGGGTTGCAATCCATGAAGTCAAGCCCCCACTTGGTGAAGGGACCGGCGGTGATAATTAGATGTAACGGGGTAGTATGCAAGCACATATTGTGTGCAAACACCTGGCAAGGGTGACACTTCTTGACCACATTGACATAATCTTTGAAGACCGAAGGCCAAAAATATCTTGCTCTCAAGATATTTTGGGCTGTAGAAAGCCCAGATAAATGACCACCACACTCCCCTCCATGGAAATCATTTAGCACCACCTCAGCCTCATCATGGGTTAAACAACGATGTAAAATGGAATCTACCCCATGGTGGTACAAAGTGTTATCCACTATAAGGTAGTTCTTAGATACATGACGTAATCGTCGTTTCTCATCCCGTGAAAGGTGAGTAGGGACCTCCAACATTTGAAAATATATAATGATATCCCCATACCATGGGTCCAAAGTTGAGATAAGGAAAATATGCTCATCGACAAACGTATCCTCATAAACCTCCTCCTCCTCCACACTTGGAAAATCAGAAATGAGCTCCACAAAGATCAACGATTTCTTTGATTTCACCGAAACAAATTCGAGATCGAATTCTTTCAAAATAACAATCCACTTATTATATTTTCCCCCGATCATCCTTCTAGTGAGGACGAACTAAAATGGATTGACATGAGCTACCACCAAGGTCTGGCGAAGGAGAATGTGATGTCTTAATCTCTGAACCGCATGAACGGTGGCCAAGGCAAGTTTCTCCACATGAGAATAATGAATTTCCGCATCAATAAGGTTCCAACTCAAATAATATATGACATGCTCGTGGAGCTCCTCATCCTCCTGAACCAAAACCATACCAACTGTCTCCATGGACGCGACCACATAAATAAAAAAATCATGACTATAGTCAGGTGGACTAAGCACGAGGTCCGATGCTAAGGCTCGCTTAAGAGAATCAAAGGACTCATGGGCTCGCTCATCCCAACAAAAAGTAGTGTCCTGCTTTAAAAGACACATAAATCCTTTAGTCAAATCGGCAAAATTAACCACGAATCTCTGTAAGAAATTTGCCATGCCTTGCAAACACTGAAGATGTCTAATATTACGTGGGGGAGACAATTAAAGTATTGCCTCAACCTTTAAAGGATCGACTCTTATACCCTCCTTGGATACAATGAACCCTAAAAGGTGACCAACGGTTACGCAAAAGATGCACTTATGAGGATTTAAACTAACCTGGTAATGGCGGCATCTTTTGAATACTAATCTCAAATGGTATGGATGACACACTCTTAGACGAGAATGAGTAGCAAGATCATCCAAATATACTTCGATAATCATTTTGAGATCATGAAAAATTAAGGTCATAGCCCACAGAAATGTGGCTCCGACATTTTTAAGACCAAAAGGCATTTTCTGATATGCAAACGTACCCCAAAGACAAATAAATGCAATTTTATGTTGATCCTCGGGGTCGATCTGAATCTGATTATATCCGAAAAAACTGTCCATGAAGGAGAATACCTCGCTTCCCACACACCCATCCAAAATCTGATCAATAAATGGTGTGGGAAAATTATCCTTAGGACAAGAATGATTTAAATCAAGGAAATCAGTGCATATACGGATCGCTCCCTGCTTCTTATCAACCAGAATGGGATTTGAAACACACTCTGTCAAGGGAATGGGATAGATAAAACCAACTTTTAACAGCTTCTCTATCTCAGCCTTAATAGTATGTGCTTTTCTAGGATTCACCGAACGCAAACGTTGTCGAACTGGCTTCGCATTCGGATAGGTCTTAATTTCATGTTCAACAATACGAGGGTTGATACTTGGAATTTCCTCATATGACCAAGCAAAGATGTCACAAAACTCTTTAAATTTCTCGGTATACTCCTTGATCCCATCAGGGGAACAGTCCGCCCCAATGTAGACATTTTCAACTTTGCCAAGATCGCGAGAAACATTGATAGGAATAGTAGGTGATAAATTTGCAATGTTCCCATCATCCATTTGACCAGGAGAGCTCAATGGAACCACGGGACTACCAATATTCTCACTAAGAATCTCCCTAAAGTCCTCACGATCCATATGGCTAAGCTTGGGAAGAAAATAAGATCTATGATGTAACTCTTCCCAAGGTGGCTCAACCCCAGACATGGCCTCAATAATGGCTTCATCTGATAGAAAAAAATCATCAAGGAAATCATGTGCATGAGAGGACTCAACTGCCCATGCAGGAAGCACATACAGGTCCTCCTCCTTTGTCAGCAAAGAGGAAGGACTAGGCTCTGCAACAAAATAAAGATTTGCTTGATATGCTATCATTGCTACAGGCAACGGGACATATGTTTCGATAGGTCCATTCGAAGGACTCGGTGAAGGAAGAATCCAAGGATCTTCCATATGGGTAGAGCAAAAAGACACCAAATTCAATGAAGATGAAGCCCCACCGAAACTAGATCCGATCATAAGAACAGGTGGAGGACAACTAAAGGTCCCCATAAGAGATGGATACATACCTACACCCACACTCCCAGTTTTCGGCTGAGAATGATCGATAATCGAGATAGAATCTCTTGATGATGCACTAACATTCGAATTACAGAATGATGTCTGATCAATCGTAACAATATTCCCATTAAATGGAAAGCATACTACTCGAAATAGAGAAGAAGCTACGGCTTGCATAGTATACATCCAATTCTAGCCCAGTAAAATATTGTAGTCAAGGGGCGCATCAACCACCTCTACCTCGATCGTGACGGTCTTCCCTCCCAATTGGACCTTAAGAGAAGGAAGAATCCCGTGTAGTCGAAATGATCTACCATCAAAGGTAGTCAACATGGTAGTGGATTAAGACAACTTGGGAGAACCCAAACCCTTCCAGCATGACAAAGACATCACAGAAGCAGCAACGCCTTCGTCAATCACAATGCATTTGATGGTCATATTAAGACAGTCTACATGAATCAAAAGAGACACGTAGTAAGGCAAGCGAGGATGTAGTCCCATGGTTTCAAATTTTATGATGGAAGAAGATTTATCATCTTTAATCCCCAGAGTAGAAAGCAAGGTTTTCCTTTGCGGTGGACAACTTTGAAGTACTTCAAGTGCGGACATTACACAAGGAGTTTGGCCCAAATCCTCGACAATGGAATAGATTTGGGCAGCTCAGCAATTAGGATTGTGCCCCAAACGCTTCCGGAATCCCTTAGGAATGCAAGGTGAAATTTCAGGTTTATCCATATGGTTTTTGATACGCAAAGGGCTCTCGGGTGGAGCGGGTTCTTTTCCAAGGTCCAGTTGTGACGAACCATAATCTTTTGCATGAGTCACAACCTTAGTAGCATGTACCATGTTGATGCAACCATGACCAATATTGGCTTCCGATGGATTTTGGTCTCTACGCGATGCACAATGAGGATCATTGGTCCTCGAGTTCATATTTTAATTATGGGGTAAAGGATTAGTTAACACAGCTAGGCCCTGTGCTATCAATCTTAAGGCATCTTCCATATGAGGGCACAAGTGAGTGAGGTGGTCCTCCTTACACAATTTGCAAGGAAACTTAACCTTACGTTTAGATTGCTTGTCCCCCCCAACATTGCGGGCATTCTTGTCATTAAAATTGGCATTTTCATTCTTGTTCCCACCCTTATGATTATTTTTACCCTTTTTCTTATTCCTTCTGGGCTGTTGGTTGCCCTTCTGGTCCGACAATTGTATGAAAAGTACACTCATTGTTTGGGTCGGTTGAGATGAATTCGTGGCTTGTCCCGAAGTGGATTGATTAATAGACAATTGGCACACTTGTTTTACAACCGGATCCATAGGTTTGGCACTTGTACAACCCACAATGCCATCGGCATGTGGTCCAGGCTTGATCTTGGGATCGAAACTAGAATGCAGAGCGTTAGGTATGATCTCATACAAAAGTCTGGATTGAGAGTATATCAAATCCAACTCTTGTGCCCTAAAGATTGCTTGTTCCTTGTTTTGGACTCTGGATGTAGAAACATCCTTCGCGATGTAAGGTAACAACGACTTGAGGAACCACTCAAGGAGAAATTCTGGTGGTATGAAGGCTTTAATCAACCTCTTTCATCTACGCCACTCTTGTATATGATCTGAGATATGTGTGGATTTGTCTTGTCGAAATGGGGACAAGCGTTCTGTACCAACGTCGTAATGCATGGGTAGCTGAAAGGGATTGAGGAAAGTCATGGGAAGGTCATCGAACAAAACGAATGCCCCCCTTGGTAACTCTATATACTACTTTGATGTAGGCCTAGTGAGGTTGCATTGAAATAGCCTTAAACGGATTGAGTCATCGTATGAGGAATTGGAAGAGCACCAATGGTGAAAAGTAGTGAAATGTTCACTAGGATCTTCTCTTGCTTTGCCCTCAAACTTGGGAATGTATGAGGGAAGCTTGTTAGGGACGGCTGGCCAAGTCAGGTTGTGAGATACTGGATCCTTCATAAGTCTCGATGAGTCAAGTAAGTTCAACGTTGTGAGGAAAGGGAGCCTAGGTTGAGCCAGTCTATGCCACACTCCCTAATAGTTCTGGTTCATATGAGGCTGATTACTATAAATCCCATGGCCTTGGCCATAATATCCTCCTCCCATTTGACCCGTGTAGGGCTGCATGGAAGCATTATGATGTGGTGTACCTTGACTATGCGTTGCTACAAATCCATAATTAGAAGAGTAAGTAGTTTGTTGATACCTATACCCATAGAGTTGATAGTTCTATCCATACTACGGTCCATAAGACTGTCCATGAGAAGCTCCATAAGGTGTTCCATGGGATGTCCCATGAGAAGCTCCATAATTAGGGATATGTGGAACTCCTTGCGATGGACCATGAGATGATCCAGAAATAGGAATATGACCTCCCCAGACAACATGAAGTAATTGAATCTGAGATAATACCATGCGAATAGTCGCAGTATGAACATGGCTAGTAGCGATATTCCGGCCCAAAGGACCACGTGAATGAGGGGGAGGAAGGGTTGTCAAAAATGTATTTGCAGGAGTAGGGTTTGAGGATGAAGGGACATGTCAAGGGATGTAAGTGGTGTTCCCTATGGTCACTCGTCTCGGTTCTGGTATTCGCATATGAATACTAACACTAGGTCTAGGACGGACATGTGAGGTAGCTTCCACCACCGGGATGGAAAATGCAATGTGACTAGTGCTCCCAAATCTCTCCACATGGAAAGAAATAGGAGTGCCCCCAAGCATAGTGCTAAGTTCAATTTCTAACTCGGCATGATGTGCCAGATTGTGTGCAGGGATTAGGCATGCTATAATGGATATAACTAGTGCTTGCGGGTTCATGATGAGTCTCGTCACTTGGTAACCAATACTGGCGACCTGTGAATGAGGGATCATAACCAAAATGTGAAGGTATTTCTGGTGAAGGATCATATACATGAGTAGAATCTATATCCTCAACCTCATGAGGTGGAGAAGACATCTCAAGAATCTCATCCTTGTGATCTCCCATTGTGTGTGAATCAATGTGAGAAGTACTCTGCCCGAACTGTCTGTTTCTCTCTCCCAAAGGATGAGGATACGTGGAAGGCAGAAGTCCTGCTAAACAACGAGAACGATGAAGTTTCGCACCCGAATCCATAATGACTCAAAAAATGAAAAAGACTCTATCTAATTACGCAAACCCTAGGAAAACTAGCGTGCACAGAGCATACACCTATACAATGTAAAGTCAAATCACAAGCAAACAAGGGTAGGATATGTGAGCTCCTGAATGAAGTAGGTATGTCTCACCTAGGAGAGGCTTGAGACTCCCATACACAAAGAGTGGAGGTTCATAACCAATTATAGTGGCCCTCAGCTTCAATACATATAACGACTTTGTTGTCTGACCCCTACCTGGCCAGGACACCTACAGAACAACCTCTGGGAAGTACCCCCTCGATAACCTAGGTAAGGAAACTAAGGTCACCTCAATATAATCAATGCTCAAGTGGACATTCGCAGGCGGGATTGATCGTATGGCAGGGTAGCAAAGCCTGAAACTCTCAAAAGCGCCCCCAGATACGAATACAATCCTGGAAATATATCCGATGCTACTCAGTTATGACCATGGGTCATCCCAATCAATAACCGCTCACACTACTATTACCACCTAAGTTGTACTTAGTGGTTTTTATCAAGTGAGCCCCGTGAACCGGACAGGGTTAACTTGTTCGGACTTCAGAGGACCTATGGAAGTACTTCTGGGAAGTGCTTGTTGTACTATATCACATGTTCATACCCCATGAGGGAATTGTAATAAATGTTCTAGCATGATAGTGTCTGTAAAAGAATCGGTCTCTTAGACTTCATTTATCAATCCGATCAGCCTAGGGTGTTTTTTCCCTTGGTTATTATTGGTCGTTGAATAAACGACTGATAATTTTTGAGTTTTTCACTCCATACCTCCAAAGTTGGGGTGGTCGGCTTGGCATTTGTGCCTATTGAGGTTATTAGAGTCTATGTGTCAATGTGTAAGCATGCTAGACATCATTTCTGAGTCATATGAACATGTCTAAGTCCCCCTAGGTGTTTTTCAATTTTTCAATTTTTCAGTTTTTTCAGTGTTTTTCATTAATTTTTAATTTTTCCAAAACTTAGGCTATTTTTTAATAGTTTAATTGGAAAATTTGAGTCTGTAATAAAAGTGGGCCAAATAATTAGTTTCAGTCATGTAGGTGCTCATTTTAAAGCTAAGAGCACCATGTAAACCCATGGACCCACTATTTCCTAGTTTTGAGTGATCTTCCATCACTCAGGTTAGAAAGCCCCAAAAATCAATTATTGATTATTTTAATTAATAAATTGATGAATAATGGAGCAAATCCAAAATCAAATAAATCAATGGATTCTCAACCGATTTGACTGAAATCAATCAGATCTAGAGCAGATTGACTGGATCTAACAAATCCTTGACTGAAGGAGGGGATCAAATCAGATCCAGAGTTGATCTACAGTGGTATTTATGGGGAATTTCGCCCTCCCTCTCTCCTCAACATGTTTTTGGCTCAACTGGATGATTTTTGGTGGATTCTTCAGTGTTTGGGCCAATGTGTCAGTGTATGGGTTGATGTGTCAGCCAGATCAGGCCCCCGGTTGACAAGTAGGCTCAGTTCAGCCTCAGTTCTGCATTGATGAACTATCCATCAGAGGATTTCACTTGATTCCATGAGGAATTGCGCCCCCCCTGGGATACATGGCTTGCAAATTGTATAAATCAAGGCACAACCTCCTCTTCCAAGCTAGTTAGAACTGGGATTGAGGTGTTGCTGCTATTGTATTCTTGTAATTCTCATTTGAAATAAAGAAAAGCTTTGGAGGAAATACGGTGTGGTGCCATTACATGTGTGGATGATTATTGCCATTGTTTTACTGAGGTAACCTGTATCTGTGGTCATTTTTTGCCATTTTCTTGTAGATCTGTGGTTAAGATTGGTAATTAGCTTATTACAATATTGATAGGAAAGGTGTTGTTCAATAAGTTTATTGACTGTCACTCTCCTTTGATCCATGTTTAGAGATCTATATTTAGCATGTACTATAAGCTTATCTGCATGTTATCTTGAATCTCTTTGTATGTACTAATCAGATCTCACAAGT
Source organism: Pseudotsuga menziesii (assembly GCA_001517045.1). NCBI lineage: Eukaryota > Viridiplantae > Streptophyta > Pinopsida > Pinales > Pinaceae > Pseudotsuga > Pseudotsuga menziesii. Next base: position 107,586 of record LPNX011004064.1, read on the forward strand.
TTCTTGGCAAGTTCTTTGATTTCAGCTGAGTTGCAGGTTCATACTTTGGAGAGGATGCTGATCTAGTTTGCTTCTTCATTCTCTTCAAAACATTTCAAAGGCATAGTCCCTCGGCATCCCACCTGAAAGCTCTACTGCGGATCTTCAAGGAAACCAACACTCTTTCTCTCTCTTCCTCCTTTAAAAATTATTAAACTTTCCTCAAACTGGTTACTTTAAGGTTTCTTTTCAAATCTGATCTATCTCATAAAGAAAAGAATACATAGATATAATTATCAAGATCCCTTCAATTTTCTAGATCTTAGTTTCATTGTGCACATAAAGTTCAAATTCAAGAGATCTAGCTTAAATTGCCTTAGTTTTGCAAGTAGTTTATTGAAAAATTCATAGCTTGCTGTTAAGGTAGTTTCTTTTGCTGTTCAATAATTTCAATATTCTGCAATATCAGTTCTGTTGATTGGCTGCACAAACAGTAGGCCAAGATCCCAAGGAAAGTTTTCTTTCCTTGGTTCCCTTTTCGTCGGTTTAGCTAGTTTAATTTCATTAATTTTTTGAGATAAAGTAGGCTGACCCAAAGGCACTCTCAAAGTGATTTGGGGCATTTTTTATTCTAATTCACTCGATTTCATTTAGCAGGTCTGATAGAGAAGAAAATAATCTGCTGTCCAAAGTGGCTTTTGGAGTGCTCAAATTCCCCCGAGGGGGCTCTCTTTTGTCACATAATTTGTAATTGTTTTGCATAAACTGTAATATCTTGGTTTCAGCTTGTATAAGGACCAAGAAAGCTCTATTTTATCAATGCTTTGATTTTTTAACCTCTGTAATAAAATCATCCTTTGAATAGGCTCTTTCGAGCCCATTCCCCATCCCCCCTGGGGGGATTCGCGTCGGTGCCTTTTTCATCTTTTTATGCTTATTTCCTTTTACTAGAATTTATCTGATTGGTAGGGTAGTATGTTTGATCTTGTTTTTAATTCCATATTCCATATCTTATTTTCAAAAGTAATCATAATACTTACCCCACGACTTCCCGAGTGACCCGCGAGGGGAAAGAGATTCGTGGTAGGATTAATCAGAAAACCGCATTTGTGTAGTTATGTTATTTTCTCATATTTTGTTTATCAGCATTTTAAAATTAACCCCTCCTTGATTCCCCGATTGAGATCCACTTGGATCGAAAGAGGTTCTTGGAGGCTTTTCTTTTAAGCAAGAACACATCTTTTAAAACTTATTAAAATTTACAAGACTCTAGTGTGTATGCTCTGCACTTGGCTGCGGTTCGTACAATCAGTCAAGCTGTATCAAAAGCACTTGGGTGACTAGCATAATTAGGACTCACCTTCCCCAATTAACAAACCATCAGGTGAAAATCCAACACCTCGATCAAACCTTTACGGTGGAAAAATACCCAAAGGAAGCGGGAACCTACTGAAAAGTGACCTCGGGGCACCGATCTCTGTCACACCCTAACGGGTGCGTTACGAACACAGCCCCAGAGACTCCATTTCATCCCACATATTCCTTGCGAGTAGCCGTATAGGCTTTGTTTTGGACATACTCCAAGTACTCTCGGGTATATCTGGAGTCCCTCTTTAGCCTAATTTAATCAATTCATACTTCATTTTTAACTTAAAACATACCAAGATGCAATCGCAAAACATTTATTCCAAACACATGCAAGCACACTGATCTCTTTTGACTCCATTATTAAGGCAGTGGTCTTTTTTGCTTCATATTTATATTGTGTATCAACCTTGTGCTTTCGTGTGTATCTTCGTATCTTGTCATCTTGATTGTTTATAGTTAAAGTATTCAAACTCCTGCATAAATGATTCAGTACAACATCATTACACTAAGAAATCATCTTTAGTAACTTAATAGGGTCTACCCCCCTTGGCTTCGTTAGGAGTTGAGCCTAAACGGAGGAGTCAAGAACAAGGTGACAGCCTTGACTCGAGACTTGCCCCCAAGGACACACTGAGTGGCTTGAAGATTTCTGCCACGTGATCCAGGTGTGTGAAAAGGCGGCAACACTTTTTGGCGCCGTTGCCGGGGATAAATATTTTTATTCCCGAGTATGACTTTTGTTTTCTTTCTTTTTGTTTTTGCTTTGTTTGATGAATGCTTAGAGTAGATCTTTAATTTTCATCTGGTGACTCCACTGACCTTTTTCCAGTTTTTATTTTTACAAAGAAAAGCAAAAAATATTTTTTGTGAAAAGATTCATAAATGTTTATTTTTCTGTTTCACATGGCGACTCCATTAAAGGGATAAAACCCTGTTTTCTCATAAACTTGTGAAGTTTTGTTGTGTGTAGATGAGCCCATGCGACATGTTAAAACCTTTAAAGCTCATCACATGACAGCTCCACCTTGTCAGTACAAGGTTTAGCCATTATATCGAATGGATATCATTTTGGATAAATTAAGGGAGAAATATGGTGCCCAGTTAGCCTTAGCATTTCAACCTATCGATTTCTCAAACATCCTTGGTTTTCCTAACTATTGTGATAGTTTGGGGGATGCAAATAACTGGCTTCCACCATTTCATGGAGATGATGGTGACTCGGCCATCTGGCATGTCAAATCTTTCCTTCAGTTGATTGCTGACTTCAATATTCTCTATGAAGACCATATGATGGAAATGTTTGCTAGTACTTTTCGGGGTGAGGCTGGTTATTGGTTCTATCAATACCTTCCTGATAAATGTATAACTTCTTTTCCAAGCTTCCTTTGGATGTTTTTAGAGCAGTGGCATAATGGTAGGGGGAGTATGAATGATTTGAAAAAGTTCCTTGAAAATATTTGTACCTTCTACCTATCTGGGACAGAGTATCACTCAGAAGCATATGATGGACCTTTTTCCATGATACAAAGTATTGAAGACTTGGAATCACTTCTTGAACACTTAAGTAAAGAGGAAGTCCATGATACTCCCATCAAAAAGCATCCTAAAAATTATTTAAGAGATGAAGCAATCAAGCTTCTTCTTAAAGAAAATGAGGTATCTCCCAATACACAGCAAGATTCTCAGGAAGGGAAAATCCAAGATGATCATATTGAAGAGCTCCAGGAGGAGCCCATGATGGAACACATTGTTGAAGACTCTCCTCATGTCACCATAGCTGAAGACATTGAAGATTTGATGTATTCTCAAGTGTGCTGCAATGCTGATACCTTTCCAGAAATCCCTCTAGAGAAATCCACTGAGCAACACATTCCAAGTGATCCCATTGAAAATGTCCAAAAGGTTTCCTTGATGGAAGATAATATTGGAGATCCTCTTCATGATATCATGACAGAAGCCCATAAAGAAACTTATGATAAGATCAGTATGGTGTATAGTGACACTAGACCTTGCTCTCCACATATTGATGAAAGTTCGGAAAGTTTATTACCTTGTAACATTTTCTATGAAGAAGATTGTTATGAGTACAAGGAGGACATGGATAGGCAAGAGCATGATGCCATGGATGAAGAGTCCACCACATATGACATGGTTGGGAGTGATGACTATTGGAATTTCATAGATAATCCAACTTGTGAAAAATTTATGGAGAATCCCATCCATGATATGTCTAACAATGGGAGTGTTTATTCAAAATTTTGTGGAAGTCCAATCTACGATACGTCCATACAGGGGAGCATAGACCTAGATGCCTGGGAAAACCTTAGTATGGAGGAGGAGTATTCAGAATTTTCATGTGATCATTCAGAATCATACCATGCAAAGCCGCACAAGAGTATCAGTAATGAAGACATGGAGAAACAGTATTGTGAAAAGTTAGATGTGATGCAGTTAGTGGAAAATCAGTCTCAGCCATCTTTTTCACATATAGAGGTTCCTTATGATTTGGAGCTACTTGGGGTTTGTGCAACAAGTTATCATTTTATAACCCCCGGTGATTAGTATGATGATGTAGTCAGTCTGCCTCATCATTCTAATTGGTATATCAGTCCTATCCAGTCATGGATAGAAGCAGCCTGCATGAGCACATACAAGTTGGGGAAGAATTTTGATGATATTATTCATGCCTATGATCTCCCATCCATCCCACCCATCCTGAATCATCACGCAGGTTTTCATTTTCTGAATAAGGTATCCTTACTTTGGCTGGTAACCAAAGACAAGGGAAATTTTTTTTATGTCAATAAAATGCTTAGGTGGTTACATTGGATTTCTGATTACACTTAACCCTTTTTATGTCATGATTAGAGTAGGAAAATAAGCTCCTTGAAAGAGAGCATTTACTTTCTACATTTCTTGTTTATACTTAGCTATAATAAAACTTTGCTTCTTTTAGTTAGTTACATTTATGTTGTTTAAATAAATCAACTTGATGGTTCATTTGGTATTTTATAAAACTTGTGCTACTAAGGTTTTTCTTGTCAAGTTGAGATGTTTTTACAGGGTATATAAACCAGAGATTCTGGTGTTCTTGCATCCTCTCCTTGCCTTAAAGACCAGATCGAGCACACGTCCCACAGTCGGAGCCAGAATGTTACCACTTAAGTTGTACTTAGTGGTTTTTATCAAGTGAGCCCCATGAACCGGACAGGGTTAACTTGTTCGGACTTCAGAGGACCTATGGAAGTACTTCTGGGAAGTGCTTGTTGTACTATATCACATGTTCATACCCCATGAGGGAATTGTAATAAATGTTCTAGCATGATAGTGTCTGTAAAAGACTCGATCTCTTAGACTTCATTTATCAATCCGATCAGCCCAGGGTGTTTTTTCCCTTGGTTATTATTGGTTGCTGAATAAACGACTGATAATTTCTGAGTTTTTCACTCCATACCTCCAAAGTTGGGGTGGTCGGCTTGGCATTTGTGCCTATTGAGGTTATTAGAGTCTATGTGTCAATGTGTAAGCATTCTAGACATCATTTCTGAGACATATGAACATGTCTAAGTCCCCCTAGGTGTTTTTCAATTTTTCAATTTTTCAGTTTTTTCAGTGTTTTTTATTAATTTTTAATTTTTCCAAAACTTAGGCTATTTTTTAATAGTTTAATTGGAAAAATTGAGTCTGTAATAAAAGTGGGCCAAATAATCAGTTTCAGTCATGTAGGTGCTCATTTTAAAGCTAAGAGCACCATGTAAACCCATGGACCCACTATTTCCTAGTTTTGAGTGATCTTCCATCACTCAGGTTAGAAAGCCCCAAAAATCAATTATTGATTATTTTAATTAATAAATTGATGAATAATGGAGCAAATCCAAAATCAAATAAATCAATGGATTCTCAACCGATTTGACTGAAATCAATCAGATCTGGAGCAGATTGACTGGATCTGACAAATCCTTGACTGAAGGAGGGGATCAAATCAGATCCAGAGTTGATCTACAGTGGTATTTATGGGGAATTTCTCCCTCCCTCTCTCCTCAACACGTTTTTGGCTCAACTGGATGATTTTTGGTGGATTCTTCAGTGTTTGGGCCGATGTGTCAGTGTATGGGTTGATGTGTCAGCCAGATTAGGCCCCCGGTTGACAAGTAGGCTCAGTTCAGCCTCAGTTCTGCATTGATGAACTATCCATCAGAGGATTTCACTTGATTCCATGAGGAATTGCGCCCCCCCTGGGCTACATGGCCTGCAAATTGTATAAATCAAGGCACAACCTCCTCTTCCAAGCTAGTTAGAACTGGGATTGAGGTGCTGCTGCTATTGTATTTTTGTAATTCTCATTTGAAATAAAGAAAAGCTTTGGAGGCAATACGGTGTGGTTCCATTACATGTGTGGATGATTATTGCCATTGTTTTACTGAGGTAACCTGTATCTGTGGTCATTTTTTGCTATTTTCTTGTAGATCTGTGGTTAAGATTGGTAATTAGCTTATTACAATCTTGATAGGAAAGGTGTTGTTCAATAAGTTTATTGACTGTCACTCTCCTTTGATCCATGTTTAGAGATCTATATTTAGCATGTCCTATAAGCTTATATGCATGTTATCTTGAATCTCTTTGTATGTACTAATCAGATCTCACAAGTTTCTTGGCAAGTTCTTTGATTTCAGCTGAGTTGCAGGTTCATACTTTTAGAGGATGCTGATCTAGTTTGCTTCTTCATTCTCTTCAAAACATTTCAAATGCATATTCCCTTGGCATTCCACCTGAAAGCTCTACTGCGGATCTTCAAGGAAACCAACACTCTTTCTCTCTCTTCCTCCTTTAAAAATTATTAAACTTTCCTCAAACTGGTTACTTTAAGGTTTCTTTTTAAATCTGATCTATCTCATAAAGAAAAGCATACATAGATCTAATTATCAAGATCCCTTCAATTTTCTAGATCTTAGTTTGATTGTGCACATAAAGTTCAAATTCAAGAGATCTAGCTTAAATTGCCTTAGTTTCGGAAGTAGTTTATTGAAAAATTCATAGCTTGCTGTTAAGGTAGTTTCTTTTGCTGTTCAATAATTTCAATATTCTGCAATATCAGTGCTGTTGATTGGCTGCACAAACAGCAGGCAAATATCCCAAGTAAAGTTTGCTTTCCTTGGTTCCCTTTTCGTCGGTTTAGCTAGTTTAATTTCATTATTTTTTTGAGATAAAGTAGGCTGACCCAAAGGCACTCTCAAAGTGATTTGGGGCATTTTTTATTCTAATTCACTCGCTTTCATTTAGCAGGTCTGACAGAGAAGAAAAGAAGCTGCTGTCCAAAGTGGCTTTTGGAGTGCTCAAATCCCCCCAGGGGGCTTTCTTTTGTCACATAATTTGTAATTGTTTTGCATAAACTGTAATATCTTGGTTTCAGCCTGTATAAGGACCAAGAAAGATCTGTTTTATCAGTGCTTTGATTTTGTAACCTCTATAATAAAATCATCCTTTGAATATGCTCTTTCGAGCCCATTCCCCATCCCCCCTGGGGGGATTCGCGTCGGTGCCTTTTTCGTCTTTTTATGCTTATTTCCTTTTACTATAATTTATCTGATTGGTAGGGTAGTATGTTTGATCTTGTTGTTAATTCCATATTCCATATATTATTTTCAAAATTAATCATAATACTTACCCCACGACTTCTCGAGTGACCCGCGAGGGGAAAGAGATTCGTGGTAGGATTAATCAGAAAACCGCATTTGTGTAGTTATGTTATTTTATCATCTTTTGTTTATCAACATTTTAAAATTAACCCCTCCTTGATTCCCCGATTGAGATCCACTTGGATCGAAAGAGGTTCTTGGAGGCTTTTCTTTTAAGCAAGAACACATCTTTTAAAACTTATTAAAATTTACAAGAATCCAGTGTGTATGCTCTGCACTTGGCTGCGGTTTGTCTGATCATTCAAGCTGTATCAAAAGCACTTGGGTGACTAGCATAATTAGGACTCACCTTCCCCAATTAACAAACCATTAGGTGAAAATCCAACACCTCGATCAAACCTTTACGGTGGAAAAATACCCAAAGGAAGTGGGAACCTACTGAAAAGTGACCTCGGGGCGCCGATCTCTATCACACCCTAACGGGTGCGTTACGAACACAGCCCCAGAGACTCCATTTCATCCCACATATTCCTTGCGGGTAGCCGTATAGGCTTTGTTTTGGACATACTCCAAGTACTCTTGGGTATATCTGGAGTCCCTCTTTACCCTAATTTAATCAATTCATACTTCATTTTTAACTTAAAACATACCAAGATGCAATCGCAAAACATTTATTCCAAACACATGCAAGCACATTGATCTCTTTTGAATCCATTATTAAGGCACTGGTCTTTTTTGCTTCATATTTATATTGTGTATCAACCTTGTGCTTTCGTGTGTATCTTTGTATCTTGTCATCTTGATTGTTTGTAGTTAAAGTATTCAAACTCCTACATAACTGATTCAGTACAACATCATTACACTAAGAAATCATCCTTAGTAACTTAATAGGGTCTACCCCCCTTGGCTTCGTTAGGAGTTGAGCCTAAACGGAGGAGTCAAGAACAAGGTGACAGCCTTGACTCGAGACTTGCCCCTAAGGACACACTGAGTGGCTTGAAGATTTCTGCCACGTGATCCAGGTGTGTGAAAAGGCGGCAACAACTACCTCGTGCTTGACTCCCTTGTAAGAGGAGGATCTTGAGAAACACTAATTATATAAAGGAATTTCACACTCTCATCTGGACAAACACATAAATGTTTCGTTTAGTGGTCTTGGAGAATTTACTCACAATGAACTATTCCAAGACCCTAAAACCTAATCTTGTTGGTGTGCCCTATAAAAGAAAAGAGTGTAATTCATTTTATTATGCGTTCATTTTAATTAGCTTATTACTCAAAATGGAAAATGGTCGTGCAACTAATGATGCTATGAATCAACAAGAAGTAAAATGCGCACCTAACAATCAATGCAAATACACTGTGTCGAATGAAAAATGGGGTATGCTACTACGTGAAGTGCAAAATTTTCCTTCAAATGAAGATGCAATCATTCCTATATGAAAATTTGACTAATAATTCTACAAGCAAACCTAATGCAAGTACCAAGCAAAATTAAAAATGCAACAATGCATAATGTTGCAAAAAGCAAATATTTTTGTATTTTTTGAATTAAAATGAGATAATAAAACAAAAGCATGAATCTACAACCCCCAGACTCTGCAAGCACTATCAGAAAGCACCCAAGCAAATCACTAAGGTAAAAGAGACCTAATGAACTAATCCCAAAACAAAAAATAGAAAATGCAATGACAAGAACATTCTTAAAAAAATCAAACTAAAAAGTGTCTCTGGTCAGAAACAGAGGTGTATACAGACTCCAAAAGCATCCAAGAAGACTCAACAATTATCCAAACTCACCTAGCAACACTTAATATCCCCCAAAAGGAAAAACTCAGGGCATACGCGACTGTGTGCAGAAAACCCGCGTATATACGTGGATATCCCTGTAAAAACTGTGTGTACACGCTACTGTGAAGACAAAAATCGCATACAGGAAGAAAAAGAGATAAAAAAAGGTAAACAGAAAAGTTGAAACAAAATTTACTCCTATCAGACACTACTAGGCAAACATGCCCCCAGACCCGACTCAAAAACAGAGAAATCAGATCAATTCAAGAACATTGAATGTTGATAAAACCCCCAAAGGATTAAATGACTAGGAACTCCCCAATATGGTCACCAATTCTGTTACGGAGAAAGCTTCCTATGGATTGGGGTACCATAACAGATAGAGTAACCATAGAAATCAATCCTTTCCCATATGCAAGAGAAACAAAACATATAACAATATAGGATCTCGAAACATATCTTCTTTTGGATGGTTGATGTAGATCCCCATTGAGCTTTTCCACTCTCGCTTGTATTAGCAATTTTCTCTCTCAATATTCAACAAACAAGACAAGCATGTTATATAATGGTGTTAGACCTAGTCTAGCATATATAATCAATAACATATAAGCATTTAAAAGCATCCATGGATTCCATACTCATTTAAATACGCATTATTGGATAGGAAAAGACATTTCTATTAATATAAATCGGATATTACAATAGTGACAACCTCTGTCGGCACGTCTACGAACCGAAGAAACTGAGTCCTCCACCTAGGCCTCCACCACTTCAATCCTCCATCTCTCGATAGCAAGCTCAGAAGCAAAGGCAAGCTTAGGAAGAACACAAAGTGCTCCAAGGGACAAAGGGATGCAGACTCAAGTATAAGCTTCAGCAACAATGGACTATAGTTTTCTTGCTCTTCAATTCCTCTCCTTTCAATGTATCCAAAGGGTTCCTTATATAGTGCTTCAATGGGGTAATGGAAGTTCAAATCCAAGTGATCTCAAGGCATATGGAAGGCCAAGAGACAAGTGACTCAGATCCACATCAAGGAAAACTCCAAAACTATTTGGCCTTTTGCACACATCCCGATGTATGTGGTTTTGAGTGTCGTATCCACATATATACGCGAGAATAGGTTTAAAAGTCGTGTATGGAAAATATCGCATGTTTTTAGGGATGATCTTGGAAACATCAAACGTACAAAAATTTTCCATGGGGTCCAAAGAGTCTACAAAGGGACAGGGAAGGCCATAAATGTGTGATCCACCATGTGTGGTAAAATCAGCTGTAACAACCAGGTCATTAGTCAACTTTGAAATGTCAGGCATATTTAAGGTAGCCAAAAAGGGTATCCTAGGATGTGCCATCAGATTCCATGTCCCCTGAAAGGATTGGTTCACATAGGTTTGATTTTGATAAAGGTTGTGTCCTTGACTAGTCAGATAATAACCGCCTTCGATATGGACCATATAAGGTTGCATGAGAATCTAGTAATGAGGTATTCCTTGAGAAGGAGGTGCCATATAACCATAGTTATAGGACTGAGAATCTGATTGACCCCCATACATATGGGGAGGTGCGTAACCTCCAGATACAAATGCACTAGTTAAGAAGGGGACAACATAATTAAATGGAGCCACACTTTGCAAGGGACTGTGCGAGACATAGGGAGGGTGTGCCATAAGAAAGTCATTCAAAGGAATCGACATGGTGGACGATGGGACATCAAAGGGAGTGTAGGTCGTGGCCCCAATGTTCACGTATCCACTATCACCCTCGAGAGAGTGAAAACAGGTGCTAAGACTAGATGAGGGGAGTGAAAATCCTCCCAAAAATGAAGTAGAGGGTGGAATATGACCAGTCCTCAATTGATGTGCAAGGTAAGGGGCTGTTGTGACCCCAGTCCAACACTAGGGTCCTCACTAGGACATTGAGTGGGTGATGGAATAGTAGTAGTGATTTTCGACATGTTTAACGGAAAAGGACTTGTGCTAGAGGGAGTAGGTTGAGTCTCAACACTCGACCTTCCCGAGGAAAACTTCCTATGCACACCTGTAAAATATGACAACTAGGGTCATGTAGTATGGGAAATACCAGTCCCACAGCAGTCGATATAAACCAGAGTTCTGGCTATCCATATGGTTCCCCCCATTCCAGACGATGGGGATGGAGGGAACTCTGGGGACTCTGATGTAGAACTCATGGTGAGAACCATGTGGGAATCACAATGTGAAAAAGGTTTCCTAGAATGCCTGATCCTCTTCCAACGAGGAAACATAGGGTCACAAGGAAATAATCCTGCTAAATGTCGATATTGATAGAGTGCCAGAAATCAATCCTTAATGACTCCACAAAATAACAAAGACTCAACTAATTACGATCCCTAAACCCAACTCATGCATTAAGAGCACACCCCTGAGTAAAACTAGATCAAATGCAAAAAATCAAAGAGGAGGATAAGCGAGCTCCCGGATGCAACAAATATGTCTCGCCTAGAAGAGGCCTAAGACTCCCATACACTACAAGTGGATGTGTGTAATTAATTATAGTGGCCCTCAACTTCAACACATATAACGACTGTGCTATTCGACCCCTACATGGCCAGGACACTCACATAAAAACCTCCGCAAGTACCCCTCGCGATACCTAGGTAAGGAAACTAAGGACACCCCAATATAACCAATGCTCAGGCGAATAATCGTAGGATAGATCTACCGTATGGCCATGGTAACAAATCCCTAATCTTGAAAGCACCAAACGTACTCAAAATCTGCCAGATACGAATAAGATCCTGGAAATATCTCTGATGCTCAACATAAAGTAGCAGGGGGCTATCCCCACCACCAGTGTGTGTGTTTCCTCATGCTTAACTCCTATGTAAGAGGAGCCTTCTGAGAACACTAATTATACCAAATATTTCCCTTCTCACCTGAATATACAACTAAATTTTTTGTTTCATAGTATTGGAAAAATTTACTCGCGACATCCTATTCCAAGACTCTACAACCTAAGCTTGTTGGTGCACCCTATAAAATAAAATCATGTAATCAATTTTTAGTTTAAGCGTTAATTTTACTGGTTTTGATTACTCAAGGGTAATTAACGTACAAGCAGTGATGTTATGACTCAACATTGAAGTAAATATGCACACCTAAAAAACAATGCCATGTTCAACTTTGTTTTTAAACATGAAAAAGGGGGTATGCCACTAACTATAATGCGCAAAAATTCTTTCCTTTTCAAATTCCAATGTAATCTTTCCTATATGAAATCCTCAACATTAATTTAATCTAAGAAAACCTAATGCAAGTACCAAATCAATGCACATGCACATTGCAATAAACATGCAAAGGTAAAAATATTTTTGTATTTTCCCTATAAATGCAATGAAAATGAAATAAAAGACCCTACAAACTCTCATACCTTGCAGGAAGCAACAAACAACATCCAAGCAAGACAATGAGACTAACAAGGTTAATGCACTAATAATAATAAAAATGAGATAAATGACAAGAAAAAACTTTAAAGAAAAATTAATGAAAAAGAGGTCTCTGGCCAGAACATAAGCAATTAACATGCAAGATAGGAATGAATGAAGACTCAGCCACACTCACAACCCACCCCAACACCTTCACACATCAAAATCCCAAGGAAAAAGGGAGATGTACATGTCTATTCAAGGAACAACAACGTATGTAGGTGGTTGTATGTACTGCAGCCCGCATATACACACAACTATGAGTTCTATGACCCGCGTATACAAATGAAAGAGAGGGTAAAAAGTAAGCTAAGATTCAAACCACTTGAAGGGAATTCCAATGAATCAACAAACTACTAAACATGACATAGAAACACAAATAAGCAGAGAGCAAACCAAGAAAAGAATGCACCCAAACCCCGAAGAAAAAGGAAATTCCCCAGTGGAGTCGCCAATTCTATTACCGAGAAAAGTTCCTATGGCTTGGCGTGGACCACAACAAGCATGATGACACCATAAATCAATCCATTTCAAAGCATGCTAGATATATAAATGAAACTAACACTAAGGTATGATAATCATACCTTATTCTGGATGTTCGAAGAAGATCACCGTTGAGATTTCATTCAAACTTTTCCCTACACTTCATCCTCAACAACAAAGAGATATACAAGCATGATATATGTAAAGTGTTAGAGTCCAATCTATCATATTCAATTCCAACATGTAAAAGAAGTAATTACATCCATGGATACAAATATTCATAATTACACATCTAATGGACAATAAATGGATATTTCTATTAATATAAACATATATACAAATGATAAACTTTGTCGGCACCTCATCGAAATCGAGAAACTGAGCCCCTCCACTTAGGCCTCCACCACTTCAATCCTCCATACAAAGGCAGACTCACAAATAAAAAAGCAAGCCTGATAAGGAGCACTAATGGATGCTTTAAGGACAAAGGGATGCATACTCAATCATATAAGAATGGGGCACAATTTCTCTATAATCTCTTTACTCTCCAAAGTTATCCCCCTTCAATTCTTCATAATAGCTCAATATATAGCCCCTCAATGGGAAATGAAGGTTCAAATCGGAGAGTCTCCCGACATATGGAAGGCTAAGTATCAAGTCGTTCGTTACTTGATGGGGAAAACTCTAAATATTTTTTATTTTTTTAGTATAAAACCCAATGTATGTGGGTGAAAGTGATGCAAGCTGCATATACGCATGTTTTAAACTTGTGACCTACACGTATATATTCAAAAAATTGTTTTTAGGGGTTCCACTGGAGCATCAGGGTAATGGTGAGAAAATGGGATAAAATGAATCTGCATAGGGCCAGGGAAAGGCCATCAAATCATTATGTATAAGGTGTGGAAAATCATGCTATACACAGAGCATCGAAATTCTCTAGAAAAAAAAGTATTAAAAATATTTCAAAAAGGACTATATATGCACCAACACACAAAAGATGAAAACGATCGTCTGGATGTAGAAAAAAATCAAAAGAGAGGCATATTAAGTCTGACATTAGAGGTTCAAGTCACTGTGTAAAGGAAAACACACGCTTGATGGGTGGGACCTTTTACTTTCTTGGCGATTGAAATACTATATTTCCTGTGCCATTTACCTATAGTATGGCATTCATCAATTCGGGGTTAACGAACAGGGACTCCAAGATGGGGTGGTTTGGTCCTAGCACAATTTTGGCTCCAATTTGGTAGCTACAATTTCAATAATTGTGAAGCTTCAAACTAGAGGAATTTCACACCATTATATTCATTATTTTACCAACAATAACTACATGGAGCATCTAAATGCTCTAGACAATAAAATGTATTACAAATATTCCATTAATTCATCTTTTTTTTCAGACACGTAATGCAAATCTAATTTCCTAAGCATTTATTGTAAACAAATTTGCTAGAATTGAGTAACTTATTATAATATCCTAAGCGATACAACTCCAAGAAATTTAACTTACCATAATCATTCAACTTACGCTCTCCTCAACCTGTAGAGACATTTCCTATATCGACCTGTGAGGAGCTTCAAATGCCCCTGTAAACCTAGGAGGAACTGCTCACAACTCCATAAAAACAACTAAAGATGTACAATGCTATAGGTTGTTGTTTGAATCTTTTGACCTAAAGCATTGAGTGCGCTTATGGAAAGAATAAGAATAGAAAGAAAAACCTATCGATTGAGAGCCACCCATCGATGTCTTTCATTTCATAGAGGAGAACTTACTGATTAAGATCCAACCATTGATGTTTGTCAATTGAGAAGAAATCCAAGCAATTATTCACAGGAGTTCAAATTTCTTGGAAAAATAACTATCTCAATTCTTGCAATGGCAACAATGCCACTGTGACCAATCCTCATCCCCAAATCCCCACTCTCCCATATTTGGATAAAACCTCGCCCCTATCCACACATAACATTTAGCCATATCAAGAGCTTCTCCCATCCCTTGAAATACTTGAAAAGTTAACACAATACAAGCAGTGGTTGTCTATGAGACCCTGCGTGATGAAAATCAAAGCATAGATATGTAGCTCAAGAAAAATCGGATGTTAATTTGCTAGTGGTCATTAAGGTCGAAAAATGCGTGAATTATGTAGAAACCCTATGAATGGGATCGAGGCCTGTCCATTATGAAATCAAACCTACAATGTCCTAAAGATTAGAAGCCAACCCATCTATGAGAATCAAACCTTAGGAATAGGATCTCAATAGACAAGCGATTATGTACTGGAGGAGAGTGAATGCAACAGTTTTGTATCGGAGTGAACATGTCGTATTTCTATTTGATGGAGGGATGACTAAATTGGGAACCATGCCTAGAAACAAGCCCTTGGAGAAAGAATGCGTTCGACATAAAGATATTTTAAGTTTTTTTAGTATTACCAAATTCAAAAGAAGTCCCTTAATATGATGATAATGATTAAGGTCCTCTCAAACCAACTTTGGTCTATCGGACCTTAAAAACAAATAAAGAAATGAATTAATTGGTTTGCTTAAAAGATTTATTCCTATGCTCAAAAGGGTTGGATAGAAGCTTTCCTAGCTCATTATAGTTTTGGAAAGTTAGGAGGTTAGAGAGGTTTGTATTATAGAAAATATTATGAAATTGAGATCTAATGTGGGTGTAAGTCAGGAACTCTAAGAGAAAGTGATTTTCATCCTCAATGCTCATAGATTCACAAAGGTGAAAAATCCGTTCTAGCAATGAAGTTTTGGGAATTGAACAACGTCATGTTTCGCTATGGAGCTCATGGGAGTTCATTATTATTTTGGCTATATTAATTTTCTTCGTTGAGCTAGTTAATATAGGGAGATACTTCTGAAATTCTAGGTTAGGGTTAATGACCTCTTTATAGTATCTTAATTTTCTTTTCGCCTCTAATTCTCTCGCACCACATTTTCTCTTTAATCTTAGGTGTAATATTATTTTTGACATTAATGACATCCTGCAAAGTGTCAATTTCGTCAATGCCCTATTGTTTTAACCAAATCATGGTATCTTTACACCAGCCTCGCTTTAGACGCAAGTGGTTTTGACTTGGTTTTAAAGAAATTTTAGGAAGTATCTCATCTCCCATGTTGTTTATCTTGTGCTTGTACATCGGGTACCTAAGCACATCCACGCTCTCGATGGGGGAAATAACTTTTTTTGTTTGTAAATTCAAAGTCTAGTCTATTGATTCAAAATAATAGTATAGGAAAAAATACATATCATGATGGAAATTATTTGAACTAAATGTCACAGAGTAATTTGAAGCCTCCCCCTCTCGAGAATTCAGGCCTTTACAATCAAATTGATCCTCCCTATAGAATGGAAAACAAATGATAGCGATAGAAAAATAAATAGAATTGAAACAAAAAGTTTGAGTGTTACTGTTGTAAATAACTAGGAGGGATAGACCCAAATTGACCATAAGAAAAATAAACAAAACCATAGGAACATGGAATTTCTTGAAAGACTTCTCCTCCTTAATGGGAACACCAAAGCTGAAGCCAATCTGCATTTTTTGTCATCCTTCCCTTGGGGGAGATAGAGGGTTGTCAGAAGTCTAGCCTCCATCCTTTCCAGGGCTCATGAAGTCGTTGCTGGTATCCTCCTAGCTGCTCGAGTCGCTGGTGTTGGAGGGATTCTTCTTAATCGAGAGAAGTTATGTTTTCCTATATTCCAAATAAATATTGATGGTTTTTTTGCACTACTGGGTGCCCACCATGGTCCTCAAAGGATGAGGAGGCAACTGCTCAATGTCGATGGGAGCCACAAGAGGAATTGAGGAGGGAGCTGAGGGAGCTGAGGGATCATTATGAGCACCATTAAGACGAAGGATAATCCTTTCTAGGAGGTTCTTCACCACCCAAAAGTTATGTATGTGCAGGACCATCCTATTCACTGCGGGGTGGGATCCCATGAGATCGGCATCCCAATCATCCATGAGCTGATGGAGATGGTCTGGTATTTTGACGTTGTAGCCTTAATTATTTGCATGACCAGAGAGTTCTATCTCACTCGTTGGAGTTTCCACGACCACCACACCACCACCGTGGCGTAGCTCACAGTATGCGAGATATCTTCAGGTGAACCAAAGGTGCAATGTGGAGTAAGCTACAAACATCGACTGAGAACGTAGTAGCAGGAGGATGGAAGCTAGCGCGCTTCACAATCACCACAGGATTTGCAGGATTTTCAGGCTTCAAAAATGCACAAGGAGGAAAATATGAGGTAAGGGGTGTTGAACAAGCTTCCCATATGAAGGTTGCATGGACCATGAGGTGAAATTAAACTCGCCATTGATTTGCATAGGAGAACACAACACAGGGTGACAAAGGGAATGTCCCCTCACATCAATAACCTGGAAAGACCATGCGGATTGAGGCAGGGGATGAATTGGGTCATTAAAGGCTTAATTATGATCAGTCTAGGGAGTGGTGTCGAGGGACAACTGTGTGTTCCAACTACTGCTCCTGCTCTTCCTTTGAGCCATGTAGGCACCCACATTCGGGTGATGAGGGAAAGGAGTACTTCAAATAGTAATTATATTTTGGAAATAACAAGTTACTATAAGCAAAATCAAAACTATACTATTAAAAAATTATTAATCAAAATTGAATTTTTTTTGAAAGTAAATTTCAATGATTATATCTATTTATATCCTTAATTAAAATTGAAAAATCCAAAATATAATTTATAATAACCATAGTCATTAAATGACAATCTTCATAACAATTACCTAATTAAAATGCATAAGAAACTATTGGAATGCAATAAGACCTAACCATAGTCTTTGAAGATCGTCTTCAGAAATTAAGTAGAACATATGCTAAAATTATTGCTCTCGATGTTTTGAAAAATTATAACAGAACATATGCTAAAAAGTGATGTTTTGAAAAATTAGAGTAGAACATTCCAGCTAGTGTTTCTAACTATTTTTAGGTTTTACAAAAATAATGTATGTTATTGTTTCATATCCATTTTGTATTGGTTGATTTGTATAATTTGGAATAATGCAAATATTGGAGAACCAACACATAAGTTCAAATCCTTATTTATAACTTTTATGACGTCACTATAATTATTATGTATTGTTAAAGAGGTTTTAAATCTAAGACACGTCGTTAATATAATTATTATGTATTGTTAAAAAGGTTTTAACTTTAAGAAACATTGTCGATATTTACATACAAAGTATTTGGCAAAAGCTCTAAGCCAATAAACTTGTTGCGTAGTAGGTGCAATAGCACATTACTAATGACAATTGAGGAGATTCACAACCATTAATACAAATAAAAAGAGATTGTTAAAGAGGTTTTAAATCTAAGACACGTCGTTAATATAATTATTATGTATTGTTAAAAAGGTTTTAACTTTAAGAAACATTGTCGATATTTACATACAAAGTATTTGGCAAAAGCTCTAAGCCAATAAACTTGTTGCGTAGTAGGTGCAATAGCACATTACTAATGACAATTGAGGAGATTCACAACCATTAATACAAATAAAAAGAGAATCAACACAAGTGAACAGAAAACCAAAAATAATTTGAAATAATCCAAAGTCTTGATTCCCCGTCAAGTACCTTATATTTCTTTTTGATGCATACCAGTGTCCTTCACAAGGTTTGTGTGTGAATCTAGAAATAATGCCAACAACATAAGAACTATTTGGTCTAGTAGTGGTAAGGTAGATAAGGCTTCCTCAATTATAACAACATAAGAACTATTTGGTACTTGGTCATCCTCAAGTTCTTTCCCTTCAATTAATGTGAGCTTCAACTTTTGTTCTATCAGAGTTGAGAGAGGGTTGCATTCTGTCATGCAAAATCTGTTCAACAATTCTCCAACATACTTTTTATGATATATGAATATGTACTTAGGATGTTGGGTCACTTCAATTCTTAAGTAGTAATGAAGATGTCCAAGATTAGTCATTTCAAAACATTTCCTCAAATCTTTCTTTATGGATGCTATTTAATCTTCATTTTTCCCTATCATCAAAAGCGCATCTACATATACCACAGGAAATGCAATAGATATTCCAATTTTCTTCACAAACAATGTTGCATCATCAAGATTATAATGCTTGAAATTTAGCTTTAGAAGATGATCGGTTAGATTTTCATACCATGCCCACGTTGCTTGTTTTAGGGCATGCAAGGATTTGACAAGTTTGCATACCTTGTTTTCTTGTCCCTTCACAAAAAAACCTTATGGTTGAGATATGAAGACATTTTCCTTCAAGTCTCCATTCAAGAAAGAGGTGTTTACATCCATCTAGTGGACTTTCCACCCATTTTGTGCTGCCATGGAGAGAAAAGTGTGGATGGTAGCCCATTTTGCTATGGGGGAAAATGCTTCTTCGTAGTTAATTCCTTCTTTTTGTGCATAGCCTTTCGCCACAAGCCTTGATTTTTGTTTTTCAAGTGAGCCATATGATCTCTATTTTCTCTTGTATACCCACTTGCAACCAATTGGTTTGGTTCCAACTGGAGGGTCAACTAGCATCCAGGTTCCATTATTTATGAGTGCATCATATTATTTTTGCATAGCCTCTTTCCATTCATAACATGCATCAACTTATATAAATTAATTTGGCTCAAAGTTAGCAGAGACTTTCAATTCATAATCAAATGAGACATCCATGTCATCAACTAAGTTATCTGCTTGTCCTCCATCATCTTGTCTTGTTGAGTTTCTCATTCCTGTACTATTTCTAACTTCATATGGATGGACACTTTCAAGTGGATTTATGGACCATTTTGGAATCTTCTTTGATGGTCCAGGTTGATCAACTAAAGGTGCTTCATTATATTCAAGGTTCAATCTTCCAATCCTCTCAATAAAATCACCCTGTTGATGTGAAGTGGTGTGAAATTATTCATGAGTTTCTTCATGAGGGGGTGTTGGTGCTCCAAAGAAAATTCCAAAGATTGATCCTGATCCAAGATCAAGATTCCTCCTTCAAGGTTTGGAATTTCATTATCAGAGTCATAATATGTCTTTATTTGGGAAAAAATATTCAGATGATAAAGTTGTCTTTCAATAGACTTGTCATTTTTATTAGTTTCAAGAAAAATGACATCTCAGGAAACAACAAAATTCTTATTTACCTCATCATAAATACGACATTCCTTGGAAGTATCTAAATACCCCAAGAAAATGTATCTTCGACTTCTAGCACCAATTTTGTTTCTTTGCTCCTTTGATATCAAGGAATAGCGGGTGGAACCAAAAAACTGAGATGCCTAACCAAAGGAAGGTGGCCAAACCACATTTCATGTGGATCCTTGTCTTCAATAGCATGATATGGACTTCTATTTCTCACATATGTTGCACATAATAATGCGTCACCCCAAAATTGAGGCTTATAAGGAACTGAATTTTGATGTGTAATCCCATGTTTTCAAAGATAGTATTCAAATTCATTAGAGGTGTATTACTTACCATTATCTGAATGAAATGTACCAATATGTGCTTGTGCTTGATTCTCTATCCATGCATGAAAGTTATTGAATGTTTGAAATGATTCAGACCTTTTTTTCAATAAACATACCCAACACATTCTTGAATGATCATCAACAAAGGTCATGAGGTACTTATTACCATTTGTAGAAGAATTGGAATGGGGCCACATATGTAAGAATAAATCAATTCTAACTTTCTACATGCTCTAAATTTATACTCTTGAAAATGATGCTTACTATGTTTTCCTAGTATGCATTCATCACAATTGTTGCTTTGCTTAGGACACTACAACAAAACCCTGTGATTAGCATCTTTTTTAGCTTCCTTTTTAGTGTCCACTATCACTTTTAGTGTAATTTTCATAATTTTTTGGACAATGTAGACGCTTTTCCACAGGATGATGCTTTTAATGGATTTATTTGCATTCCTTTTCAAAATATGGTGCTCTTTTGGAAGCTAATTAACATCCCAATTAGCGTCCCAATTATTGTCCCAATTAACATCCCAATTAGAATCCCAATTAGCATCCCAATTATCATCCCAATTAGCGTCTCTTTTTAAAAGTTGGTGCTATTTTAGACTCTAGTTAATGTCCCAATTACCGTCCCAATTAGCATCAAAATTATCATCCCAATTAGAGTCCTAATTATCATCCCAATTATCATCCCAATTAGCACCCCAATTAATGTACCAGTTAGCATCCAAAAGAGCTTCCCATATAATGCCCATAATAGCCTCCAAAAAAATGTCCTAAATAACATAACACCATATATTAATCCAGTGTTAGCGATAGGAATTGAGCCATGAATTTTGGCAGTAAAAATATCCAACATAGCACCAAGTATAGATCTAGGAATTACACC
Source organism: Pseudotsuga menziesii (assembly GCA_001517045.1). Classification (NCBI taxonomy): domain Eukaryota; kingdom Viridiplantae; phylum Streptophyta; class Pinopsida; order Pinales; family Pinaceae; genus Pseudotsuga; species Pseudotsuga menziesii. The sequence continues at coordinate 128,684 of LPNX011004064.1, forward strand.
TAGAAAACATCCTACATAACGCCAGGCATAGAGCTAGTTATAACGCCTGGAATACTGCCATGTATACTCTTGATAATGAAGAAGTTGATACTAGTGATGATAGGAATCCTGGAGCTAGAGGTCGAGGAAGAAGAGGAAGTAGAGGGAAAGGGAAACATAAATTAGATGATGGGATGTCCCAAGTAACAAAGTTTCCTAAGGTCGAATATCAGAAGGAAGATTCAGGGTCCTCTGAGGATGAGTCTGATAAGGCTGATGAATTCAAAGTAGATTTAGAAGAAAATCATGCATAAGAAGAAATTGCTCCAATTACCATGCCTATAGATGTGGAAGCATCTTCTCACCAAAAATAATTAATAGGTAATAATGAGGTTCCATCTACTGTGCAAACTCTTTTGGTTAGAGACGATGTTCAACAATATTTAAATCTAGGTGTTGATCTTGTTGAACTAAATGCAATGGAAGATAATGGTGCTCCTTAGAATCAAAATAGGATTACATCGAGAGAGAAGTTTCTTGGATTAGCCCGAAGGTGGGATTCACATTTTTCACATTTTAATCCTTAAAATGATCAACCATCATCTTCTTAGCAGAGGTCCTAGCCCAATGCTACGGTTGGTAATGATGAAGAGAGAAGAGATTGGCCTGGCCCATTTTTTACTGCCACACATTTGGTAGAGGAAAGAGAAACATCATTGGCAGCTCGTTAGGAAAAGCTTTCTGGCAATGACAACCTTGCTTCTCTAATTGAATGGAAGCCTTCCTGTGAAAAATACTTTGTGACACAAGTTATACCTCCTTCGTTGTATGATTTATGTTTAAGCCTTTTGTGCAAGAATGCTCAAGATATTGAGACACTTGAAAGGATTACTGATTTAACCAAGGAAAGAATCTGTAATGCTTTATGTTCATCACATAAAATGACTCCTAATACTTTAAGATTATTCATTACAGGGTCTCCAACACAAATATGTGTTCCAGATTGCTCTATTATATTGGAGGAAGATCTTACCAAGATGATTGCAGAATGTTCAACTACTAATTTAAAGGTTTAGTACTAATAAAACCTCAAGTGTTATTTCAATATCATTGCCATCAAGTTCTTTCCTTTTGATGTTTTTTTTCTAACTGGTTTAATAATTAAAGAAAACTAAACTCATATAATTGAATCTCTTTAGAGACTGTTATGACCAGATGGATTTTCTATATTGACAGGTACTACAATTAGGCATGTTTCGACGTGCTTTTTGAGATAATTTAGTGCAAGCTAACTTTTCTCGTCCTTCTATGAGATTTCCTTGCTTAAATTTCTTCTCTCTAAAGGGTACATATTGCCTATCAGATGTTGGATTGAGTTCATTTGTGCAGATGGCTCATTTACTAAGTTCTGTAGATTTGAGTTAGCTGGAATTAATACTATAGCCGACAGTTTGGAACCAGTAATTAAGGAATTGTGTCTGGAGTCATGCCAACATATAAAATCCTTCAATATTATGCCTGCATTAAAAAAGATGCAAAAATTGGAAATCCTATCAATGGCAGGGATATAGGTGTCACCGATGAGTTTGTTAGCGAACTGCTCGCTTATCTAGGCTGTGACTTGAAAGATATTTCTCTAGATGACTATCACATTCACATTCCATGAAGCAAAGGACCTTTATTTAAAGGAATCCTCATCAAATATATTACCAAAGTGATTATCAATCACCAAGTATTACAAGGTGATGCAGTTTGGATAGAAGCTATGGAGATATAAATGAAGCTAGAATCCTTGTTGATTGGAGATAGTGGCACAGGAATGATACAAATTCAGTCGTAGCTAGACAACCTTACGATGCAACTCCAGGACATTAAGAGAGGAAAGGAAGTTCAAGAAGAACTATGGTGTACAATATGTCAAACAGAGGAGCACCATAAATATAATTTCCCAGTGCTCTTGAACTATGTCGCAGCAGGAGCGTCGAACCTGATGAACACCCTAGGGATGCCTTGGTGTAGAATATGTCAGAAAAGGGGACATAAGTCTGAATAATGTCTATATTTATAGAAGATTGTAAGTGCACCAACTATTCTATACTGTAAATTTTGTAAATCAGTAGGCCACGATGAAAAATATTGCAGAGCACTTCAACTGCTGCAAGAAAAGAAGGTGGATACCTACTTGATGAAAAATGATGAGAAGATGAAGATGAATGAGCGTAGCCTCAGTATCATCCTGATCAATTCCCACCACTGCAATATCAACAACTACAGTATCCTCAGCCGCAATACTAGCACAATCAGTATCCACAGCAACAGTAATACCCTCAACAAAAGGGGGGTGGAAATTTTTGAGGTTGAGGACAACAACATGGAGGAGGAGGATTTGTTCGATGAGGAGGCCAATTCATATGTTATAATTGTTGGAAGCCATGGAATTTTTCCCGATATTGTCAAAGTCCTGCAAAAACTTGTACATATTGTAAATCTTAGGATCACACTGTTGAACAATTTCCATAATTAATTGTGAAATGGTAGGATAGAAGTGTTGTAAACCCCAACCTGATGTAGATTCAGAATCGAAACCCCAATCAAAACATTAAGATGATCTCCATCGAATCTAGAGAACCTCACATTACTTTAGTGACAAGAGGCAGTGTTGCGACAAACATAGACCAAAATACAAGGCATGCACAACCGCAGGCAAGACCCGCGACACAAAAAAAAGCATCGCTAGATGTCCAAAAGGAGAAAGAAGTCTTCTTGGAGGTGTGACCAAAATTCGTTAATGCTAACCAACCATCAACATATGGACAAATCAATACCATGCCCAAATGCTTTGAACAACTAATCAGGAAGAAACCAATGAAGAAGGTTAGTATGCTTAAAGCTTAAAGAATATTTCAAAAGTTGTTTAGCAGTAATAAAAGATAAAGATGTTCAGAATTGACAATTTTGATAAAAGAGACCACATACAACATGCAACTTGATAAAACAGTCAACCGCATCGGGAAGAGATTAAAAACAGGCCGAGAACTGCGAATGATTGTGCAAATAGGAGAATATGATATGGATTATATCATACTAGATTTGAGCTCGGATGTTAATATTTTAACAAGACAGACATATGAGAGCATGAATAAGCCGCAATTGTACTGGCATCCCATTCAAATAAGGCTTGTGAACCAGTCGAAGGTTCTACCAATTGGTATATTAACCCAAGTGCCTATAGAAGTCGAAGGCTTAAGAAAATATGTCGATTTTCAAGTGATCGACATTGTCGACGACACAAACCCATACCCTGCACTTCTGGGAATTGATTGCGAAATAGACAACCAAACCATGATAAAATTCAAGAAAATAATATTATCATTTGAATATTCTGAGCTAAGGGTAGTTGCGCCAATTGATCTGCTTGAAGGGAAGAGATATGTTGATATCGTAAACAGCGAAGGCCAAGGAAATTACCTAGACCAGTTATATAATATCATGTGTTCAAGAGAATATTATATACATCAAATAGCTAATGGGAAACTAAGTTGGTAGAGTGTGAGTTCTTGCACATCCGATTTAGGTGATGCCCTAGAAAACTGGAAAAATAGGTTACATGAAGTCTCCATGAGAAGATGCACAAGAATCACAAGATCTGTCTGTAGGGTAGGAGCTGAAGAAAGCAGGTTGCCTACATATGAGCAGATACCCAACCTTACGTATTTTTGTATGGAGTTTGAAGAAAAAGTGACAGAATGCCAACGATTGTTCACTTTGGACTTTGTGTTGAAAGCTACGCCTGCTAAATGATGGGGTACACATAAACAATCAATATCCAAATGGTCATGGTGTAGAATATTAATGGAGATCATATTTAGAGAACATGTTAGTTATACTGATCATAAGTATACAGGACAGACAAGTCCTGTGGAACATATTGAACATTGTTGTACCAAATGGCAGGAATATCCGCGACAGGTGTGGGTCCATCGATTCATCCACACATTGGAAATGGTACCAAGAAATTGGTACACATCGGAAGAAATGCGATGAGGAACTATCGAATGGGAAACTTTAGTTACAAACTTTACTCAGACATTTGAGTTCACAAGTGAACATCCAATGTTTGATGCTGCTCTACAAATATTGAAGGAAACGATATTTGAATAAATATCGGTTGTAGCTACCAACTACCATCATTGTAGCACTCCATTCCATCACTGGATGGAATGTTACAACATTATAGGAGAACCAGATGATGATGAACCACTTGATATAAACATACCTGAGTCAGAAGGTATGTGTGTATTGGAAGGAGCTGGTATGTACAATAACCAATTCCTGAGTCCACTCAAGATAAATAAAATAAATATTGGCTCACCTGAAAATAAAAAATTTGCCAATATTGGAGACTACTGGGATGATGAGGCCATGGGAAAGATCACCGACTTACTACATGAAGTTCAGGATCTGTTCCCTGCCAAATTTTCTGAGATGAAAGGCATAGTCCGATACCTCGGTGAAATGAAGATACCTTTGAGGCCCGATGCAAAACTAGTCAAACATCGACCATACATATTAAGCCCGCGCTACAAAGAGAAAGTTAAAGATGAACTGGAGCGAATGGTAGAAAGAGGTGGGATAGAACCTGTTGAAGAATCATAATGGATTACTCGAATTGTAGTGCAAGATAACAAAACTTTAGGTGAAGCTAAAATTTGTGTCGACCTGAGAAAATTAAATGATGCATGTTTACATGATCCATTTCCGACACCATTCATAAATGAGGTATTGGAGAATGTCCAAGGACAAGAAATGTACTCATTCATTGATGGATTTTTGGGCTATCATCAGATAAGAACTGCAAAGGAATACCAATACAAGACCATTTTTGTGACATAATTATTAATCTTCACAGTGATCTAGGAGCTCAAGCACAGTCTCATCAAAGATTAATTAACAAATAACACATGAAATGGTGTAATTGGACTACAAAATGAGTAGCCGCTCTGTATAATCAGATGAAAGAATGATGATACAATACAATGATCGTGCTGCAAACATGAATGAATGGGCAATTCGAATCCTCAAGGAGGTCATTCGAATTGAATGAGTGAGTCTAGCTTAACTGAATGTAAGCCATAGTCAACACTACAGTTAACCACTGATCAAAACCCTAATTAACTCAATTGAGCCCTAACTGAAGTTGGAGTGCAATAAATGACTGAGTCTCAACAGAAAGAGATCAGACACATGTTACAGCAAGCCAACCATCAAGAGGTAGTGCTTCAATGACTCCAATGAACTATGATGAGGTTAATTGAAGTTGAACTAAACATCAAAAATGGTTGGAGGCGCCCCTATTGACTTCATTTCATTAATTAATCATTAAATAATCAATTTAATGAAGGGAGGTGCATTCACTGCCCTGTTTAACTGATTTTAACCATCAGTTAGAAATTAGATGCATGAATATCACTCATATCACCCCCGGAGTGCTCCAGTTAGCCTCCCCCAATGTAGGAGAAGGCTAAGTTATCTTCCTTAACTGAAGGTAGGCTTGGGTGTGACTGGATGATGTCATTTAATGCTCCACTGATGTCAATTAATGTCAACAATACTTAGAATAGTGGTTTAACTAGGCAAATTTGACCAAAAAGAGTGTGTATGGTGGTAAATGTCTCCAACACCCCCCCTTAATCTATACTCGGGAGGAGTTAGAAAAAATAAATGCATAAAAATGCTAGGGTCCCGACAACTAAGGCCATAGGTCACCCTATACAATGCTGAAACTGAAACACTGCTCAAAACAAACTAAGTGAGAAAAAGAGGGAAAACCCAGTGGGAAAACCCCCCCTCAAGCTGAACACTGAAAGTAGTATGAATCACCCTAATGAACTCACCCCCAACAGTGAATGGAGGTAAGTGAACTTCTTTTCTATAAATATCTTGGTGAAGATGTCTACAACTTGCTCATCAATCGGGCAGTATTGTAGAATGATGGTCCTGTCATGCCTAGCTCCCTGATGTAGTGCATGTGGATCTCTACATGCTTGGTCCTCTGCCTAGTAACTGGATCTGTGGATATCTTAATAGCACTTTGACTATCACAAAAGAGGATAGTGGAAAAATTACTACCAAGATCAAACTCTGAAACAATGCCTTGCAACCAAACTACTTGGATGCAAGCATTCACCGCTCCTCGATACTCGGCCTCTGCTGAAGATAGTGCTATGGCAGCTTGCTTTTTTCTTGAATAGAAAATGGGGCCACCACCAAACATGAATACATATCCTGAAGTATACTTTTGATCAATAGAATCACCTTCCCAATCGAAATCTGTGTATCCAACCAGCTCTAGCTCGGAGTCTGCAGCATAGTGAATGCCATAGGTCCTGGTTCCCTGAATATACTGGAGGATCCTCTTGGCTACCTTCCAATGAATATCATGAGGCTACTACATGTATATTGATACAGCATTCATGGAATAACAAATATCAGGCCGAGAATGTGTCAAGTACAACAAGCTACCAATCAGCTGTCGATAGATAATGCAGTCGATGGGAGGTGTGCTTTTTCCTTCTTCAAGGTTGATCCCTTAAAGGAAAGGGAATGGTGTAGGCCTACAATCAGCCATGTTAAACTTGAATAATAGGTCTAAAATGTATTTGGATTGAGTGACCATAATCCCATCATAATTTTTCTCAATTTTGAGCCCCAAAAATTGTTTTAGGAGTCCCAAATCACTCATTTCAAAGGCATTGTGGAGAGCAGTTTTGATGGCTGAAATGGAGGAAACTGTGCTACCTGTGATCAGTAAGTCATAAACATATAAAACAATAATAATTATATGGCCATTAGTACTATAAATACACATTTGGATCTGATCTACACCTTTGGAAGTTTTGCGAGAGAAGTAAGGCATCCATCTTGGAATACCACTCTCTTGGGGCCTGTTTTAACCCGTATAGTGACTTCTTTAGATGGATCAGTGATGTATCCCTTAGGATGCTTCATGTATATCCCCTCATGAAGATCTACATGTAGAATTCTGACTTAACATCCATGTGATGCACTTCCCAGTGCTTGGATGCTGAAACTGCCAAAACAAGGCAGATGGAGTCCACTTTTACAACCGATTCAAAGGTCTCATGGTAGTCCACGCCTTGGACCTGAGAGAAACCTCTTGCCACTAGCCTTGCCTTATATTTGTAGGTGCTTCCATCAGTAGAAACCTTGGTCTGAAACACCCACTTGCATTGAACCAATTTCCTTCCCGGAGGAAGAGAAACTAGCTCCCAAGTAGTGTTTTTCTAAAGAGAATTCATCTCTTCATCCATGGCAACTTGCCATCTCGATCCTTCCAAGAATTGTAGTAGTATTTTGGATCTGAAATAATCATAAAATAGCAAGTTTTGGACAGCAAATTATCAAGACAAAAGAGCGCAATACCTTCTCTTTGGAAATCAGACCGGGTTCTCCTTGGATCAACTGGATTTCCAATGTTATCTCCTGCGGAGGAGAGTGTATGTCGGGCCCATGTAGGAAGATGATTTTGCACTTCAGGTTCTGATTCAGCATCTGATGATTGCTGCACACTGATATAAGAAATCATAGGATCCAAATCAGGGTCATCACCCCCAATTTCATCATCCAAATATTTAGTAGAATAGGAAGGAAATTCAGCAGTTTTCTCCTTCACTAGTTCCACCTCCTGAAGTGGCTCATCAAACTTGACACTTCTCTCGATGATGATCTGTTTGGTTTTGATATCCAGCAGCTTTAATCCTTTATATTCATAAATATACCCAATAAATAGACAATCTATGCTTTGCGGTTGCAAAGACCTTCTTTTATCAAGCAGAATCCGGGCCCATGCAATGGACCCAAACACCCGCAGGTTTGAGACACCCGGCTTGTGTCCAACGTATGATTCAAAAGGGGTCTTTCCTTTCAAAGATGAATGTGGCACCCTATTCTGAATGTATGTTGCAGCATGCATGGCTTTATCCCACAAATTTTCAGCAAGCTTCTTTGCTTCCAACATACAGGTGGTCATCTCCTTGAGAGACCGATTCTTCCTTTCCGCTACTCCATTCTGCTGGGGAGTGTAGGGAATTGAATGTTGTACCTGAATACCACTTTGGGAGTATATGTGTAGCAAATCATTACTAACATACTCCCCTCCATTATAAAATCTCAATATCTTGATCTTAAGCCCAGAGGCATTTTCGATCAAGGCCTTCAATTCAGAAATTTTTTCACATACTTCAGACTTCTTTTTGAGAAAGAAGACCCATGTGTACCTTGAAAAATCATCAATAAAAGTAAGAAGATACCTTGATCCATTCATGGATGTGATAGGCATTGGACCACTGATATTATAATGTATCAGCCCCAATATGCGTGTAGCTCGGTTTGCCTTCCCCCGATCGAACTTGTGCTCAGGGTGTTTTCCAATGACACAGCCCTTGCAAATTTCCGTGGTTGCCTTGATGACCGGGAGGCCTTCAACCATAGAGTTTTTCTGTAATTGCTGCAAATATTTAGAATTAATATGGCCAAACCTCTCATGCCACAGCCTACTAACCTCATTTCCATGAGTTAGCAGAGTGGTGGGAATTGCATCCACAACAAAGTGAGAGAACTCATAGGCTTTTACATGATGGTTTGCAAGGCCTTTAGCAATGAGTTTCCTGGATGCAATTTATGTTATCTAAACATCATTTGGGATGAAAGAAACTATCTTAGGCACTCCTATATGTGGCATATGATAGACAATAAGGATATTTGATGCCAGAGACGGTACATACAAAACATTTCAAAAAAAACCATTTTCAAGATCAACAGTACCTTATCCTTTTGAAATGATGGTGGAGTCATCTCCCATGTGGATGGGGATGGATTTGCTGGTCTCCAAGGATGAAAAGGAGTCTCTTTCATCCATCATGTGGTTCAAATCTCCATAATCAATCAAGATTGCTTTGGACTTCGAAGTGCTTGCCATGAGGGCATGACCTTTTTCATGTTGTGGTTCCTGATCTTGCTGATCTCTCCTTCGAAAGCTTTCTGAAATATTGATGTGATTTCTCTCAAGGATAGAGGTAGATTCATCAAGATTATTCTTCATGCAAGCATGTTCAGGGTGGAAGCCCTTCCTGCAGTATGAAAACTTGACTTTTTCCTTGCCATGATGCCCTTTTCCTTTGTTCTTCCTTAATCCAGAAGACTCATCATGCTGCTGGTTTTCAACTCTAGGCTTAGGAGCTTCAAATTTAGTTTTTGTGTTCTTCTGCTACTTTCCTTTACCCTTCAGATCTTTGGACCTTGAGACATGGAGGGCTTGATCACGGGAGGATTCGATGATCCCCATCTGGACAAGCTTGTCATGTTCACTTGTTAGGGACTCAATGAAGGCATTGAGTGTAGGCATCTTCCATCCAGGGGTTGTGATATTCTCCACACGGAATGTAGAAACAAAAACTAAATAATCAGCCCCAAGTTTGGAGAGTATGGTGAGGATGATCTGATCATCTGCCTTATCTACTTTGCATTGCTTCAATAGTAAAACAATGTGCTTGAACTTTGTGAAAAAGTCATTCAGAGTCTTGAAATTGTAGGGCTGGAGAGACATCAATTCATTTTCAAGCTGGTAAACTCTCAAGTCATCTTGCTTTCCATATAGAGTTTCCAATTTGTCCCATATTTCTTTTGGAGTCTTCAATCCCGCAAGATGGAAAAGAAGATCCTGGGAAATAGAGAGGCACAAGAAACCGAATGCTTCATCCTTCTTGTTCAAGAATCTTGATTTTTCTATGGCAAAACCAGGCTCATCTTCAGTGTCCATGGTGACTCTATAGAGTCCTCTGGAGTGCAGCTGAATCTCCATATCACCTTTCCATGAGTGGAAATTTTATGGAGTCAAAATATCTACTGAGGAGGTCATCTGGATCTGTTGGAGCGAATGCTTCACCTGTAGAAAACCTGAAAATCACAACAGAAAGGACAATGTAAGGTCTGATAGCATGCACATTTTAGGATTTCATCACACCCAGCATAGTAAATCAAGCAAGCTTGATCAACAAGTTCTTTACTTGGGATATTAAGTGGTAAGCCTTGGCTTCTGGTGCAGTGTTGTATTTTTGAGCTATTACTTAATTTTCATGTAGAAATCTATCAAAAAGCTTGTTTTTGAGAGATAGAGCTTCGTCCCACTCTGTGCTCTGATACCATATTAATATTCACAATGATCTAGGAACTCAAGCACAGTCTCATCAAAGATTAATTAACAAATACCACATGAAATGGTGTAATCGGACTACAAAATGAGTAGCCGCTCTGTATAATCAGATGAAAGAATGATGATACAATAAAATGATCATGTTGCAAACATGAATGAATGGGAAATTTGAATCCTCAAGGAGGTCATTCGAATTGAATGAGTGAGTCTAGCTTAACTGAATGTAATCCATAGTCAACACTCCAGTTAACCACTGATCAAAACCCTAATTGACTCAACTGAGCCCTAACTGAAGTTAGAGTGCAATAAATGGCTGAGTCTCAACTGAAAGAGATCATACACATGTCACAGCAAGCCAACCATCAAGAGGTAGCTCTTCAATGACTCCAATGAACCCCGATGAGGTGAACTGAAGTTGAACTGAATATCACAAGTGGTTGGAGGCACCCCTGTTGACTCCAGCTCATTAATTAATCATTAAATAATAAATTTAATGAAGGGAGGCGCCTTCACTGCCTTGTTTAACTGATTGTAACCATCAGTTAGCAATTAGGTGCATTAATATCACTCAGATCACCCCTGAAGTGCTCCAGTTAGCCTCCCCGAATGTAGGAGAAGGCTAAGTCAGCCTCCTTGACTGAAGGTAGGCATGGGTGTGACTGGATGATGTCATTTAATGCTCCACTAATGTCAATTAATGTAAATAATACTTAGGATTGTGGTTTAACTAGGCCAATTTGACCAAAAAGAGTGTGTATGGTGGTAAATGTCTCCAACAATAATGGGGACGCTACCAGTACACGGTAATGCCCTTTGGACTCAAGAATGCACCTGCAATGTTTTCTAGAATCATAGTTGTTGCATTTAAATATTTTATACATAAATTTCTTGAAGTCTATTTTGATGACTGGACAGTATTTGGTCTTGTCAAAGACCATATTAAGATCCTCATAATGATGTTGGAACGGTGTCGCTAGTATCAAATATCCTTAAATTTGAGAAAATGTATTTTTTGTGCCCCTTTTGGAGCTCTATTAGGCCATGTGGTCTGTCATGATGGAATATTGGTAGATCCAGCCAAAATTGCCATCATCCTAGACTTACCACCACCCACAATGGTTAAGTAGTTATGAGCAACATTAGGAAATATGGGATATTACGGGAATTTATAAAGAGATACGCAGAGGTGGCTGCCATGATGGAGAGATTGCTAAAAAAATACACTAAGTTTCTATGGTCAGATGAATGCCAAGAGAGCTTGGAATGAGTTTGGACAAGTTAAAGAACCAGATGGCTACTTCGCTAATACTTGTATTTCCAGATTGGAAAAAAGAATTCCATGTCCATGTCAATGCATCATTTGTTGCACTTGATGTGGTACTAATGTAGCCATGGGAAGGTGTGATTGATCACTACATTGATTTTTCCAGTAGAAATCTATCAACAACAAAGAAAAACTATACCACAACAGAAAGGGGAGGACTAGCGATGGTGTATGCGTTGCAAAAATTTAGACATTATTTGTTGGGTGGACACTTCAAGATTTACACAGACCACTCTACGCTTAAATATTTGGTCAATAATCTAGTGTTGTGGAGGGGATATTCCAATGGCTTGCCCTCTTCCAGGACTTCAATTTTGAAATAATTGTTTAACTAGGTAGGTTGAATTTAGGACCTGACCACCTATCAAGAATCAAAAGCAAAGAAGAACCTACTAACTTGGAGGATAATCTTCCTGATGCACAACTATTTGCGATAACTATATTTGACGATCAATACAAAGATACCATACAATTTCTGAGTACAAGCTATGCACTAGGTGAATTCACCACGATACAAAAGAAACAACTAGTAGTGTGAGCCATAGAATTCTAATTGATTGTTGGACATTTGCACAAACTGGGCCCCAATGAGATACTTCGACACTGTGTTTTGGAGTACAAGCGCCCAATGATATTAAGTGAAGCACATGATAGTGTCACAAGAGGCCACTATGCAGAAAAATCAATTGTAAGAAATATTTTACAAGCAGGACTATGGTGGCCTCCCATGCATGCAGACGCTCGAGATTATTATCACAGATGTGATATCTGTCAACGAATGGGGAAGCCATCCCAAAGAGATGAAATGCCACTAGTACCGCAAATCACATTACATGAATTTGATAAATGAACTGTTGACTTTGTAGGACCTATCAGTCCAGTAGGAAAGCACACCGAAGCAAGGTATATTATCACTATGACTAATTGCCTTACGAAATGGGCAGAAGCTACGCTAGTAAAGGATTGTACTACTGCAACAAATTTAAAGTTCTTATCTGAAAATGTTGTGACAAGGTTCGCTTCCCCCAAGATTTTGATCAGTGACCAAGGTACGCATTATGTTAATCAATGGATTGAATAACTGATTGATGAATTTTAGATACAATGTAGAAGAACAACTCCATATCACCCCTAGACGAATGAAGCTGTCGAAGCATTTAATAAGATTATGGAGATTGCACTTACAAAGGTTTTCAATGCATGATGGGATCACTAGGATCAGAAGATCTTTGCAGTATTATGGGCATATCACATAGAATGTAAGAAGTTGTCAGGTCAGACACCATTCAGGTTGGTGTATGGATAAGAAATTGTCATGCCTAAGGAATATATCATACCAAGCTTGAGAGTTATTGCGATCACTGAAATGACAGATGTTCATGCTGTACAAGAAATATTGCTTCAACTAATTCACTTAGAAGAAGACCACTTCATTGCGGGATTTCACCAAAATGTGGAAAAGAAAAGATAATAGGCATGGCATGATCGACACATTAAGAGCAAGCATTTTAAATTTGGAGGCCTTGTTCTTATGTACGACAGTTAATTCTTCAAGCACCCGGGAAAATTAAAAACACGTTGGTTAGGACCATATGTTGTTAAGGAAATCATTGATGGAGGAGTAGTTAAGTTAGAAAAGTTGGATGGAATAGAGGTCAAAGGGCTCATCAATGGGAGCCTATTGTATCCTTACTTTGATAACTACAACTAGGTCAGTCTAAAAAAACAAACAAGAATAAGAGACAGAGGAAGAATTATATCGATAGTACAAGATAGAAACCCTTCTAAGAATAGTAAATGCAAGTCGCAAGGAGTGCGACCACACAGTTAAGAAGAGGAAATGTAAGTTGCAAGGAGTGCAACCACATGATTAAGAAGAGGAAATGCAAGTCACAAGCAGTGCGACAGGAGAAAAATGTCTGTTTGTGTAAGAACTGAGTTGAAGGAGGAGCAACAAAAAGATTATGGAACTTAAAAGAGAAGCGAAGCCTCCATAAGAAAAATCCTAGATGGGAAATGATGTGATGTTGACACACAAATTAAGAAACTTGCTGAAATGAAAGCTGACAGCCATTAAAATATAGAGACACTGAAATAACCCGATTGTCACCTCCGTTATAAGTATCATGACATGGTCACAACAAAAAGGGATGGAATAATCGACCGCAATAACATAATAAATTTGCATGGTGACCCATGTGACAAAGCGTGTTGTCATTATGCTACTCAAATACTACCCATGTGAAAACTTGACAAATGGAATGCCTAGATAGACAGTCTACTGCCCTCTATTGCAACTTAACTCTCATATAATACCCCAACGAGCTATTATTTGAAGCACCCAGAGCTGTAGAATTTTTTTTGAAAGAATATGATGACTGTGATTTTTAGTCCTAGTGCCCCTGGGGGAACTTCAACTAAATTTTTTATACCTATTATGGTTGAGGGAAACTCTGTTGGTTATGTTCCACCACAATCATGGGGTAAAATGAAAGTTGAACTAAGTCCAGTCCTCCTTGCACTAATGAGATGAATCAACTTAACAGGGTTAGCAATGAAGAAGTGTTATGGTTCCCGTAAGAACAGCACCCTCTCAGCATGGCTGGGTAAGAATGCAGAAGCAGTGGCTAGAATCCGAGGACCAAATAAAATACCACCAAATACACCGGGAAAAACTGTGGATATAGTTACCATAGTGGATAGTATCCATTGCTAGAACCCGCCATTCTAAATTAATGTTTGGATAATGGAAAACAGAAACAAAGGCCACCATCATCACCATCATCCTTGTAAAACACTGCAAACATAAGGGGTGATGATGATTTCAATAAAAATCTGAATCGAGAAGCTCCAAAGAAGGAAGGTAAGGCATTGATAGGATGGCATACCTCACCAGTAGTGAAGCAAATAAAAATATTGAGCGTATACTCGACTTGGAAACTGTTGCGAGCTCCAAGGTTTATACAGATGTTGCATACTCATTCAATGATCATTCCATGGAATATTCTGAAGGGAGGAAGGAAAATCTTGGGATGATATTAACCTAAATCTAGAAATGCAGACAAGGAAGGTCAGTAATACTGATAAATCTCCTATCTCGTTCGTCCTACTACTTTGAAATAGTAACTACATCCGATATTAGAAATAATGACAGTAATAACAAATGTTTGAAAGAATGATAGTAGTAGCATGAACAAAAGTAACATACACGAAATCCTGTACATCAAAAGGTGCATGACATCACAACATTAGTGGAGAAGGTCATGTCAGAACAAGTCAGTTTCAGCCTGGTTGAACAATTGCAGAGGAAAGAAGAAGATGTTGATGTATTTGTAACTTAGGAATGTATTCACTTGTATATCTTATGTATTGTACCTCGATTATTATTCCAGGAAGTATCTATAATGTAATTGAGTCATGTCATGCCCTGATGTTCCAATCGGGAGAATCAATGATGTAAACAAGTCATGTAAATTCATTGAGGTTAACCCTCCATTGTAAGTCAGGGAAATAGTCCCCACAATTGTGCCAAGGTTAACCCTCCTTGTTGATCGAAGGTAAAAGTCCCCACAATTTTGGGGCACTAGGGTTATTAGACTCTCATAGAGATGTTGGACCTAGTAAGTAATTGTTAAGTGGGGCTGACATGTTGAAGTAGACATCAAGTGAATGAAAGAATATAAATGGAGAGTGAGCCTCTCTATTTATCATACACACACTCACTCACTGGGATGCATGAGTGAGAGAGGAGAAGCTCTCTCAAGTGTGAGAGAGAGAACAAGCTGTGGAGATCAGCTTTTTTGTTTTCAGGTTTTACTCCTGCCATTGGTGCTCATTCTATCTCTGAGGAAGTTGTGGGGTTTTCTCCTTTATGGTTTCCCTGAGAAAAATTCTTTGTGTCTCTTGTCTCTTGTGTTTATTGCTGTGCATGTTATTCTCTCAGATAAAATCCTAAGATCATATTGCTTAAATGATAAAAATATAACATGGTATCAGAGCTAACCTGAGAATAAGACATTGTGCAGTTGCAGAATCTAGGGCTTCTTAGTTTTTGGGTCTCTCTCCATAATCCATCAGCAAAAGGATGCTAGGATAACTCTCCATTGAAGGGCGCATCTTTCTATCAAAGAAGAATTTGATTCCGAGCATTTTCAGTTTTTGGTGCAAGAAATTAGGGCTTTTCTCAGAAGAGGAATTTTTGAGTGAGCCAAGCATAGGATTTCTCTTCTCATCAAAATCGAAGTTTAGAGACCTTGGTCGAGATTTTTGGTTGGGTCAAACTTCAGGAAATTCAAACCCTAGTTTGACCCTGGGCCTGAAAAACCCTAAATACTAAAATTGATAAGTTTTGATAAATTCGCTATATCTTGGGATTACCGATGTCTCAAGGGCCAAAACATTCACAGAGAGAAGATAAAATACCAATGTACAACGTATCCAAGTTTCAGGCTCAGATTCGCTATATTCTAGGAGATATGATTCCTCCAAGTTAGGGTTCCAACCTCTTCTAGGACTCATCCCTAAACATGACACCTGGGGAGAATTGCTATATCTCGGGCTACGAAGGTCAAAATGAAATTTCCATAGATGTTCCAGAAAGGGAATAGACATTAATTTATGTGGTAGAAGTTTCATACCTCGAAGATGAAACCGTGACACGTGGCAGTCCGTACAACTTCGCTATGTTGAATAGTCCTGAAACATGTCACCTTGGGAAAACAATCATAAGTCCCAATTGGTGAAACAAATTCTGATGAAACCTTTGGTGTTGGAATAGAGATAGGTGAGGATACCTCAGTGAAAATTTTTAGACATAGAGGAGAATCAATTTTGGAGATACCACAGAAACATTATCAGGCATTTCTACAGAAGAAATTGGTAAACTAGGGCTTCCTGTTCCAGGAGCTTCCCTCCACTGTTTTCAGAAAATGAGTACAATGGACAGCTCACCTTGAAGAGTTCTATCTTTCTATCCAATTAGATATGAAATATTCCAAGTTTTCAAAATTAGGGGTTTCTCTGACAAACCCTAGATCAACCAGCTCTGGAACCGGGACGGACACCTCAAATCGGTAAGATCTAATCTTTTGCTATTTTCATTTGAGGTTCCCATTTCAAAAGTGATCTATCACATCAGCATGATAACAAGCTTGGTGAGGCTGACAACTTCCAATATTGGAAATGTACGATGTCACTAGTTCTTGAAGTAAATGAATTGGACAACTACATAAGTAGAGAGGTTCTAGTTCCAGAGGGAGATGAGGCTAAAAGCCTTACACAAGAAGAACTTGGTCAAGGCCAAGAAGATAATTGTTGATTCAATCAAGAATCGCCTTATACCCCAATTGTATTCCCTAAAGACACCAAAAGAGATGCTTGATTCCTTGACCAAGCTATTTAAAGGGAAGAACATAAATCAAAAGATGACTTTGAGAAACCAGTTGAAGAATGAGAAGATCCAGAATGCAGAGACCATACAGTCATACTTTACAAGGGTCTCTCCAATCAAAGAACAACTTGAAGTGGCAAAAGAAGAAGTAGAGAATGCAGAAATGGTGATAACCACCTTGAATGGCCTCCCAGGATCATGGTATTTATTCATTCAAAGAATGTGTTCCAGAAGGAAGTGATTACTTTCAATAGACTCTGGGAAGAGCACACACAATAAGAAGCTCGACTCATAATAAGAGAAAAGAAGATGGGAGCAATTGAAGATCAAGATTTCACGATTCAGAGAAGATACCTCAAGCGATGAGGAATATGAAGAACTCAATTCTTGAAGAGCCTCTTATCCATTTTGAGCATTTGGATAAGAAATGATGCTGCTATGAATGAAGAATATGATGAAGCTGAAAGAAGGAGTCTACCTACGAAATAAATAAAGATAAGTATTCAATTGTGATTTCATGATATGGTTTTGTTATGCACTTGTTTATATTCAATTGATGTATTATGCATGATAGAATTTTTGCATTAATGACGGTATACTACTAATATGCATGTGATGGGTAAGTAGCTCATGGTGCTATGCAACTCTCCATTGCTACTTATCTAGAATGAAACCTCTTTGTTGACATATTGGATTAGTGCACAATCTCAATGTTGTCCTGGTAGAGATGGAAGGCATCTAGGAAGTTTCTGTGAGATATGGATGAACGTTGTATTGGCTAAAATAGTTGCATGATTATATCTTTATGCATAAGAATTTACCATTATGAATATGCATTATGAAATGTTTCTAATCATACAACTGGTGCATTTGACTTGTAGGAAAGATCACGTACAATCGCCTACAAGAAAAGAAGGCATAGACTATGAAGAGACATATGCAGCCACTGGAAGTGAAGTCACATGACAGGAAGAATCATGTGTGCAAATGAAAGAAAACCTTGAACGAGTTTAGAAGAAACCCATGGAATAACACATACATAAGGAGATTGAAGAAGATGACAAGCTCACAGATGGGTGCGAGAAGAACTTTTGAAAAGTTCAAGATAGAGGATATTGGTATCCAGTGACCCTAGATGGATACATAGAATAATAGTAGCAGAGGAAGCTACTTTTCACTCCAATACAGGCAGAGGGAGAATGATGCTCCGCTTCAGAGGGAGTGACTACAGAAGATCCTTAGGTTTGACATAGTACGATAGGATGGATAGCTTATTGATGAATCTAGGCTTTACTAAGAGTAAAGCGGATTCCAACCTTTACTTCAAGGTTGAAGGTAGAAGACCAATGATGCTCCTGTTATATGTCGATGACTTGTTCCTGACAAAAAAGAGGAACTCGTTAAAGTTGCAAGAAGGAGACTTGCTGTCGAGCTCGAGATGAAGGACTTGGATATGATGCACTAGTTTCTAGGCATGGAGTTGTGGTAGAATATCCATGGGACAAGGGAAGTATGTAGTAGAGATTCTGAAGAGGTTCAAGATGATGGACTGCAAGGCCATGACCACACCTATGGCATCGAACCTGAAGCTATTGAGTGATGCTTCATCGGATTTGGTTGATGCCACGATGTATCGTCAGATGATTTGTTCCTTGATGTACCTTATGAATACTAGACCAGATATTTGTTTTGCTGTGAACGCATTGATACATGTTCACCTGATGGTTGAAAAGCATGTGGTGAGGTACGTGAAGGGTACAATTGAGTATGGGCTCAAGTATGATACGAATCTAAATATTAACCTGGAGGGTTATGTGGATTCATATTGGACAGGCAATACCATTGATAGGAAGAGCACTTCGGGGTGCTGCTCCAGTATGGGATCAGGTGCAATCTCTTGGTTTGTCAGGATGGAGTCCTGCATGGCACTGAGTACAGCCGAGGAAAAAGATGTTGCCACTTGCTATTTGGGAGGTAGTATGTTTCTTTTGAAAACTACTATTTGATTTAGTTGATTTGACTTGCATTTTTGTATGATGCAGAGAGGAGCAATGATCCAAATCAAGATCTCTCAAAAGATGGAGTTCTAGCATAGCTGATGAGACAGGTTTTCTGAGCATAAATCCTGGAAAATCTCATAGGTTGCTCAGACATAAATGGTCCTGTAGCTTGTCCTAGGATGTAATCAGTCCTGGCAAAACTCGCAGGTTATCCTTGGATGTAATCAGCCCTGATGTGATTCTATGCTAGAAATGGCCAGAGTGAAGTTTCAGTAATTCAGGGAGAAGCTTGGTGTTCTCTAGATCGAGTTTCCCTCCAAGGGGAAGTGATGAGTCCATGAGCCATTCTGACATGGTGAGAGGATTGGCTTCTTCCATGGTCAGATGTGAGGGCTGAGCCATTCTGTCATGGTGAGAGGATTGGTTCCTTCCATGGTCAGATGCGATTGCTGAGCCATTCTGAGGTGACTGTGAGATGTGTTCTCACATGATCAGATATAAGTGCTAAATTCCATTCTCTGAATGGAGGCACCTGGTCAGTTACCAGGAATTTTAGTCTGGGACTAAAGCTCAGCTTAAGTGTTGAGATGAACCTGGTCAGTGACTAGGAATTTAATTCTAGGACTGAGAGCCTTTCTAACATGATGTGTGAATGATTTTCCTATCATGGTCAGATGTAAGTGCAGAGCCTTTCTAACATGATGTGTGAATGAGTTTCCTATCATGGTTAGATGTCAGTGCAGAGCCTTTCTGACATGATGTGTGAATGAGTTTCCTATCATGGTCAGATGTAAGTGTAGAGCCTTTCTGAAATGATGTGTGAATGAGTTTCTTATCATGGTCATATGTAAGTGCAAAGCCTTTCTAACATGATGTGTGAATTATTTTCCTATCATGGTCAGATGTAAGTGCAGAGCCTTTCTGACATGATGTGCGAATGAGTTTCCTATCATGGTCAGATGTAAGTGCAGATCATTTCTAACATGATGTGTGAATGAGTTTCCTATCATGGTCAGATATAAGTGCTAAGCCATTCTGACATTGTTTGCGATGAGTTTCTGACCATGGTCATATATAAGTGCTAGGCAGGCCTTTCTAACTTGGTTAGATAGAAGTGCCAAAGAAGATGAAGACCTACTTGGATGCTAGGCATACAACCAGCATGAAAAAGGGCTGGATCTGTAGAACTTCCTGTGACGAGAAGAATGAAGAGATAGCACCATTTGATTGAGATAGAAAAAACAGTGATGATGATGATGATCGAGTGATGCTCTAGATCAAGTGATGATTTAGACTTGATGAAGAAGACTTGACAATGAAGATGACTTGATGATGAAGATGAATTGAATATGAAGATGACTTGATGATGATCCAGATGATATAGAGAAGAAGGCTTGTGTTGATAAATTGTGTCAAGAGAATACCTTCCTAGCTAAGAGGGAGTGTTGATGTATTTGTAACTTCGAAATGTATTCACTTGTATATCTTATGTATTGTACCCTGATGTTTATTCCGGGAAGTATCTATAATGTAATTAATTCATGTCATGCCCCGATGTTCTGATCAGGAGATTCAATAATGTAAACAAGTCATACAAAGTCATTAAGGTTAACCCTCCATTGTAAGTCGAGGCAATAGTCCCCACAATTGTGTCAAGGTTAACCCTCCTTGTTGATCAAAGGGCAAAGTCCCCACAATTGTGGGGAACTAGGGTTATTAGACTCTCATAGAGATGTCGGCCCTAGTAATTAATTGTTAAGTGGGGCCAACATGTTGAAGTGGACATCAAGTGAATAAAAGAATATAAATAGAGAGTGAGCCTCTCTATTTATCATACACACACTCACTCACTGGGGCGCATGAGTGAGAGAGGAGAAGCTCTCTCAAGTGTGAGAGAGAGAACAATCTGTGGAAATGATCTTTTCTATTTTCAAGTTTTACTCCTGCCATTGGTGCTCATTCTATTTCTGAGGAAGTTGCGAGGATTTCTCCTTTATGGTTTCCCTGAGGAAAATTATTTGTGTCTCTTGTATCTTGTGTTTATTGTTGTGCATGTTATTCTCTCATATAATATCATAAGATCATATTGATTAAATGATAAAAATCTAACAGAAGAGCTGTGCATTGAAGCAGAAAGAGTGATGAAAATCATGGAATATTTTCAGAGGAAAATCAGTGCAAGTAAAATTTTGGAGGAATAGCTTCAAAGTGGCTCGAGATGAGGCACAAGTGAGTGTTGGGGGGCTATTGGGAATAGGGACAGTAAGGTAGAATTCAATCTAAATTCTCCTAAGTATGGATAAGAGTAAAAGGAGAAGAAGAAGAAGCTGCGACGGAGGCAGGGATAGAAAAGAAAGAAGAGAAAGGAAGCTGCGACATAGGCAGTGAAAGGAAAGAAGAAGAAGAAGAGGAAGAGGAGCTACAAAGGAAGTTGTACCAGAACCAGGATGTTAGTGCCTCCTATTGGGTATTATTAGAATATAAAATACAATTTCTTAGCTGAAAGAGGAAGTCGGTTGAGAATGTGACAAGTAATGAGTCTATATCAATTCTTTAATGAGTCTGTATCGATTCTATATTGAGTTAGTATCAAGTCCATTAGAAGGATATAAGAGAAGGAACCCAATCTATATGGGGGTTAGCTTACCTATAGTTAGATTCACTACTGTGAGCTTCACTTCCGATAGTGTTGTATTGTTGTCTAATAATAGCATATGAGGTCAAGAGTTTGTAGCTGAGTGCATAGAAGAGTAAGAGGGGTTGAGTCAATCCAAGTTGTGTGCTAATCATTGGTAAGGATAAGTAGAAAAAGAGCGGAGAGAGGAAAAAGGAGCATGAGAAGGAAGAAGAGTCTGTAGAGATAGAGAAGAAGATCCAGAATAGAGTGTGCAGCTTAGTGGCAGATGAAAGGTGCATATATTTCTGCAAGCCAGATGAAGAGCACCTTTATGGTTTTTTCCCAGATGGGTTTCCACGTTATATCTTGTGTATATGTGTGAATGATGCACGTGTTTGAATTATCTGTGTAATTGTTGTATTGAATGGATCATTATAGATTTGGTTGTGAATGAATGAGTGTATATCACTCGCATGGTATCAGTTTAATACAATCATACTGCATAAATATTGTTGATATAATAGGTTGCTTAGCACAATAGGTCGTAGTCTAGCTATTCATAGCACAAGTAAATAATCCACCCATAGAATTTGTTGAGATCCTTGGTAAGAAGCCAAGGTACCAAAAATTACCCCACCCAACATGGAAAACGTGGTTCTGGTAGTTACCCATTCCAATCTGAGATATCTCGGGTGAGACTGCATCTACATCATAGGTGCTGCTGACTGATCTCTACTCTATCAAGACGATATCTTGGAGCTTTGTTGTGTTGAGAATAAGGGCCTGAACCTGGGTCAGGACTCTTGGAGGAGGGATAAAATCCAACATAGAGGCAGGGGAAGAAATAATTATATAGGTAGAGGAAAAAGTTATTCCAGAGGAGGACGTGACAGTAGTCCTGCGAATGTCGCTGGTAGAGGATAGAATCAGAACCTAATTCATCCAAGTGGTCAAAGGTTTGACAAGTCAAAAATTCGATGTCATTATTGTAAGAAATTTGGTCATTATGCATATGAACATAGGAAGAAGTAGTATGACCAAGGAAGGCAAAGAAAAAATCAGTCGATCAACACCAACAGTTCACCAAGCAAAAAGTTGTTGGTATGTGCATCTCCAATTGAATGCAATGTTGTCCAAGAAATTCCATGTGACATATGGTAATTAGATTCAGGTTGCAACAATCATATGGTTGGTAAATTAAATTTGTTTTCTAGTCTAGATAAATCAGTTCAAACTAACATCACACCTGGAAATGATGTCCAAGTTGTTGTTTTGGGAAAATGTACTATTGGTATTCTAACCAAATATGGGGAGAAAAAGATTATTCTTGATTTCTATCATGCCAACGGTATGAAACACAATTTGTTTAGTATTGGACAATTGATACAGAAAGGTTACAGACTCTACATGAAGGACAATCACTGTGTGACTAACGATAAACGTCCAAGCAACCAACTGATAGAAAAAGTTCCAATGACAAGAAATCACTTGTTTCCATTGAGGATAATTCCATACATGAAAGGAAAGACAAATATAGGAGTTGCATTCAAGGCAGAAAGAAAAGAAGCAGACAAGCGATGTTACAAGAAAGAAAAAGAAAACATTGATTTTCATGCAGCATTTCAAACAGAAGTTCAGGATGAGTCCTGGCTATGGCATTTCAGATTTGGACATTTGAATTTTGGTGGGATGAAGCTACTACACACAAACCAGAGATAGTTTGTGAAGCTGCATTTTTGGAAAGCAACATAGAGAGAATTTTCTAATCAGAAAGTCATGTAGAGAATGCACACCACTTGAGATTGTGCACTCTGATATTTGTGGCCTAATGCAGACAACATCCATGGGTGGCTGCAATTATTTCCTTAATTTTATTGATCACTACTCAAGAAAAACATGGGTATATTTTATGAAACATAAATCTCATGCATTTAGTTGTTTTCAGCAGTTCAAGGCATTTGTGGAGAACTAGAGTGGACATCGCATCAAAATATTGAGGACAAACAGAGGCAGTGAATATGTTTTGAATGAATTCCTAAATTTTTGCAAGATCAATGGCATACACAAGCAATTCACTGCATGGTATACACCTCAGCAGAACAATGTTTCCAAAAGAAAGACCATAATAATTATGGAGATGACGCGTAACATGATGGAAGCCAAGCATTTGTCAAATGAATATTTGGTTGAATCAATCGTAAATGTTGTATATATTATGAACTGGTGTCTGACAAAGAATGTGAAGAACAAAGTCCCTCAAGCAGCATGGACAGGTATGAATCATAGTATTTCTCATTTAAAAGTTTTTGGTTGTGTCGCATAAGCTCATGTTCTAGATGAGCTAAGAAATAAATTATACAAGAAAGGACAAAAATGTACTTTTGTTGGCTATTCTGAAGACACAAAAACATACAAGTTGTATGATCCCATTGCAAGGAAAGTGATCATCAGTCGTGATGTTCAATTTGTTGATAATGAATCATGGGATGGAACCATTGAGAATAATGTCAAGATTGTGTCGCATGTTGATCATGATGACATGGTGGAGGAAGTGGTTCAAATACTACATGTAAATCAAAATGTCACAGCACCGTCGACTCCCTTGACAGCACGACATGACTCAACACAAGGAATGTCAACACAAGTCGCAACTTAAGCTACACATACAAGCTCTCCAAGAGGACAACAAACTCCATCAATCAATTCATCGAGGTCTACATCGATAGACCCAATGAAGACAAGAAGACTGCGTGAGATATATGAAGCTACTACACCAAATGCATTCTCTCTCTTTACATTAATTTCTCAAATAGATGATCCACTAACTTTTGAAGACATTAGGGGAATTTTGAGGTCTAAAATGGGCATAGGCCAGATATAATAAAATATTATGAGTTAGGCATTTTGTGGGGAAGATATATTTACAAATCATCTCTTACACTATAATCAATGCAACTATGGTTAAGTTAAATTGAAAAGATGTCTAAAATAAAACCAATAAAAAAATAATCTTTAATGTGACTAAAAGTAAAGTACTTTTGAGTAAAAAATTACTTTTGAATATAATATGATGAATGTACTTATAATGTACTCATAAAATAAAAATATATTAATTTTGAAATTTGAAATATAAGTTACTTCTTCAATATTCAAAATATATTTATAAACCATGTATTTATAATTTTGAATTTTAAACATAAAGTTAAATTTAAATGAATAAATTGTCATATAT
>LPNX011004072.1:0-65080 GCA_001517045.1 Pseudotsuga menziesii
TATTTTTATATAGTTTTTTATTTTATTTTAAACAAATATTATAATAAAAAATATAATATTTGATTTTTTTTAAATATATTATATTATATTATGTTTTTAATATATTGATTTTTTTGGTTGCAGGTCGTGGAGGTGGATGGAGCGTTGTTGTGTGAGGTGAAAGCGCTAACAGGGACGCAAAGAGGAGCAGCGAGGGTTGATTGTCGGTGGAGGGAGGAGAGCGGAGTTAGAGGAGTGATGTAGACAGAGGGCAGAGGATGGGAGGCGATAGTGCTGAGCCACGAGGAGCTGGGCGACGATGGAGCGGGGGAGACGGACTGTGCGCGGGAGGAGAGGAAAGGGAAATAGAGAAGGGAAGATGGGGTGGAACGCGAGGGGAGGAAGAGGAGGGCCGAGGAGGGAAGGGTCGAGCGGATGGAGTGAGCGTAAGTGGAATGCGAAGGAGTGAGGTGGGAGCACAGAAACGGTGGAGGAGGAGGTGGGAGCGCAGAGGAGGAGTGCATTGGGGTTTGCAGGCCGCAATGATGGAGAGCAGGGCATGGAAAGGAGTGCCGAGGGGAGGAGGAGGTAAGATGGAACAACGTGCAGCTGAGGGAAGCAATGCTAGTGTGATGGGGGCGATCGACGGGTGAAAGCAAAGCGATATTAGTGGCGAGAATGTAGTTACGGGTTGGTGAACAAAAGGATTGGCGAACGAAAGGGTGATGGGACTGGATTGCGCGCAAGGAGAAGATGTGCAAGCGGTTGAAATGGAGCAGTAGAAGAATAAAAAAGTGATGAATCGAGTCCGAGCTCAAGTAGGGGTAGAAGGAGCCGAATCCGAGCTCTGATACCAAATGGAGCAACCGAATCCGGTTGTTCATTAGTTGAATCCGCTTATCATTTTTAATAATGAATATGAATAATAATAATATATTGGATGATGATAATAATTACAAAGGAGGCTCGCCTTTATAGGCTTTGAGCGTGAAGGGTTACACCCTTTCATATAATTAACTAATCTATTTAATAATTTATTTTATATTCGTTACAGTTTAAAGATAACGTCACCAATAAAATAATACGAGTTGGGTTTGAGGAGCAGCAATCTTTAAAAGATTCTCCACCGAGAGTGAATTTGATCTTAATTAGCAGTTACTCGAGGAGGCCGAGAGAAATAGAAATGCATGCCATGCTTCTGAGAGAATAAACACAGGGACTGATATAAAGATATATGTCTCAACTACTGCATTTGTACTGCTTATGTCGTCCACCCCAAACAATATGCTTTCCACCTGAAGGAAGGGCAAGGTACATTTGATGGATGTATTATTCAGATAAAGCAGTGAAGGGAATAACTTATATTTATCTCCCAACTCTCTTGCGGTTGGTAATCCATATCCCTGATTCTTTTAATTATTTAACTATCTTGCCTTATGATTGAACCTTGTCTTTCCGCAAAAGTGATGGCATCGATGTTAACGAGCAGTTGTGTGTGTGAGGTGGGGGTGCACCCATTAAATAACCACCCATACTGATTGGATTATTACAGTGATGTTGGATGACCGTAGAGGAGTAGACAAATGGGACCGAACAAGTCAAGTCGAGGGAGGTCACCGATGAAACAAACCCATGAGAATGGCATGATTTGTTTCCTATGGGCGAACCAGAGCTTAAGCAAGTGATGTTGCCGATGTGAAAAATTTGTGTTAGGTGGGGGTAATGTTGGAATTTCACTAGAATCTTACCTATCAAACAAATGTTTTTTGATGTTTTGGGGTTTAACATTCCCCTTCACCAAACGTTTTACTTAAATATGTACCTATTAATAAAACGTTTTAGTGTTGTAGTTTGGAAGTATCAATGAACTAAATATGGATCAAGGACATCCAACTACATGTATTCATATTTCCTTTTACACATAAACTCGAGAAATAGTCGCATAACGTGCAAGCCCCCAGACAGCTTCCTTGACAGCTAATTAAAACCCCATTGGTTTGACCTGGGGACCTTGGGTGGAAAGAGTATAATTGCCTAAGACATGAATTATCATTAGAAGTGTGTTGGAGATTGTTTGCAGGTTTCAGAGTTGGATTTTGTTCATTGGGGAAGAGTCAAAGAAAAACTCCATTTCAAATAAGATTAAAATCCCTCTTACCAATTCATTGAGTTTTCGTTGTTGATCATTGATCATTCTACAAGATCAAGGATCCAGATATATGGTCGGATCTTAGCGCCAAAGGATAAATGTGGTTGAATTTAGGCTAAGCACTCGATATTTCTAAAAAGAGTGTAGCCAATCCCAAGGAAGGATAAATAATTTAAATGCTTATGTTTAGTGGTTTCTTTTTCAATGGAATAGAGGATCAAGGGCCCATTTCTTCGAAGACTTCAGTATAATAGTTTAAGGATTTGATAGTAAGAAGGAAGTTGAGATACTAATGGGGTGATTCTAATGTCGCATCCATGGGTATTTTAACCTGGTAGGTTATCATATTGTTTGGCATATAACATATAATAGAACCCCAAGGGCTAGCTCAAACATTGAACCATCTTCCCAAGGCATACTAAGTAGTAAGGAGAGTTAAAATCCATTAGGAGGAAATTCACTATCCTAAATGCATAAACTGTCTCATGCTAGACTCACATTAGTAAAGTGGTGTTGGATGCCACACCGGTGTATTGTTAAAGTTTTAAGGATTTTTAAAAATTTAACCAACTTGTGCAAAAATTGCAGATCAAGTAGTCAGAAGTAAAAGTACAACAATGGAAAAAAAATTGGTGCAGTTGTAGCAAGGCAAGATAAATTTAGAAAACATAACTTTCATCTCTTTCAACTTTAACACTACAATGGTCATTGTGTTAAAATTGGTCCTTGAGATACACTTCATCAAATGCAATGTACATAACATAAACAAAAATATAGTACCAAAAAAAAAACTAATGACCAACAACTAATAAATAACAATGTCGGTTCATATCTGGTTTGAATCTGCCTTATACTCAAATACTTTTAGGATCAAATCTTGTCACTAAAAGGACAAGATAAAAAATGAAACAGTTGACATACCTTGAGAGAGAAGAGGTTAGGAATAAGGTTAGGCACATACAGTAGCAGTCAATATGACTCAGTCACCAAGTGTGAAAACCCCAGCAGTGATACTCAGCCCCACATACAATAGCAGTCAATATGACTCAGTCACCAAGTGTGAAAACCCAACAGTGATACTCAACCCCAAAATTGGTACAGCTATAGCAAGGCAAGATAAATTTAGAAAACATAACTTTCATCTCTTTCAACTTTAACATTCCAATTGTCAGTGTGTTAAAGTTGGTCCTTGAGATACACTTCATCAAATGCAATGCAGAGAACATAAACAATATTATAGTACAAAAAAAAACTAATGACCAACAACTAATAAATAACAATGTCGGTTCATATCTGGTTTGAATATGTCGTATACTCAGATACTTTTAGGATCAAATCTTGTCACTAAAAGGACAAGATCAACAATGAAACAGTTGACATACCTTGAGAGAGAAAAGGTTAGGAATAAGGTTAGTCACATACAGTAGCAGTCAATATGACTCAATCACCAAGAGTGAAAACCCTAACAGTGATACTCAACCCCAAACATTGTTAGGCACCAGCAGGGTCACAACCAATTCAAGAAGATTAACACAAGTCACAGCTCATATATTAGCAACCCAACAAGGTCAAGTCAGAGTCCTAACAGCCCATAAGAAGAAGAGCTATGTCCAAACACCTCGTAGAGGTCACAACTCAAGTTCAATGAGCACACACAAGGTCACATCCCAACACAAGAGGCATCCAAGAGTCATATATCAGGTCTGAACAACCCCAAGGACCAAGGGTCACGACCCGCTCTAATACATAGAAGAAGGGTCACATCCTAAGTTTGGGAAGGCAACAGTGATCACGACCCAAACTAAGAAGTCACAAAAAAGTAACAACATGTACAAGAGGGCTCAAAAAAGTCATCAATAGTCACGACCTGATAGAGAAAACATCGACGTTCCATGGTTCAGTTAAGGTAAGGTCAAACAATCATGGCCTACCCAAGAAGGGTTTTACCCAGTTGTTATCACATATATAATAGCAAGGTTACCATATTCTATTTTTCAGATACAGTACATTTTTCAGCCAGATCTCTTACATATGAGATGCTGAGATGAGCAGTTATGTTGGATCATTATTTCACTTGTGGACTATAGTACTCTCCCATGTCAGGACTGAGTCTCAGGACACTCAGATTTGAGGACTGATGTAGTCATTTAGTCATTTACAGAGCAGTTATTGATGCCCAGATTTATATCAGTACTTTCTCATTAGAAAAATGACGGTTCAGATGGATTATATGCATGATTATGACTCAACTTTTATTATATTGTGTTATGGTTATCATTGCTCTTATACTCATCTTTGTGACATGTATTAACATGTAGTTTCTTGATCTGGCAGTCATAATTATATGGACTTGGATTGTATTTGTATTATATATTGATGTCCCTACATAGACTTGGAAGTCACTGATCTATACTCATTGGTTTTACCCTCCTTAGGGAGAATAGAGGTAGTCATTCCCACCATTGTTTTGACTTGCTAGTGTTGGCTTCATCCTTCATTGTCTCCACCCATCCATTACCTTCTAGTTTTGTTTCTAACCCGACTTACTACTTGACTTATGGCATGGAGGATCTTTTTCCCCGCTAGAACCTTTGTTGGACAAGCCTCCTTGTTTATATTGTGTCTCGGCTCTGAGTTGGTGACAGAACTTGCCTTTGGTGAGTTGGATTGTATGCCTAAATCATTCTAGTCGGTTGTCTCGATGTTTGGCACTGTGAAGAACTCCCTCTGGTCACTTTAGATGTTGTTGTATAAAACTGAAAGCTCATGTACTACCTGTATTGGAAATATTATATATGCGCCCATGGAAAATGAAAATGCTAAAACTGTGTTTCTTAACATATGTGAAAAAGGGCAAGAGCAATGAAATGCTAAAATACTCCTCGAAGGGTATAAGAAAAAGGTCCAAAAAGGAAATGGTTAAATATATGATATATCCAAATATTGCTGACCTTGCAAATTTGAAAATGTCTTGGATGAAAGTTGCAATTAGCTGTGCTTTTAAGCACTGGTGAAGTCCCCAAAAGGACATATAGGCCAAAAATGCCATGGAAATAAAATTGATGATCCTAATGAAACTGGATCTAACTTGATGTAGTCATGATGCCTAAGTTGAATAAGCACTCTCTAAACAACTCAACCATTCGTGAAGCATTGCCATTCCTTGTGTTGTTGTTTGTCTGGCATTAGTTTTAGTGAGTTTTTCCTTTCCATATCCAAAGTGTCATGATGTTAAGTAGGAATTCATCATTTTCCCTAGCCTTGTAAATTTCATCCTTCACCCTTCACTAGCAAATTGACTACAACTATGAAGTGAGTATAGTCCTGAAAGTCTAGTCTGAGTAATAATAAATAAAGCCCGATATATGTATTTGGTTGATGTGCCGCTAGTGAAATGACTTCTACTTGTTGTGATTGTTGATTCAATGATTTGTAGAGCATGTCTTAGCCTTGCAGCACTTGCAGCAGATGGATGATAGTCTGAGTTATATTATTGATATCTGGTCATTTACAGATGATTATATTGTTTATTAGATGTTGTTGATGATCGGGAAGAGACCTAGAAAGGGTATGAGTATATACCCTAGATGGATTTGGACTCTCTGAGTCTAATGAGACAGTTTATTTCTAGTTCCGGGCACTTGCAGAGATGATCAGGCTCATTTTACCTGTCTGATGCAGTTTTGCTTCACAGAATGATATGTCTGAGCAAGGAGATGTTTTATTTGGATCTCCTAGGGCGTTGTATGGAGCATAGGGGTGTAACCACTTGTTTGTACAATAGTAACCCTATCCCATAAAGCCTGATGGGCTCAGTTTGACAACGCTGGCACCCTAGGAGGCTGTTTTGGCAGGTTCACGTTTCTCGAGGCTGATTAAAAAATGATTAAATGGCTATTGAAGAAATCGATTTAGGCTACTAAGGCAAGGAAATGACATGGGATTAGTCATGATGATGAGAGTGATGTCCTCCGTACCTTCTCTAGCAGTTGCAGCACCTGATTTGGCCCACACCTATTTTTTGGGCATTTTTTATTATTTTCTGGAGCTTTTGGGAGGCTCATGATTTCCTCAAGGAGGCACAAAGTCAAAGAATTAAAATGTTATATTATTTTATTGTGTCATGGGGCACCCATAGGGAGTTAGTTAATACTCCATGGACCCACTATGTGCTTCATTTATTTCTTGTTGAGTGGGGTACCCTCTTGATGGGTGATTTAGTCCATTTTGGTACTTTATGGTTATATTGATCCATGTATTGTATGTTGAGCTCATCTCAACCATTGAGTAGAATATTTTATATTTTAATCTTAGCCACTCATTTTGAAAGTGGTTAGGATTTGGCTATGATTGTGGTTCTCTCATTTCTATTTAAAGGAGAGAGCTTCTCATTTGTATGGGGTCTTTGGCTCTTGGATCTGAATAATAGAAAGATTTTTTCGTGGATATTTTCTGGATCTGCTTTGTATTTGATGTTCTCAAATGGTGATTGGATAGTCTTCTGCTTCCTAGCATTGTGGAAATTCATGTGAGATCTATATTTTTTTTCGCTATCATTTGTCTTGTCTATAGGAGGGCGTTTTGGATGGAGCGTTTTTGCAGGGGGACTTCAACTCGTTCGGTTATCTTCGTCTTGGATCAGGGGGTTTTCATTAGTGTCATTGTGATCTATGATTACTTCTTTTTACTTTCCTATAGCATTTAGTTTATTTATCTTGTCTTAGCAAATCTGATATTGTTGACGTTTGTTCATGCAGGGTAGGGGGTGCATTGGTGGCTTGGGGCTTACATCCGTCATAGAAATCACTTGGATCTTCCAGAATTGATCGGGATAGCAAAGATCATCGCTATTAAGACTTCTACAATCATTTCCAGGTACGATCCAATAGGTAACTCTCTTCTCTTTAACAGATCTGAATGCATTGTACCTATTTTTCTTTCATTTTTCTGAAAATCATTAAAATACTAAAAAACCCTTAAAAAATATTAAATCCGGGCACAGTTCGATCTTTGGCCAAACCATTGTTGGGTTTCATAGATCGGGCCTCCCCATCATTGAATCTACTGCAACGCTAGTCAAATTCCTGCTAGTTTGACCTAGATCTGATTTTTAACCTGAAAACTGCATAGCGCCCCCACTGAAAATTTGACCTACTAGGGTTTTGACTTTTTTCTGATTTCTGACTTCATAAACTGATAGATCAGGTCTCACACAGTCCAAATCACCCCCAACGCTAAGCTAGTTCCTGCTAGGTTTCCCTAGATCTGAAAAACTGACTTTCAGCCTCCTAGCCCCCCTCATCAGATTTTGACTTTTCTAGATCTGATTTTTCTTGAAATTTTCTGATTTGGGTTTGTAGATCAGGTCCTCCTGATCCCATTTCCACTCCAACGCTGAGCTAATAGTCTCCTAATGGCTCTAAATCTGCAGATCTCCCTCTCCAAACCCTAGCACTAGCCCTCCTACTGCTGATTTTCGGGCCATATCCTTTTCTGGGTCCATAGATTAGGGCATATCCTAGGTGGGTTCATTGAAACGTTATGATGATACTGACTCCATTACCCAAGGCTGAACATGCACTGATCTCCAAGCATAGCGCTAGCCCTTCCTGACCTCTTTCCCCCAAAAGTTGACCATTCTTTGATAGCTCAAGCTACCTGATACCTTCATATCTTCCACTGAGTCCATCTCCTTGGTACTAGATAGTCCCAACTCTGTTTTTGCTCACCCTGCGATAGCTAGGTTTCCCAAGACAGTGGTCATCTTCATAAGTTGCTAGTACCTAAACCCTAGAGCTAGGGTTTCCATTTACCTAACACCTTACCTACTTCAAAGCCACATTTGATTTGTTTTGGTGTCTAGGTCTAATCTCTTCTGTCAAGAGTAGATCCGGGTCTCCCCCGTTGTTGTCTTGGACTTAGATAACATAAAGCGAAGACTGCCTTGATTGGCGTGACAACCATCCATTTGGGAGTCTAGGCAGTCTTGGTTCCACCTCCTTAGTTGCTTGCCCCTCTACCATCCATCGTGGATCTACCTCACATAGGCAACTACAAGGCGGGTGATAACATTTTGGCGCCGTTGCCGGGGAGGTAGAGGCCTACCTTGGTTCAACATACCTCACCTTTCCCTACGACATATTTTTTATTGGTGAATTACTTGTGTGGTTCACCTGGCGACTCCACCCTGTAACTCCACTGAGGATCGTGCCCAACATATAACCTTAAGTTCTTACAGCATACCATAAATCATAATGAGTTTGGATGTATTTCTGAGGCACATGAAAGAAGTAACCAAAAACATGATTGAAAATACAAGACAAATAAATGAAAGGAATAGAAGGAGGTCATACTACGGGTATGAGGATGATCTCGAGCATGACTATGGGTATGAATCTAGTTATCACAATCTTTATGATACCCACCAACTTCGTCACCCATGCAACAAAGATTTCCCAAACATCTCGAGTGGACCTATAAGTCGACATGAACCTAGAAGTCAGTCCCAGTCAAATCCTTATAGCTAAGTAACCCAAGCTGTGAAAAAACACGACAGACAGTCTTCTTTTGACTTTTTTGAAATATCGGGGGCACCTCATCCTATGCCAAACAATTACACTAGGAGGATGCCCCAGTTCAATAAAAATAAGGATATATCTATTGAAAGTCGTCTGGATATTCTGTGCAATTACATGGAATCTAGAGATGCAAAAAATGAAGATGTTTATATGCGAGCCTTAGGAGAATCCTTGCAAGGGGATGTTCAACTATGGTTTGATCATTTAGCACCAGGATCCATCACTGGGTATGACATGTTCACAGATTTGTTAATTTATAGTTGGAGTAGGAACACTGATAAAATTTTAGAGTGTCAGTCTAGCAATGATTATGCCGTTGATAATCAATATATTGACGAAGTGCTTTCTCAATTCGACCATTCCTCTCCTGATATGTTCCAAATTATGAGCATGCTTGCAATCCATAAGAATGTTACAGAGTACTTCGAGAATAATGTTTCAAAACCTCATGATGAAACTAAGAGGGATATCAATCAAATCATACGAGATACTCTGTTATTATTACCTGAAGCAGTCACAGAGCAAAAACCTGGATCTAATCCATGGAAGGGAACCTAACATGCACCATCAAGAAACATCTATAGTTGAGCCTTCCATTGGTGAGGTCATTAAAGAGCCTTTAAAAGAGCAAATCCATAGTCATTGCCTAATTGATGATAATTTGAGTCAGTATCCAACCTATCCGAATCTGGATTCAGACCTTGATCATATCATCGTAGAAGAAGAAAAGGTTGAAATTAATCAAACTTCTGTTGAAGAACAATCTTGTGGTCATAGTGTGATTGAAGAGCATGCCTGTAAGAGGGATAGGGAAACTAGAGCTGAAATTATTGATGTTTTTCCTTATCTATTGTTTAAAGAAGAACAATCACATGATGATACGATTATAAGTGAACTTGATCAAGAACATTGCAATGAGGATCCTTGTCCTGACAGCATCAATAGAATTCTTCATCCAATCCTTAATCAGAATATGTTGGTTCAATGTGTAGATACTGACCTTGTTTCGAATCTTGAAATCACTCCTGGAATTAATTTAAAAGCTCTTTCCTCTCGTCAAATTCTGAGATCAATTATTCCAAGTCTAGGAGAAAATTTTCAATCCACCCTCCCGTCCCAACTTTTCGAGTTTTCTTGTATGGGTCTGTCTTTTAATCAAGTTGATGCTTTCCAAATCTTTAATCAGGAATTTAAGCATTATCACGTTGTTATCCACTAATTTGACACTTAGTTGGGTTACCTGAGGAGCTGTCAGTTGACAGACTTGTTCAAAGTCTGATTCCAGTGTATCAGTTGATCCGTCTTCATGTCTAGCCAATATTGGCTAGCCAGTTTTTCATTTGAATAATTTTGACCATGGCCCTGCGGGGTTTGTAATAAAATGTGTTAGTAGGGTATTTTTTGAGTGGTTCGGTCTCCTGAGACGTAGAATCTCAAATAAGGTATTCTAGGGAGTTTTTTGCCCCTGACAATTATGCTTTGCCTTCAGCCGAGTATAATTGACGAGGTTTTCTCCCGCTTCCTCCAAAGTTGGAATGCCCGATGTTGAATTTTGGGCCTTGGGGGGTTATTAGAGTCCAACTGAGTGTTATAAACCTACTAGACATTGTTTAAGTAGAGAATGGTCATGTCCTAAGTCATCTGGACATAAAAAAAATTCAAAAAAATCTTTTTCGAACGGGGAAAATTTTATTTTTTAATTTTTTAATTTTTAATTATTTTTCCTAAGTTTTTTGGGTTAATTTTTTCATAAATTAAATGGAAAAAACCCGTTTGTAATAAGTCGGTCATCGTGACCTCGAATTCAATGATTGAAGGCTCTAACCTTAAGCCAAAAATCATTCTTGATCGGCCAGCTAGTCAGAACCAACTTTCAGATTATTAATTCGACACATAATGCACTTTTTCTCAAAAAAGTCAGTTTTGAGGAAAAAAAATGAATTTTTATTAAAAAATGATTATTTTGGAGAAAATTAAAACTCTCCAAATTCAGCGAAATAAAAGGCTAAATGACATCTCATTGGGAATTTATGATGACTAGAGTTGTCATAACTCAGCTTCAGTCAGCATTAAGTGAGCAATTAATTATATTCAGTTAGCAGACATGTCATCTCCAGCTAAAAAATGAGATGGAGAGCATTCATTGGTCCGGTGATTTGATCGAGGTAGAGACTGAGGCTTTCATCATCAGTAGCCTTCCTAAACCTAGCATAGGTTGCACCCAGACCTAAAGAGATGGTTTACCAACATCCCAAACGCCTCCTTCAACCATTCACGCCCCTCTCTCTCCTGAAGGCGCCTTCCACATGTGTGAGCTCATATGTGGCTTGTTTTGGGTGTTTAGGGTTGGAGTGGGGGCGCCTTGCCTAGGTGGAGGCCTCCCCTCACGCCCAGTTCTTCAATTTAGGTTTGGCTTCTCAATCAGGTGACCAGGCCGGTTAGGTTATGTGATTTGGTTTTAGGGTTTTAGCAGTCTCTCATTGTATAAATAAAGGCTCTTTCAGCTCTATCAGTGTGGATGAATTTGCAGAGAACCTCTGCCCATATGATTGTAATTTATTATCTATGTTATGAATAAAGTTGAGTCTTTGGAGGACAATTCAATGGTGCAAGAACTTTCATGGTGAATGTGTGGCTAATAATCAAGGTGATATATGTTTAATTGTCTTCTTATTTCATGCATGCTCTGATTATCTAGGTTAGAAGGTTATACTCTAATCCATAGAGTAGGAATTTGAAGCTTCAACTTGCTCGCTTATGTGTGGCTATTTACGATTTATGAATTGCATAACGTATTCAGTTGTACTCATGCTTTCCGGTTCTTGTTTGGTTTACATATACTAGATATAAACACTTGCTTGAATGGTGTTTCAGTTTTGCAGATCCCTTGGTGTGAAGTAGAGATCAGAGCTCAGTTGCATCTCATCTCTCTTCAAAACATATTTTCTAATTTTTCTTGTCTCACATGTTCCTTCCACGCTCAAGTTTACTCAAGCTAGGGCTTGAGATTTTTCTTATCCATCCTCAAATTTAAAAAAAACAAAATTTTACTTTCCGGTTACTTTGGTTCTTTGTTTCATAACAAGTAGATCTAAGTATTAAATTTCATCTTTTATATCTCTTGTTATATAGATCTAAGAGTTTCTTTTGTTAAAAGCTTATCTCACGAAGGTTTAGATCTAGTTTTGTTTAGTACTTGAAGTAGCATCAAAGTCCCATCTTTTACACAAGTATTAAATTGTAAATTTTTAGTGTATTGTATTGTCTAATCCACCATTTTGCAGGAAAATAGCTCGTTGGTTTCCCACTTTTCATGATAGGTTAAGCGAGAAAGCTGGTAAAAAATCAAAGAAATAAGCTGCAAAAAACCTTCATTTTTCCCCTTCTTAGTCCCCATTCTATAGGTCGCTTTGTTTTGCCTTTTCTTTATCGTTGCCCCATTTTTACTCTTGTTTACCACTCTTTTTCTTCACTTTGGACAGCCCTAGTTTCTACCACTTTTTACCCCTTTTTTGGGCCTTCTTCCACCTTGTTTTGGGCCTTTTCTTCCCCTCTTTGTTTGCCGTCCTGTTTTTTATTTTTATGACAGCCATCTTCCTTCTCTTTTGCTGCCCCGTTTTCTTCATTTCTTGTACTCCTTTGGACATAAAGTTGGCTGCCCCATTCCTCCCTTTCCTTGTTTTTGACCTTCTCTTTGTTTTCCTTCCTTTTATTTCAGCCCTCTTTTCCCTTGCTCTTTTGGCTCTCATTCAAACTTCTTCTTTTCCCTTTTTGCAAGTTTCAAGAAAAGCTTCAAATAAAAGTAAATCACTCTCCTTTTACGCAAGTTTTAATAATAATAGAGTTGTATGCTCTTATTTGAAAAGCCCTTTCAAGGATTAAATTCCTAAAGGCAAATTGTATAAGTTCAATAAAGTATCTTTTGTTTGAGTGGGGTTTTTAAGTCCCCACTCTCATCCTCCCCCATTTGGAGAGGCTTGTGTTGTGTTCATCTTTTGTATGCTTAGGTTAGATGTGCTTGTTTCCATCATTATTTACATCTTTTTCGTAGAATACTAATTATTAGTCCATCACATTTAATTCATTGAAAAGTTAATTACTTTATTTCTTAATTGTTTATCTTTTATATAAATAAATCAACTGCCTAACATTCATAAATCTCTTGAATCTCACCATAAGGTGGATCAAGAGTACTCTCTGTTGGAGAGTTTAATCAATCATCTTCATCTTAATTGTTGCGCATCATATTGTTTAATCAATTAATTCTTAAGTAAAACTCTTGAACTTGCAAAAACACAAGTCAAGAGCACTCTCTGTCGAAGAGCATCTTTAGTATTGCATAATCCCTGCATTGGTCTCATCTAGATTAGATAAGTCTCTTGAACGTCTGTCATAAAACAAGGTCAAGAACACTCTCTATCGAAAAGTTTAATTAATTAACTTAATAAAACCTTCAACACACATACCCCATAATTAATTAACTTCGTTGCTCATCCTTCACCTAGTATGCTCTGCCAACTTTCGGGTTGGGCTCGTACTCAGAACGGTGAATGGACTTGTTAAGTTCACACAAGAGTAACTTAATTAAAACTTTTACCCCCATAACCAACGCACTGGCGTTGTTTTGATTAAATACTGAGGCAAGTGGGCAAATTCCAAGTGTGGGCGCCAAGCAACCCAATCTGGGCACAGTTAGTTAAGTTATTGAACACTTAGCTATGATCCCAGACAGGTCCGTCATGTCTTCGAACGGAGCCATTGAAGGTATTCCCGGTTAGGATATCCAGACACTCTAAGCAAGATCACCATTAAAATCTTTTAAAACCTACCAAGAGCACTCACAAAATCTAATGTTCACTAGCTTAATTCCTAGGCTTCTATTTTATTCACGCATTTTATTGACTCCATAAGGCACTGATCCTTTGTTATATTTGAATATTTTTCTATCTTGATCAACTGTCTATGGTTCATTTCAATTGTTATATCTAAATGCTTAGTCAAAAGTCTGGAATCTTTGCTTATCTGTGTAATCTCTTATTAGCAACGTGGATTGCTTCTGATTAATCATCATTCTCTTAATAAACAAAACACTTTAAATCATAATAAA
Organism: Pseudotsuga menziesii; assembly: GCA_001517045.1. NCBI lineage: Eukaryota > Viridiplantae > Streptophyta > Pinopsida > Pinales > Pinaceae > Pseudotsuga > Pseudotsuga menziesii. The sequence continues at coordinate 13,814 of LPNX011004072.1, forward strand.
CTCCTAAATAACATCCATCCACATCCGCAACTAAGTAAAACACTTTAACAACCTTAAGAGCCTTAGAAAACTCTTTTGTAGGGACTACCCCCCTTGGCTTCGTTAGGAATTAGCCTAAACGGAGGAGCTAGGAGTAGGTGACAATACCTAGCTCTGTGCTTGCCCCCAAGTTCACACCTCTCCCACTTTCCTAAGTGAGGAGACAACTTTTGGAATATTTCTGCTGCTGGTGTGCAATCGGCGGATAACACACGTAATTGGGGAAAAGACACTTCATGTCTCTTCTCAGTCATCTGTAGTAAATAATTATTTTCAATTTGTAAGTCTATATTATGGATGGTTTGAGAAGCTGTATAAAGATCAATTTCATCTTTTCTCCATTTTTTAACAACAAATGGGCTTGATCTCATTCACAGTTTTATTATATTACAACTTGTCCCCATTTGATTCTCTTGGAGTGAATAGATTTGAATGTCCTAGTAGGGTAGAGGAGAAAATAAAGAACTGTTTGGAGTGGTTAAATCATGAGTCATATTGTCTCCTTCCATCAAGAGCGTGCTTGCATACTTCTTATGATCCTGTCAGTATCTAGATGGATGAGTTTCTAGAAAGTCAATTTTAGCCTTGGCATGATTTCATTCCAGATCTTTCTTTGAATTTCAAACAACAAGTTAGAATGGTTTCAATTTTCATATACATTATTTTCAAACCATCTCTGGCTTGTTGGGTCATTAACTGTAAAGAAAGCTCAATGGATTTGTTTAGCAAATGGTTACATTGGATTTATGATTTTACCTAACACTTGTCTAAACCGGTTATATTAGGGTAGGTAGGATTGAATAAGCCTTCGCGGCAGTAGTATAGAATCTTGCTTTGTTGTTTGAAGCTCACTTTTGAAGCTCTTAGTGTAATTTTGATTCTTGCCAAAAAAAAAAATCAATCTTTTATCAAAAGTTATGGTTATAGATTAGACTTATTTTTTGCTTTTCAGTTTCATGCATCTTTATTTTCAGTATTTTATATATTATCCACATATCGTTCTGACGACCGGTCTGTGAGTTTGGTATAGCTCTAGACATGCTGCAAGTAGTCAATGACATTTTTTGGTAGCGGTTGTAGAGCTGGATGGATTGATCGAGGATGCGAGAAGCAGAGTGCGAGGACCAAAGATTCTGAGGTTCTCAAGCGTTCTTTTCAGCAGAGCACTTGTCCTAGTTGAAGCCAGATGTTATCACATATATAATAGCCAGGCTACCATATTCTATTTTTCAGATATAGTACATTTTTCATCCAGATCTCTTACATATGAAATGCTGAGATGAGCAGTTATGTTGGATCATTATTTCACTTGTGGACTATTGTACTCTCCCATGTCAGGACTGAGTCTCAGGACACTCAGATTTGGGGACTGATGTAGTCATTTAGTCATTTACAGAGCAGTTATTGATGCCCATATTTATATCAGTACTTTCTCATTGGACAGATGATGGTTCAAATGGATTATATGCATGATTATGACTCAGCTTTTATTATATTGTGTTATGGTTATCATTGCTCTTATACTCATCTTTGTGACATGTATTAACATGTAGTGTCTTGATCTAGCGGTCATAATTATATGGACTTGGATTGTATTTGTATTATATATTGATATCCCTACTTAGACTTGGAAGTTCTTGATCTATACTCATTGGTTTTACCCTCCTTAGGGAGAATAGAGGTAGTCATTCCCACCATTGTTTTGGCTTGCTAATGTTGGCTTCATCCTTCATTATCTCCACCCATCCATTACCTTCTAGTTTTGTTTCTAACCCGACTTACTACTTGACTTATGGCATGGAGGACCTTTTTCAGCTAGAACCTTTGTTGGACAAGCCTCCCTATTTATATTGTGTCTCGGCTCTGAGTTGGTGACAGAACTTGCCTTTGGTGAGTTGGATTGTGTGCCTAAATTATTCTGGTCGGTTGTCCCGATGTTTGGCACTGTGCAAAACTCCCCCTGGTCATTTTAGATGTTGTTGGCTAAAACTGAAAGCTCATGTACTACCTATATTGGAAATATTATATATGCGCCCATGGAAAATGAAAATGCTAAAACTGCGTTTCTTAACATATGTGAAAAAGGGAAAGAGCAATGAAATGCTAAAATACTCCTCGAAAGGTATAAGAAAAAGGTCCAAAAAGGAAATGGTTAAATATATGATATATCCAAATATTGTTAACCTTGTAAATTTGAAAATGTCCTGGATGAAAGCTGTAATTAGCTGTGCTTTTAAGCACGGGTGAAGTCCCCAAAAGGACATATAGGCCAAAAAGGCCATGGAAATAAAATTGATGATCCTAATGAAACTGGATCTAACTTGATGTAGTCATGATGCCTAAGTTGAATAAGCACTCTCTAAACAACTCAACCATTTGTGAGGCACTGCCATTCCTTGTGTTGTTGTTTGTCTGGCATTAGTTTTAGTGAGTTTTTCCTTTCCATATCCAAAGTGTCATGATGTTAAGTAGGAAGTCATCCTTTGCCCTAGCCTTGTAAATTTCATCCTTCACCCTTCACTAGCAAATTGACTACAACTATGAAGTGAGTATAGTCCTGAAAGTCTAGTCTGAGTAATAATAAATAAAGTCCGATATATGTATTTGGTTGATGTACCGCCAGTGAAATGACTGCTACTTGTTGTGATTGTTGATTCAATGATTTGTAGAGCATGTCTTAGCCTTGCAGCACTTACAGGAGATGGATGATAGTCTGAGTTATATTATTGGTATCTGGTCATTTCAAGATGATTATATTGTTTATTGGATGTTGTTGATGATCAGGCAGAGACCTGAAAAGGGTATGAGTATACACCCTAGATGGATCTGGACTCTCTGAGTCTAATGAGACGGTTTATTTTCAGTTCCGAGCACTTGCAGAGATTATCAGGCTCATTTTACCTGTCTGATGCAGTTTTGCTTCACAGGGAGATGTTTTATTTGGATCTCCTAGGGCGTTGTATGGAGCATAGGGGTGTAACCAATTGTTTGTACCATAGTACCCCTATCCCAAAGAGCTTGGTGGGATTAGTTTGACAACGCATGCACCCTAGGAGGCTGTTTTGGCAGGTTCACGTTTCCCGAGGCAGATTAAAAAATGATTAAATGGCTATTGAAGAAATCGATTTGGGCTACTGAGGAAAGGAAATGACATGGGATGAGTCATGATGAAGAGAGTGATGTCCTCTGCACCTTCTCTAGTAGTTGCAGCACCTGATTTGGCCCACACCTATTTTTTGGGCATTTTTTATTATTTTCTGGAGCTTTTCGGAGGCTCATGATTTTCTCAAGGAAGCACAAAGTCAAAGAATTAAAATGTTATATTATTTTATTGTGCCATGGGGCACCCATAGGGAGTTAGTTAATACTCCATGGACCCACCATGTGCTTCATTTATTTCTTGTTGAGTGGGGTACCCTCTTGATGTGTGATTTAGTCCACTTGGGTACTTTATGGTTATGTTGATCCATGTATTGTATGTTGAGCTCATCTCAACCATTGATTAGAATATTTTATCTTTTAATCTTAGCCACTCGTTTTGAAAGTGGTTAGGATTCGGTTATGATTGTGGTTCTCTCATTTCTATTTAAAGGAGAGAGCTTCTCATTTGTATGGGGTCTTTGGCTCTTGGATCTGAATAATAGAAAGATTTTTCCGTGAATATTTCTGGATCTGCTTTGCATTTGATGTTCTCAAATGGTGATTGGATAGTCTTCTGCTTCCTAGCATTGTAGAAATTCATGTGAGATCTATATTATTTTTCGCTATCATTTGTCTTGTCTACAGGAGGGCATTTTGGCTGGAGCGTTTTTGCAAGGGGACCTCAACTTGTTCAGTTATCTTCGTCTTGGATCAAGGGGTTTTCATTAGTGTCATTGTGATCTATGATTACTTCTTTTTACTTTCATATAGCATTTAGTTTCTTTATCTTGTCTTAGCAAATCTGATATTGTTGACGTTTGCTCATGCAGGGTAGGGGGCGCATTGGTGGCTTGGGGCTTACATCTGTCATAGAAAACACTTGGATCTTCCAGAATTGATCAAGATAGCAAGGATCATCACTATTAAGACTTCTACAATCATTTCCAGGTACGATCCAATAGGTAACTCTCTTATCTTTAACAAAACTGAATCCATTGTACCTGTTTTCCTTCCATTTTTCTGAAAATCATCAAAATACTAAAAAACCCTTTAAAAATATTAAATCCAGGAACCGTCCGATCTTTGGCCAAACCACTGCTGGGTTTCATTGATCGGGCCTCCCCATCACTGAATCTACTGCAACGCTGGTCAAATTCCTGATGGTTTGACCTAGATCTGATTTTTAGCCTGAAAACTGCATGGCGCCCCCCACTGAAAATTTGACCTGCTAGGGTTTTGACTTCATAGACTGATAGATCGGGTCTCACACAGTCCAAATCATCCCCAATGCTAAGCTAGTTCCTGCTAGGTTGCCCTAGATCTGAAAAACTAGCTTTCAGCCTCCTAGCCCCCCTCATCAAATTTTGACTTTTCCAGATTTGATTTTTCTTGAAATTTTCTGATTTAGGTTTGTAGATCGGGTCATCCTGATCTCATTTCCACTCCAACGCTGAGCTGATAGTCTCCAGGTGGCTCTAGTTCTGCAAATCTCCCTCTCCAAACCCTAGTGCTAGCCCTCCTACTGCTGATTTCCTTGTAACCTGAATCTTCCGGGCCATATCCTTTTCTGGGTCCATAGATCAAGGCATATCCCAGATGGGTTCATTGAAACGTTGTGCTGATACTGACTGCATTACCCAAGGTTGAACAAGCATTGATCTCCAAGCATAGCGCTAGCCCTTCCTGACCTCTTTCCCCCAAAAGTTGACCATTCCTTGATAGCTCAGGTTACCTGATACCTTCATATCTTCTACTGAGTCCATCTCCTTGGTACTAGACAGTCCCAACTCTGTTTTTGCTCACCCTACCACAGTTACGTTTCCCAAGACAGTGGTCATCTTCATCAGTTGCTAGTACCTAAACCCTAGAGCTAGGGTTTCCATTTACCTAACACCTTACGTACTTCAAAGCCACATTTGATCTGTTCTAGTGTCTAGGTCTGATCTCTCCTGTCGGGAGTAGATCCGGGTCTCCCCCCTTGTTGTCTTGGACTTAGATAACATAAAGCGAACACTGCCTTGATTGGCGTGACAACCATCCATTTGGGAGTCTAGGCAGTGTTGGTTCCACCTCCTTCGTTGCTTGCCCCTCTAGCATCCATCCTGGATCTACCTCACACAGGCAACTACAAGGTTGGTGATAACACCAGTCACGACCCAGCTCAAGAAGGCTTCCACACAGTCATGGCCCAGCTAGCAACTCAATCACTGTTCAAACCTAAGGGGTTTAGCAATCACGTCCCAACCCTAAAGGGATTCTATTAGTCACGACCCTTATCAGAAAGGTGTCTATTAGTCACTGCCTCCCCAAGAAGGGATTCTATCAAAATTAGCAGCCTACAAAAGATTATGCCCATCTCAAGGAAGATCAACACATGTCAAGGCAACCCTTAACAGGCTGAGAAGATTGACACAACTTATTCATTACAGCAGCAACAACTTGAACAGGAAGACGAAAACACTAGCAGGCTGAGAGGAGAGGTGTCGACAACTCAAATATAGCAACAAAACCCTAGACGTCAATCTATTAGTAGCAGCAAACCCTAGACAGGTGAAAGATCATATCTTCAGATTTCTCTTGTCAACACACTCTAAAATGAAATTCAAGACTTGAATTTATAATCTTAGCAAGCCTTCTAGAAGGGTTAATCCATTAACCCCTATCTTTTAGGGTTGTTACCAAACATAACATAAAATAATGTTAGGTTGACTTAGGATAGGGTACTAACAGTCAAGTGGTCATATAAAATAAAAACAATAAGGTTAAGTCATCATACCAAAGGTGGTCATGGTACCACATACAACAAGGGTGCTAGGACCAAAAGGACCATAAGTCAACTAAGCGTCACAACAAGGTGGTAAGGCAACCCCCATACCCATAAGACCAAGGTGTACCATAAAGGTGGGGAAACAACCCCTTCTACCCACGAGACCAACAAGACCAAGGACATTAATGTTTTCTCTCTCAAGATATATTATCATGTGTGTTCCATATATTTTTATTATCACTGTATAAGGAGAAGTCAAGACAACATGTATCGTGACTTCTCAAATACACATTATAGGAGGTCTGTACAGTGAAAGGGTGTTTTTCGATATATTTCTATCTCATAACTTGTGGCCATGAGCTTGTACCTGTGCACTATCTTTAACATATATTGGCACTTGCTTGTCTACATCCCTGTTGGGATTCAGAAGACGAAAAGAAAGCTCCTAATCTAGTTTATCTGGAGCGAGATGTAGGAAAATAATTCCATTCCCTTACTAAGGTTAAAAACTATGTTGAGGTAAAATTGCCCCCCCCCCCCCACGTCCTCAGTCAGTTTCTGTACAGAAACGTGGAAACCCGTATCGTACAACAAGGAAACCCATTTTCGAGAGTGAGGGGACGTTTCCCGTTAAGGAAACGTGTTTCCTTCAGAAGGAAACCCGTTTCCAAATCATTTCTGCCCAAAAAGTGGTGTTTCCTCTATCAGTCCGCTAAAACACTTACTTTCAAAAAAAATTTGGGTTTTTCCTTCAGCGGCTAGGGGTTTAGAGGCTTCCGGAAAGTTCTTCAAGGGTTGGGTTTGTTATAAAATAACACCCAATGGCCATTTTCCCACACAGCTCAACAATTCTCTCACAAATTTCTTCATTGGCTTACGGATTTGTTCATTGGCTCACGGATTTCTTTATGACTATTAGTCTTTGGGCTTCAACTCATGTTTTCTTTATATTTTCATTGTTCATGTTGTTGTAGTATTGTACTTGTTGCCTTATATATAAAGGCTGATTTTGGAATCTGGATATATATGTATTAGCGGCTTAGCCTCATTTTGAAGGTTGTTTTTTGGCTATTTCCACTTGCATTATGGAATTGTTTATGGGTAAAATCATTGTGTTGTTTTTGGATATTACTACTTAGTACTTGCATTATGAAATAACTAATGAAATTATGAGTAAAAATGTTAAATGTGATGTTGAATTTAATCTATATATAATTATAATATATATATATATATATATATATATATATATATATTTCGCGTTTCCCCGTTTCCTAAATTTTGGGGTCACGTTTCCAACGTGTCCCTGTTTCGGAAACTCGTCCTCGTTTTTTCATTTCGTGCAACTTAGGTGAAAAAAAAAATCCAAACCAAATATGTTTTGAGGATGGAGACTCAAAAAAATTCAGATATTTGAAAAATTACCAGCAGCCCATAGCATTTGGAGACCTTGCACACTTACAAGTTCATGGCCACAAGTTATGAGATAGAAATATATCGAAAAACACCCTTTCACTGTATAGACCTCCTATAATGTGTATTTGCTTCAAACTGGGATAAAGAACTTCAACAATGTTTACCAATTTCACAAACCTCAAGAAAAAGATCCACCATATATATAATGAAAGTACTGCGGATTTAAAAGACATTCAGCACAATAATACTTGGCAAAATAAGGTCTGATATAATTTATCTCAGAGCTGGAATCTTCACCAAAATGATAACCGCTTACAGAGAATACATGGATCACTAGTTGGTGAAAGAGTGAGCACTTGGTATTGGCTGGTAACTATAGTATGGGAAGAGAAAACACCCTTTCACTGTACAAACATCATATAATGTGTATTTGCTTCAGACTGTTTGTCTGGAATAAAGAACTTCAACAATGCTTACCAATTTTAGAAACCTTAAGAGCAAGATCCTCCATATATATACTAAAAGTACTGTAGATTTAAAATACATTCATCACAATAATATTTGGCAAAATAAGTGTATATTTTTCAGCAGTTTCCCAACCAAGTTTCCAACTTCGTTTTAAAACATTGTTTAATGCCCAACCCAATTTGTTTTACTGCTGCAAATTAGATTTTTCTCATAAACAACATAGGACGGAAACACAAGAAAAGCTTCTACAACATTTTCACTAACAGCAAATAAACACATTCAACCATGAAATTTCAGAAACGATATTTTTGGTCCAATGACCCAGGAAAAACCCCAACCTTCGGGGAAAACCTGTGAGAGAAATTTTTATTTTCAGAAAAAATAAATTACAACAATACTCAGAAAAATTTTCAGACCAACTTATCTCAACTGGATGAAAATTTTCTGCCTTGTTTTCCCTGCCAAACAAAAAAATGCAAACTCAAAAATTTCATGTTTTCTGCCTCGATTTCTGTGTCGTTGTACGGACAGACTGTACAGATTGTCTGTACAAACCTCGAAATTTGTGCCCAGCAAGAAAATAGTAATAATTTCTTGAAAATTGTGCCTATAAATCTGCCTCGAAAATTGTGTCTGCTATACTGAAACCGTACCGTATGGACCAGCAATAAATGTTATCCTTTCCTCAATTTCGGTGCCCTCTCTTCTTGCTGTCCTTTCCTCGAAATGCGTGCCAAGAGAAAAAATTGTTGCTATTGGTATTTTCTTCTCTTTCTCAGAAAATGGCTCTCCTCTCTCAAAATGCAAAAGTGCCTCTTCACTTGGAAACTTTCCCTTTTGGTGAAAAAATTAGGATGAGTGAAAAGCCATCTAATCCTAGGGCTCAGATTAGTTTAGATGAGTGGTTGTGATTAAAATCACTTTTCTCCACAAAATAATTAATTTCACTCACTTTTTAAATATTTCACTTATAGTGTACTTTTTCTCTAGAGTGCAATTAATGCTTATCTCAAGGCATTAATATAAAGTCCAGGTGACTTTTCCTAGTGACTTGGGCAAATGTCACTTAGGGGAACACTTCCTAGGTAAGATTTAACAAGAAGGCTTGATATAATTTATCTCAGAGCTGGAATCTTCACAAAAATGATAACCACTTACAGAAAAAACATGGATCACTGGTTGGTGAAAGAGTGAGCTCTAGGTATTGGCTGGTAACTATAGTATGGCAAGGAAAAACACCCTTTCACTATACAGACCTCCTATAATGTGTATTTGCTTCAAACTGGGATAAAGAACTTCAACAATGTTTACCAATTTCACAAACCTCAAGAGAAAGATCCACCATATATATAATGAAAGTACTGCAGATTTAAAAGACATTCACCACAATAATATTTGGAAAAAAAAGGTCTGATATAATTTATCTCAGAGTTGGAATCTTCACAAAAATGATAACCAGTTACAAAGAATATGTGGATCACTAGTTGGTGAAAGAGTGAGCACTTGGTATTGGCTGGTAACTATGGTATGGAAAGGAAAGACACCCTTTCACTATACAGACCTCCTCCTATAATGTGTAATTGCTTCAGACTGTTTGTTTGGGATAAAGAACTTCAACAATGCTTACCAATTTCACAAACCTCAAGAGCAAGATCCACCATAGATATAATGAAAGTACTGAAGATTTAAAAGACATTCTCCAGAATAATATTTGGCAAAATAAAGTCTGATATAATTTATCTTAGAGCTGGGATCTTCACAAAAATGATAACCACTTGCAGAGAATACGTGGATCACTAGTTGGTGAAAGAGTGAGCACTTGGTATTGGCTAGTAACTATAGTATGGCAAGGAAAGACACCATTTCAGTGTACAGACCTCCTATAATGTGTATTTGCTTTAGAATGTTTGTTTGGGATAAAGAACTTCAACAATGCTTACCAACTTCACAAACCTCTAGACCAAGATCCACCATATATATAATGAAAGTACTATAGATTTAAGACATTCACCACAATAATATTTGGCAAAATAAGGTGTGATATAATTTATCTCAGCCCTAGAATCTTCACAAAAATGATAACCATTTACAGAGAATACATGGATCACTAGTTGGTGAAAGAGTGAGCACTTGATATTGGTTGGTAACTATAGTATGGAAAGAAAAGACACCCTTTCACTGTACAGACCTCCTTAATATTACTAGCTGCATATAAATGTCTGAGTATTTGTGCTAATATGAAGGTCACTATGGTTGCACAATGCTAAGTGAGACACTCAGAAATCCTGTAGCCACCTGCCCCTCTCTCCTATATTTGTTGAGCAGCTAGGAGTGTTAGTTTAGTGACCCCGGTCCCCATACTCTTCCCTTCACCCATTCATATTTGTTGAATTGCTTTCAATAAATTTATACGTATGTTCATCATGGCTTGGATTTTAGATATCATTCTAATTACATTAACTATTAAATGGAAATGGAAATGGAACTAATACAATTTAATATTACTACCTATTAATAAACCATATTACTCAACCATTTGAACTCTTTCCATTTGTCCTTGTACCTTTTTTTTTTTTCATCACTCTAAATATATTGAATCTTGAAACCTAGGAGAAAACTAAACTCGTAAACAAATTTATTAAATCTGGAAACCTGAGATAAAAGTAAACTGATAAACAAATAGATGAATAAAATTAAGATACTCAATGTTGAGAAAAACAAAATAAACATACAGTCCCATTCACAACCATGCTTGAATCATGGAATATGTCTACTCTCTCCATAATACAGTCCAGGTCTAAATATCTTTGCATATTTTGGTATCAGTCAAACCACAGTAAATTTCATTATGCAGAATTTGCACGTCTCTAACAAAGGCATTATCAACATGATGTCGCCAGAGTAACAAAAGAAGAAAGTATGAAATTGCCATCACTGAGTTCCCATAGAGAGTTACAAAGCAACATGCCATCACGAAACATGTCACTTGCTCATAACTAGCCAGAACAAGTTATTGTCGTCCAACAAGCTTGTTACAAAGCCCACAAGGTCTAGCAATCCAGTCAAAATCTACATTTTACTCGTAACCTCTTAGTTTCTTCAATCATCAGGTGATCCATCCTTGTAAAAGAAGCAAAAAAGATCGAGATGCCATTTATTTGCAATCCATAGATCAGTAGGAAACAAAAAAGTCCATGTATCCCAGCAAAAATAAACATCTTTTGTAAACCAAGTCTGCAACAGGGTATCTTTGGGCAATAGATACAAGTCTTTGCCCACCACTATTTCCCCACACACCACTCCCAGCTGAATTCTGGTTACTTTCAGCACTTGCCAAACCATCACCTAAATTACTTCGTTGAGCCTTGGATGCCTTCTTCTTTTTCTGTTTTCCTTTTCCTCCATAGCTTGGCTCCTTCATAGATCTGCCATCAGGCCTTTCTGCTCCACAGACAAGACAAAGTGAGTTCCCTGACTCATTCAGGAGTGAGCATGCACTACATTTCCACTTTTCACTGGAATATGCATTGAAACTGTCAGGTAGAGGAGGGGGGCTTTTACAGTGATCAATTCGTTCTTCTGAGGATGATCCACTTGTTCTAGATATTCCATTCAAAACTGGTTTTTCCCATGGCTTAGCTTTTCCCTTTGCAGTCCGGGACCCATCTTTGGATAGTACCTCCACTTCATCTGATGGTTTTCCCAGAGAATGACCAGAGAATTCTGGTTACTTTCAGCACTTGCCAAACCATCACCTAAATTAACTCGTTGAGCCTTGGATGCCTTCTTCTTTTTCTGTTTTCCTTTTCCTCCATAGCTTGGCTCCTTCATAGATCTGCCATCAGGCCTTTCTGCCCCACAGACAAGACAAAGTGAGCTCTCTGACTCATTCAGGAATGAGCATGCACTACATCTCCACTTTTCACTGGAATATGCTTTGAAACTGTCAGATAGAGGAGGGCGCCTCTTACAGTGATCAGCTCGTTCTTCTGAGGACGATCCACTTGTTCTAGCTATTCCATTCAAAACTGGTTTTTCCCATGCCTTAGCTTTTCCCTTTGCAGTCCGGCACCCATCCTTGGATAGTACCTCCACTTCATCTGATGGTTTTCCCAGAGAATGACCAGAGTCTGCATTTGAACTGGATGTTACATCTTTACTGCAACCCACATCAACTGTCTTTCCCTTTCTATGATTGTCGATGCTACCTGATCTAATAGATATTCCCGTAATCTTATTGGTAACTTGATTTACAGCTTGCTTTGAATTCTTCTTTAGCACAGCTTCATGAGCCTCTAGTAGTTCTCTTTGTTTGTCTTGATCAGGACATGACATTGCCAGATCACGTACAAGATGTGACAAACCCAGCTTTGATATATGTGAATAGTACTTTCTAGCACCAATATCACCATTTCGAAACCTAGCAGAGATGTCTTTAAATGCAGCAAATTGTTACTCATTGCCTCCCAAACCTGATCGAATGTTTTCAATCAATGCTTTGTTTGCAGCACGAATTTCCTCGATACCCAGCAAAGGCACATTGCTTGGACCCTGGCTTTGGTTTTCAGTTGTAGATGCAGGAGGCACATGATGTCTTCCCAATATAGGAGGAAACTCATCTGAATTTGGCACTGGTTCTTAAGCATTAACAACAGTATGCCGACTATAATAGTTCACATTTCTGTTGCCATTTGTCTGGTTCAAGGAAGAATTTACAGAGTACAAGGAAGAAAGCTGCCGCGGACCAAAACTTTGTCTTGACTCTGCTGCAATAGGATCCCTTATGTTTCATTGACCACCTTGTACAAGTGCAGACATAGCGGGGAACTCATCTAAATTTGGTATTCGTTCTTGAGCATGAGCGACAGTAGGCCGACTAGAATAGTTCGCATTTCTGCTGCTATTTGTCTGATTCGAGGATGAACTCGCTGGGTACAAGGAAGAAAACTGCCCTGGACAAAGACTTTGTCTTGATTCTGCCGCATTAAGAACTCTTATGTTTCCTTGACCACCACGTACCAGTGCAGCCATTAACTTACCTGATCTCTTTCCTTTGCTCCTGGATTTCTGCAAAGGATTTTCTGAGACCCCGGGAAGGGGAGGAAAGGCAGACTCTTCAAGAGGGGAATTAAGCGCTCTCCTACTCACTGCTGTCAGATATCTGGGAGAAAAGGCAGATTCTTCTGAGGCCCCGGGAAGGGGAGGAAAGGCAGATTCTTCGAGTGGGGAATTAAGCGCTCTCCTACTCGAGGAAGAACTTGCTACCACATCAGAGGAAATCAAGGAAGACATTGAGCTCTGCAAAATACAATAATTTAGATAGTACCCTTATGCTAGGCAAATCTGGACAGAATCAAAACAAATAACAGTAGCAAAGGATGGGCAGACTACTGAAGAATGTCTAAGAACCATGATAAACAAGAAAGAACTTAAAGAATTCGATGCATTACCCTGTATAATCATATGGGGAATTTTGCTAAAAAGAAACTCATATATATTCCTACTTTTGAAAAACATAGGCAAATGACCAGAGATTTGTATTGTGCGAGAAAATGAAGAGACAACCACCCATTTACTCATTAAACACCTTTATGCTTGGCAAATCTGGACAGGATCAGAACAAATAACAGGAGTAAAGGACAGACATATTGGGGAGACTACCAAAGAATGTCTAAAAAACCCGATAAACAATAGAGAACTTGAAGAATTCAAGGTGTTTCCCTGTTTAATCATCTGGGGAATTCATTTGGCAAGAAACTCGTATTTTTTAAGACAAATATATTCCTACTTTTCAGCGCTTTTCTCAGAATAGGGTTATTTTTTCAAGCAATAACCAGCCTGTCAAGAAAAAGACAAGGAAAAAGATGGATCTGGACATTGATAAATCTCTATCGTGGGGTTTTTAGGACTAAACCAGACAAGGACCTCTAGAATTTAGTAGTGCTGGAGCAAGATCTAACAACTATGCTGAGTTTATGGTTGTAAGATTTCAAATAAAATGTGAATGGGACAAAAATGTATATCAGATGCAGGTATTTGGTGAATCCAGTCTGACTATAAATTGGAAGAAAGGGACAAGTCAGTTACACAATATCACTCTCGGGCCTACAGGAGAACAGTTAAAAGAGGTGGCATGTTCTTTTGAATCCATTGCATTCACTAATATTTATAGAGAGATGATTGTGGAAGCTGATTCACTGTCAAACGAATCTCAACAGACCACACAAGGCATCATAATTCTAGAGGAAAACAGAACTGGAATTATCTCAAATTCTGAAATTAAAATTTGATAGGTTGTATCTATAAGGATCATAATGATATTTGCAGCTTATGTAGTTTTTTTGGAATCTCAATAGACCACACAAGGCATCATAATTCTAGAGGAAAACAGAGCTGGAATTATCTCATAATCTGAAATTAAAATTTGATAGGTTGGATCTATAAGGATCATAGCGATATTTGCAGCTTATGTAGTTTTTCTGGAACTTTTGTACTGGAAAAGTGTTTTTTTTTTATGAAAAAAACATATAATCTCTATAGGAATATAAGGTCTTCCCATACTGTTTGTGCTTGGACTTTTAAAGATTAAGCATATAGGAGGTATTTATACCTTTCCTTTTAGAAGATGATGAACGTCTTTCAAGGTCGTATGGGATGGTCGTGTTTTGTCCTTGGTTATTTTAAGTGCAACAGCACATAAGAAATGTAAATTTCATTCAGCAATGAATAGAAATGGCAATTTTTTCTGTGGGAGCTGTTGTCACATATATAGTATCTGGGCTACTTTATGTTCCTGAACAGTACTAAGCAGTTCTGTGAGCCAGCCCTTTACGATGAGATCAGCAGATGATGAGCCAGAGTTTATGATCTCCCACTTTTAGCAGATCCAGAGTATCCAGATTGACCAGTTCTATGCCATGACTGAGCCTCATGACCCCAGATTTGATGACCGAGTTATCCATTCTTATGACCCAGAGCAGAGATTGATGTAGTGCCTATGTGTAGCAGCAGCAGTTGTCCCAGTGATGTTCAGACTATTTTCAGATCCAGTACAGGTATATGACCCAGGTGATATTATAGCTTGTGCATATGTATTTTGATGTTGCTCTATTACCTAGTTTAGTAGTGAGACTCAGTTGATATGGATTATATGTTGGCAATACTTTATCTTGGTTTACTTGGAATCTAAAGTATGAATGATCTAGTGGTTTTGACCGAGAAGTTCTTTTGTATACTCGTTGGCCTTGCCCTACTCACAGTATAGATTTAGTCTTTTCCCCTTCAGGGACACAGCTTGCTAGTCTTGGCATCATTTCCACTGTCTTCGTCCATCTGTTGCCTTCCCACTTTCATTAACTATCCCGAACTTGTAACTTGACTAGTGACACCTGGGATTTCCCCCACCTTCACCTCTATGTTGGAATAGGTCTCCATTTATAAATTGTGTCTCGATGTTGGTTTATGTGATTATTGTCACAGGGAATGTCTACCTCTAGGTCTTGAACACAAGTAGTCTTACCAAAGAAAGTGTCTTTAGCCACTAAAGCATCGGAGCTTAAAGTTATTCTAAATGGATGCCCTGCCAGCAAAACAACAGTATTTTGAGACACTATTGGAAACAAAACAAAACTAGTCAGTGGCCAAGACATGAGAACTCATCCATTGTATGGTGTAAGGCTCATGTATCCCCACAGGATATCAGGGAGGCAAGCCCAAGAAGGTTGAGCCTTAGTCGTTTTTCTGGAAGCCCAAAAGGCTTTCCAAGGCACCTGCTCTTAGAGGCTGGCAAGTTATTAATGATAAATAAATTTGATGGCTATAAGATGAGCACTCATTGTATAATGTTTGGCTCATCTTCCCCCACAGGGCAGCAGGGAGAGACTGGCCCAGGAAGGTCATGTCTTTGTCATTTTCTGGAAGCCCAGAAGGTTTATCAAGGCACCTACCTTTAGAGGTCAACTAGTGAAATAAATGTTGAGCAAATACGGTATTAAAAAGGTTGCTTGTCTAGAGTCTAGTGGAGCTTTCTCATCATTCCACCCATTTGTGAGACATTGCCATGCCCTATTGTTCACCTAGTCCAACCTATGTGATGTGTGGATCCCCTTGTCCTTCATCCCAGGTGCTTACAGTGTTGAGTCATCAAGTCATCCCTTGGCCTTACCTGCTGTTTATGATCCCTTCACCCTTGACTAGCAAAAGGGTTAAATCTATAAATGAGTATACACTGGAGGTTCTTGTTTTGAAGCAACTAATCATTTTAATTTGGATTATTATTATATTTATTGTGCTGATACTTGTGTTATCACCAACCTTGTAGTTGCCTGTGTGAGGTGGATCCAAGATGGATGGTAGAGGGGCAAGCAACTAAGGAGGTGGAACCAAAACTGCCTAGACTCCCAAATGGATGGTTGTCACGCCAATCAAGGTAGTCTTCGCTTTATGTTATCTAAGTCCAAGACAACAACGGGGGAGACCCAGATCTACTCCCGACAGGAGAGATCAGACCTAGACACCAGAACAGAATAAATGTGGCTTTGAGGTATGTAAGGTGTAAGGTAGATGGAAACCCTAGCTCTGGGGTTTAGGTACTAGCAACTAATGAAGATGACCACTGTCTTGGGAAACGTAACCGAGACAGGGTGAGCAAGGACATAGTTGGGACTGTCTAGTACCAAGGAGATAGACTAAGTGAAAGATATGAAAGTATCAGGTTACCTGAGTTATCAAGGAATGGTCCTTTCGGGGGAAAGAGGTCAATATAGGGCTAGCACTATGCTTGGAGATCAGTGCCTGTTCATCCTTGGGTGATGGAGTCATTATTTGCACAGCGTTAAAGTGAACCCACCTGGGATATGCCCTGATCATGGACCCAGAAAAGGATTTGGCCTAGAAGATTCAAGTTACAGGAAAATTAGCAGAAGGAGGGCTAGCACTAGGGTTTGGAGAGGCAAATCTGCAGATCTAGAGCCACCAGGAGACTACCAGCTCAACGTTGGAGTGGAAATGAGATCAAGATGGCCCGATCTACAAACCCAAGTCAGAAAATTTCAAGAAAAAATCAGATCTGGAAAAGTCAAAATCTGATGAAGGAGGCTAGGAGGGTAAAAGTCAGTTTTTCAGATCTAGGGCAACCTGGCAGGAACTAGCTCAGCATTGGGGGGTGTTATGGAATGAGGAAGACCTGATCTACACACCCATGTAATTATTTTTTGGAGGGGCGTTGGGGTTTGAGCAGTCAAAAAGTCAGATCTAGGGCAAACCAGTCACAATTAGGGCAGCGTTGAGGATGATTCAATGAGGGGGAGGCCCGATCTACAAAACCCAGAAATGGTTTGCTCAAAGATCAAGCGATTCCCCGATTAAATTTTTTTGGATTTTTTATTATTTAGGAATTTTTCAAAAAAATTGAAAAAAAGAAGGTACAATGGATTGAGATCTGAAAAAAAAAAAAACTTACCTATTAGATCTTACCTAGAAATGCTTGTATATGCCTTGATGATGATGATCTCCGCCATCCTGACCAATTTGAGAAGATTGAAGCGAGTTCTATGTCTAGTATTTGCTCGAGGAAGTCAATGCGCCCTCTCTCCTACACAACAAACGTCAACCATATCAGATTTTCTATGACATGAGAAAGAAGCTATATGCTGCAGAAAAATAGCAAGAAGAAATCATAAGTCACCACAACACTAATGAAAACTCCCTGATAAAAAACAAAGACAATCCAAGTGAGTTGAGGTCCCCCTACAAAAACGCCCAAGCTGAAGTCGTCTTCCTGTAGACAAAACAATGATCCCCCAAAAATATAGATCTCATAACAATTTCCCGAATGCTAGGAAGCAAAAGACTTTCCAATCACCATCGAAGAACATCAGATGCAAAGTAGATTCAGAAAATATCCACAAAAAATCTTATTATTAATCAGATCCAAGAACCAAAGACCCCTTACAAATGAGAAGCTCTCTCCTTTAAATAGAAATGAGAGAACCACAATCCTAACCACTTTCAAAACGAGTGGCTAAGATTAAAAGATAAAATATTCTAATCAATGGTTGATATGAGCTCAACATACAATACATGGATCAATATAACCATAAAGTACCAAAGTGGACTAAATCACCCATAAAGAGGGCACTCCACTCAACAAGAAATAAATGAAGCACATGGTGGGTCCATGGAGTGTTAACTAACTCCCTCTGGGTACCCCATGGCACAAAAAATATAATAATTTAATTTTTGACTTTGTGCCTCCTTGAGGAAATTGTGAGCCTCCCAAAAGCTCCAGAAAATAATATAAAAATGCCCAAAAAATAGGTGTGGGCCCAATCAAGTGCTGCAACTACTGGAGAAGGTGCGGAGGACATCACTCTTATCATCATGACTCATCCCATGTCATTTCCTTGCCTTAGTAGCCCAAAACGATTTCTTCAATAGCCATTTAATCATTTTTTAATCTGCCTCAGGAAACGTGAACCTGCCAAAACATCCTCCTAGGGTGCCTGCGTTGTCAAACTAAGCCCACCAAGCTCTTTGGGATGGGGGTATTATGGTTCAATCAAGTGGTTGCACCCCTATGCCCCATACAATGCCCTAGGAGATCCAAATAAAACATCTCTCTGCTCAGACACATCATCCTGTGAAGCAAAACTGCATCAGAAAGGTAAAATGAACCTGATCATCTCTGTAAGTGCCCGGAACTAAAGATAGGCTATCTCATTAGACTCAGAGAGTCCAAATCCATCTAGGATGTATACTCATACCCCTCTCAGGTCTCTACCTGATCATCAACCATATCCAATAGACAATATAACCATCTGTAAATGATCAAATACCAATAATATAACTCGATCAGATACCAATAATATAACTTAGACTATCATCCATCTGCTGTAAGTGCTATAAGGCTAAGACATGCTCTACAACTCATTTAAGCAACAATCACAACAAGTAGCATTCATTTCATTGGCGGCGCATCAACCAAATACATATATAGGATTTTATTTATTATTACTCATACTAGACTTTCGGGACTATACTCACTTTATAGTTGTAGTCAATTTGCTAGTGAAGGGTGAAGGCTGAAACTAACAAGGCTAGGGAAAATGATGACTTCCTACTTAACACCATGACACTTTGGATATGGAAAGGAGAAACTCACTATAACCATATGCAGGACAAACAACAACACAAGGAATGGCAGTGCCTCGCAAATGGTTGAGTTGTTCAAAGAGTGCTTATTCAACTTAGGCATCATGTCTACATCAAGTTTGATCCAGTTTCATTAGGATCCTCAATTTTATTTCCATGGCCTTTTTGGCCTATATGTCCTTTTGGGGACTTCACCTGTGCTTAAAAGAACAACTAACTGCAGCTTTCATCTAGGACATTTTCTAATTTATAAGGTCAGCAATATTTGGATATAGCATATATTTAACCATTGCTATTTTGGACCTTTTCTTATACCCTTCAAGGGGTATTTTAGCATTTCATTGCTCTTGCCATTTTTTACATATGTTAAGAAACACAGTTTTAGCATTTTCATTTTCCATGGGCGCATATAAACATTTCCAATACAGGTAGTACATGAGCTTTCAGTTTTAGCTAACAACATCTCAAGTGACCGGGGGAGTTCTGTATAGTGCCAAACATCGGAACAACCGACCAGAATGATTTAGGCATACAATCTAACTCACCAAAGGTAAGTTCTGTCACCAACTCAGAGCCGAGACACAATATAAACAGGGAGGTTTGTCCAACAAAGGTTCCAGCGGGGAAAAGGTCCTCCATGCCATAAGTCAAGTAGTAAGTCGGGTTAGAAACAAAACTGGAAGGTAATGGATGGGTGGATACAATGAATGATGAAGCCAACACTAGCAAGCCAAAACAATGGTGGGAATGACTACCTCTATTCTCCCTAAGGAGGGTAAAACCTATTAGTATAGATCAAGAACTTCAAAGTCAGAGTAGGGAAATCAATACATAATACAAATACATCCAAGTCCATATAATTATGACCGCCAGATCATGACACTACATGTTAAAATATGTCACAAAGATGAGTATAAGAACAAATGATAACCAGAACACAATATAATAAAAGTTGAGTCATAATCATCCATATAATCCATCTAAACAATCATCTGTCCAATGAGAAAGTACTGATATAAAACTGGGCATCAATAACTTCTCTGTAATGACTAAATGGCTACATCGGTCCTCAAATCTGAGTGTCTTGAGACTCAGTCCTGACATGGGAGAGTACAATAGTCCACAAATAAAGTAATGATCTGACAAAACTGCTCATCTTAGTATCTCATATGTAAGAGATTTGGCTGAAAAATGTACTGTATCTGAAAAATAGAATATGGTAGCCCGGCTACTATATATGTGATGACAACTTGCCAGCGAAATCTAGTCATACTAGAAGTGTCACTGCTAACATAGATAATTGAGCATGCATGTCCACTTGTACTTTGCAGTATCAGAGTTTAGCACTTGGGTCATCATTTGATCAGTTTTGACTTGGTCAACTCAGTATTGACTAGGCCATGAGCAGGATCCAGGATGAGTTATAGACCGACATTTATTGTTGATGATTATTTATGGTCTATAGGTGTCCATTAGACATATTCATGCTTGTGTTATTCCTATGATTATCAGCATTTACAGGCTTTATTATTTTTATTGTTCTAACATGGATGGGGCCTCTGATGTACTTTTGTGATGGAATTATGGTGTATGAGCACTCATTCCTAGTGTATTTGGACATTCTAAGTCCATTAGTGCAGCTGGTTTTCAGCTTCATGCGGGCATAGGACATATATGGGTCTCTGGGATTTTTTGCAGCAGATTTGCCTGGGAAAAATGGAAATAAAACACAATGACGAAAAATGTTCTCCTAGGGCGCTATAGGGATTCTTGGGGTGCAGCCAGTCGTTTGTACCATACTACCAGGGTCATGGATCTATCCGTGCAGTCTTTTCACGTTGATTTTTGGCCCCTTGTGAGATATTGGTTGTTTTATGTTCCCAAGGCAACATTTTAATAATTAAAAATGGCTAATGAGGAAATCGATTTGGGAGATTGAAGCAAGGGTTTGGCATGGAATTGGTCTAAGGTAGAGTATGTAGGTCATCTTCATCATCCAGCATCATCTCCACTTCATTCGAAGTCCACTTGTCCTTGGTTTATGCATTTTGAGGATATTTTGATGTTTTTTAGGGAAATCCCCTAGTGATTTTTATCACTCTTTTATATTACTTGCCACCACACATTGTTATTGTGCCATTGGGCCATGCTAGTGAAGGATAACATAACCTCCTAGCCCCACCATGTGCTCCCTTGTGGTCTTTAGTCATCTTTTATGTGGTGCGCCCGTCATCAGGCATTTCTAGTGATGTGCCCCCTTATATTTTTGAGTTGATCCATGTGAGATGTATCCGGCTAATCTTAGTCGTAGATTAGGATGTTGTTATCTTATGATCTTGACCCTTGATCTTTTTGGATCCAGCTATTATGTACTTGAGAGATCTATATATTGAGATGCTCTCTCATTTGTAAAGGGACTTTTGGCTTTGGAACTATTGAATATAATAAAACTTTTGCAGGAATTTTTGGGAGCTTTGTGAATGTCGTGGATGTGATTGTTATGCCTCTTGCTTAGACATTTCAATGGATCTTGTATGCAAAGACTATTATTCTATGAGGGTCGTACCCATTTTTTTTGCAGGTAGCGAATTGGAGGAGGAGATTGCTAGGGCATCCCGCGTCGTCTTTCACCCAAAACGCTTCATGCTCAGGAAGTGATCAATTGTTACTTTTTGCATTGAATCTTTCTCTCTGGATTTTGTACATTGCTTATCTTTCTCATCAGTGAACAATTCTAACTTCGGTAGATTGATTTTGTAGGTGGAGAAGAGGGGGCGCACTTCCTCACTTGGGCGTTTTTCCTTCGTTGCATGCCGGATCTAGCTCGAAATTTTAACTAAGTGGAAGGATCATTGACATCTAAGGCGGCCGCAAGTATTCTCAAGTACGATCTGCAAGGTACGTATTGTATTTCATTATTTTCATCCAATTGTCAAACAAACTCTTTTTCTTAAAACTCTCGTTTTGTAGATCTGATAGATCTAGTGAGTTTTGGGTGATGGCCATCAAAACCCACTTGGAGATTGATGAATAAACCCTAGATATCAGGTCTCACATTAATCAGACTCCATTTTCCCTGGGATCCAGCACTAGTCACGCTAGGTGGGGGCACCCCTCTTGGGTGGGTGGCCATTTCTTCAGATCTATTAGATGGGTATGCTTGAACCTACCTCAAAATCATAGATCCAACCTTCAAGCACCCTGATCTAGTCATCTCGTGCACCGATCTACTCTTTTGGTTCCACTTTGTCCACTTATGCCAAAACCCTAGGTGGGTCCCTTTAGGATTTTCATTCGTGTGGCTAGATCTCTTCAGATCTATCAGTTGGGTATGCTTGAACCCACTTGATTCCCATACATCTATCCTCCAATCACCCAGATCTAGTCATTCCATACCTTGATCTACCCTTTTGGGTCCATCTTGTCTACTTTTGCATAAAACCCTAGGTGGGTCCTTTAGGGTTTTCTTTCATTTGGCTAGATCTACTTCCTTAAACTATTTGTGGTGCAATCTCATTCAAGTTGGGTTATTTCCTACCTTTTCTAAGCCTCCCCAACTTGGCCCTAATCTCCATACCACTCTAATTCAATAGATCTAGTCTTATCCACTCATTATCTCTCAGCCTTTATACATTGTCAAACCCTAGGCGTGTCTTGAGTAGGTGCTCTAACCTCTTAGGCTAGTAGGGTCTCGCCCTTGGTCTTTCTCCGGATTGATCTAAAGTGACAAGAGCCCGTCCGGTGTGACAACTACCCTTTATCAGTAGTGGACGAGGCCCTTGCGGCGTCATCAGTTAGCTACCTCACCTCTACCGTCCCAAATGGGATCCTTTTAGTGGGTAGCTACACTTTGTGTGATAACAGGAGCCAAAAAAAAATATACTGTTTGACATAAATTTTACTTATGGTTTTTATATGTGATGTAGCTCCATGCATCCTGATTTCAAAAATGGTGTTCCCATTTCCATAGCTATACCCACAAACAATAGCTACTTTGGATTTCATCCATTACCATAGCTTCATATCATAAATATTTTGCCAAATAAGTTTGTTATTTTGAAAAAACAGTCACCATGTGAAAAATAACGATTTTCCTGGGTGTCGATTTTTCAGCCCAAATAAATTGACATTTTTCCTCAAACATTTGAAATCATGATTTTTACCAAAAAATCACAATTTTTAGGGAAAGAATCACAAGACCGGAGATGCAGGTTCAACGATTTGAAGGGGAATTTTTTATTTTAAGAGGTCATTTTGCTTTGCAGGTGTTGGGGAATAAGAGGGAGAGTGTTTGCAACAATCAACCAACAGGTTTAGGAAACCAAATCCTTGTTTTCATCACCATCAAGCTTTCTTTAATTGGAGCATAAATAAATTGTTAGCTGCCTATGGTGTTGGTCATCTCAAATCCCTGGTATTTATTCAAATTCCTCCCTCTTACCTTATTTTTCCTTAGATTTTTGTAGGGTTTTCAAAGTCCTTGTTTACTTGCCCCTTATCATCATTTTCCATGGCTCAAAGACAATTTAGAGAACTGTTATTCCTTTAACAGAAAGTTGTTTTCTAAACAATATTTGATGATAATTTTTTTTCCATATTTTGGCCCCAAGGTTCAAATGGGAGATTTATTATTGCCTCGTCAAAAGGATTGGATGTGGCAGTATGTTGACCCTGAGGATGGGACAAGCCATAAAAGATTGTCTTGTAAACTATGTGTCCAATCTATGAAAGAAGGGATTAGCCGGTTGAAATACCACTTGGCTAAAATCCCAGGGCATGATGTTTGGATTTGTACTGAATCAACCTCGGAAGATTATGTAGATGGCCCAAAATGTCATTTATGAAAAGGATAGAAAGAAAGAAGAGGATGCTAACAAAGTTGAAGCTACCGCCGATGGAGTGGGTGTGTTGTCCGCCGATTGCACACCAGCAGCAGAAATCTTCGGAAAGATGTCTCCTCACTTAGGAAAGTGGGAGAGGTGTGACCTTGGGGGCAAGCATAGAGCTAGGTACTGTCACCTACTCCTAGCTCCTCTGTTTAGGCTAACTCCTAACGAAGCCAAGGGGGGTAGTCCCTACAAAAGAATTTCTATGGCTCTTAAGTTGTTAAAGTGTTTTGATTAGTTGCGGATGCGGATGGGTGTTGTTTAGGAGTTATTATGATTTGAAGTGTTTGTTTATTATGAATATGACACTAAATCAAAAGCAATCCACGTTGCTAACAAGAGATTACAAAGATAAACAAAACTTCTAGACTTTAATAGTGCATTCAGAGAAAGAAATTATGATAAACCATAGACCATTGATCAAATAATATAATTATGCAAATTAAAAAGGACCAGTGCCGAAGTTGAAATGCGCTAGAGAATTAAACACAAGTCTAGAAATCAAGCTAGTGAATGTTACGTGATGCAAGTGCTCTTGGTAGGTTTTAAGGTTTTTATGTGTTCTTGATTAAGGTGTCAACGAAGGTTTATCAAAAGCCGGGAGAATCTTCTAAGTTCCCTCCGTTGAAGAAATGTCGGGCCCGCCCAATATCCCAGGCTGGTATTGCAAAGATTGACCAGCTAGCCGAGAAGCTTAGACAGCAGGATTCCGGCATCTCTACTAGGAAGTACTTTGGAAGAATCCCTACAACGCCGCTGCGTTGGTTACGGGGTGTTAAGTATTATTAGGTTACTCTTGCAGGGTTTAAAGATCTAGTTTCGTTTTTGGGTACTCCGATCTGAGATCAGTCAGAGCATACTCTGGCAAGGTGGGAAGGGAGTTAATTAATTAAAGGGGTGTGTGTTGAAAGTTTTATTAAATCAGTTAATTAAAACTCTCCGATAGAGAGCACTCTTGACCTTGTCTTATGACAAAGACTCAAAAGACTTAATTAATCTAAATGCCTAATGCAAGGATGTGCAAAACTAATGATGCTCTCCAATAGAGAGTGCTCTTGACTTGTGTTACTGCAAGTTCAAGAGTCTTACTTAGTTTGTTAAGCTAGAATGAAAGAAATAAAACAATAACAATCTAACTACCCAAGAGTCTCTTTCAGGCTTTTTAGGGTCCTAATCGGGAAAGCAAGGGGGTAAGTACACAAAAAAATGGAAATTGTACAATGCTTAAATAAATAATCAAATCAAATATTTTTCTTCATTTTTCATGTATGATAAACTAATTAGCAAATAAACTATCAAGTTAAAATGAAAACTTCTAAAGATTATAAACTACTATATCCTACTTTCAGCAAAACATGAATCAAAGCATGAAAATGGGAGACGATACAAGCTTCACCCAAATGGGGGAAGAGAGGTGTGGAAGCTGTAATCCCACTTGTTTTTTATTAATTTGGTTATAATACTTTCCTTTTTTGCTGCTCTTTTTGCTTCCTTTTCTTTGATCCCGAAAGGTCTTTGGAGCAATCTGTAGAAGGGGAAAAGAAAAAGAGGGAATTTATAGTTTTTTAGGGCTTGCTTCTTCAAAGTTTTGCCAGCATTTCCGCTGTACTTGTCACAAAAGTAAAAAATCAGCAAGCGTGTATTGTTAGAATATGGTAGGAAAGACAATGCACAAAAAAAAAAAAAAAAAAATTATACTTAAATTTTTTTTTTGGATTTTACGTGCAAAGCATGAAACTTTTCCCTAGATCTAAAAAAGTAAACTAGATCTAGCAAAGGCCGTAAAAACAGATCTGAAATAATAGAGATTTGAAACTTAGATCTATTTTATGAGCAAGTACAAAATTTAAAGATGTAAGGTAGAGAAGTAGGTTTTCTTGTGGATGGAACACAAGAGATGGAGCAAGAATCCAGCTTTCTTTCGAATGGGAAGAGATCGATCTTCTAGGCCCTGCAATTACAATATGTTAAATGATAGATTACAATACTTTCTTTTTTTGCTGCTCTTTTTGCTTCCTTTTCTTTGATCTTGAAAGGTCTTTGGAGCAATCTATAGAAGGGGAAAAGAAGAAGAGGGAATTTATAGTTTTTTAGGGCTTGCTTCTTCAAAAAATTTCCAGCATTTCCGCTGTACCTGTCACAAAAGTAAAAAATCAGCAAGCGTGTATTGTTAGAATATGGTAGGAAAGACAATGCACAAAAACAAAAACAAAAATACTTAGAATTTTTTTTTGGATTTTACGTGCAAAGCATGAAACTTTTCCCTAGATCTAAAAAAGTAAACTAGATCTAGCAAAGACCCTAAAAACAGATCTGAAATAATAGAAATTTGAAGCTTAGATCTATTTTATGAGCAAGTACAAAATTTTAAGATGAAAGGTAGAGAAGTAGGTTTTCTTGTGGATGGAACACAAGAGATGGAGCAAGACTCCAGCTTTCTTTCGAATGGAAAGAGATCGATCTTCTAGGCCCTGCAATTACAATATGTTAAATGGTAGGTTACTTGAAGCTTGGGCTGGATGTAGCTGAACTCGCACCCTTCTTCAACCTGTGACCTGCTAATACCAAAACTCAGATACAAGTGAGATCATATATATGAAAAGTAAGCAAAGGAAACTCAATCGAGATCAATACTATGTATAACTAACTACTCATATTCATCACGATTACAACCTACTTTGCATAAATAACTGAATTGAAACTACAAACAGATAATCTACCGTGCCAATCGTGGCCCTCTTGAGTTTAACATATAACTAGATCTCATTCAAATAAAAAGAAAGAGTAAACGATTTAGGAATAGTATCACCTCAACCATAGAACATTCACCATATGCAAAAAGAGATGGACCTCCAAAGTCGAAAATCTTATTAATCAAATGTAAGCAAAGCTTATTACAATTTTTGCAGAGTAACTCTAGCACAAAATTTATATCCTAATAGAGCTCAAAGAGCCTCTATTTATACAAAGAGAGAAGGCTAAAACCCTAAAACCAAACAAAGAGTAACACCAGAGTAATTGAATGAGGTCGGCATGATGATTTGGAGTTGAACTGAGCTGCAATTGAGTGCTGGAGTAATGAGGGGGGGTGAGGTGTCTTATCCTCCTTCGTAATGATCACCCAACCAATAGATAACCCACACCTCAACCAAAAACGGATTTGACCCAAAGAGGGCAAATTTCTGACCGATAGTTCAATTGCTACACTCCGATACTTGATCTGAAACTGACCGATATTGATTGGAATCATCATAAATGCTCCGTGCCATGTCATTTAGCCTTTTATTTTATTCAATTTGGTTTATTTTGGAGAGTTTTTTATTTTCTCCAAAATATTCATTTTTAATATTTTAATTAATGATTTCTCCGTAAATGACTTTTTGAGAAATTATTAATTATGAGGCTGAATGAACTTCTGAAACTTGGTGCTAGCTGGCTAGCTGATCATGAATAATTTTTGGCTTAAGGTTAGAGCCTTCAATCACTGCAAACGGACCCCGAATGGCTGACTTATTACAAATTGAAGTTTTCCATTTAAATTATGGAAAATTTTAATTAAAAACTTAGGAAAAATTAAAAAATTAAAAAAATTAAAAAATTAAAAATTTGACGCGTCCGGTAAAAAGAATTTCAAATTTTTTCTGAGGGTCCTAGTGACTTAGGACATGACCATGCTCTATTCTAACAATGTCTAGTAGGTTTATATAGACTCAGTTGGGCTCTAATAACCCCCCAAGGCCCAGAATTCAAAATCGGGCATTCCAGCTTTGGAGGAAGCGAGAGAAAACCTCGTCAATTATACTTGGCTATAGGAAAAGCATAACTGTCAAGGGCAAAAAACTCCCTGGAATACCTTAGTTGAGATTCTACATCTTAGGAGACCGAACCACTCAAAATACCCTACTAGCACATTTTATTACAAACCCCACGAGGCCATGGTCAAAATTATTCAAAACAAAAACTGACTAGCCAAAACTTGCTAGACACAAAGGCGGATCATCTGATACACTGGAATCAAACATTTATCATGTTTGTCAACTGGCGACTCCTCAGCTAATCCAACTATGGTACAAATAAGTGGATAACAGGGTGTATCCTCAAGAACCACTAGAAGATTTGGAACACATTGCAGTGAGAGGGATTCCACAGATTCACCTTCCACGAGGGCCTCGCCTTTCTTTGTTCCAAGAACTGGAGCTTGGGCTCACCCTTCCATCCGGTCAATGGTTAAAAGAAAGGAGAAGCAAGATGCAGACATGGTTATGGGGAGGATGAATTTTTGGAGCTATTTACCTTTGAGCACCACAAACACCAATTCATTTTTCCAGCCCATGCAAATGCTATTGATGTTGATGGCCCAGGTTATAAGGTCTCTACCTACAAGGATTTGGAAGGGCCAATTTTGCAAGCAAAAACCATGGCATCAACACTAGATTGGAAGGGCCAATTTTGCAAGCAAAAAACGTGGCATCAACACTAGATTGGAAGGGCCAAATAAGTCATGGGAGTCCATTGGAGGTACAGTGATGTCCGATGGTTGGACAAATGGGAAGGGTAGGACCCTTCTAAATTTCTTGTTACATTGTCCTTGGGTTACAATGTTTATTAAATCTATTGATGCATCGGAACATGTTAAAGATGCAACATTATTGTATGAATTGTTACATGCATTCATTAGGGAAATTGGTTTGGAACATGTAGTCCAAATCATAACAAATAATGCAGCTTCTGTGTGGTTACCAACAAGATATTAATGGAGAGGCACCCCACATTGTTTTGGACTCCATGTGCTGCCCATTTCCTCAATTTGATGCTTGAGGATATGGGAAAAATGTCCTTCATCAAGGAGGTTGTTAACCAAGCTAGGACTGTCACAAAATTCATATATAACCATGCATTTGTTCTTAGCGTCATGAGGAGATTCAAAAGAAACAAGGAGTTGTTGCATCCTACAATCACACGTTTTTCCAACAGCTTCATCTCTCTTCAATCTATTCTCCAAAGCCAGTTTGAGTTGAAGGAAATATTCGTCTATGATGAGTGGTGTGATTGCGCATTCAACTTAAGATGAGATGGGACAGCCATTGCTAAACTAATGTACATCAATTCCTTTTGGGAAGGAAAGCAATAAGTGTGCACAATTAGCGAACCTAAGGTTCTTTGCTTGGTTGATGGGGAGAAGCCCAAAATGGGCTACTTGTATAAGGCCATGGATAGGGCGAATGAAACTATCCAATCATATTGTGTGAGAAAGGCACCCCTAGCCATAATAGATACATGATGATCTTGGATTTGATTGATAGTAAATGGACCAGGATGTTGCAACAACCCATTCATGCAACACACTTATCCTCGGCCTTCCCTATGCTTACTCATGCAGTTTTGATTTTGATGGCGAGGTGATGGAAGGGCTCTTGACATGTCTCCAGAACAATTAATTATGTGTACCTAATGTCAATAGTCAAAGAACAATTAATCATGAGATGGAGATGTATCAAGAGGCTAGCTGACTATTTGGCATTTTAATTATGTGTTTTATTTGATAGTTGAACAATGAATTATGGTTTGATGAAATGTAGTTTGTTTTTTTTCCTATTTGTTGTAGATGTTTGGTGGCAAAATCATGGTGCAAGAGCCCCAAATTTACAGAATTTTTCCATTTGAATTCTTAGCCAAACATGCTGTGCTTCAAATGCAAGCGCAATTGGAGTGTGTTTAAAAAAATACACTCAAAAAAACGCAACAAGTTAGAACTTCAACTAACAAATTACAATTATTATAATTTATTACCCTTTGACATATTTATGACCCTCAAGAGTCAAGACTAATTAACTTTATTTATGACCCTCTTACATGTTGTAGTTCCCACATATCAATGATTTGCTATATGTCCTCTACAATATTCGACTGCGGATGAGGCAGTTATAGAAGATACCTTATATGGAAGCCATTTTCTTAGACAATATTACCATATTGCCTTAGTGGAAGGTGGAGTCTGAGGCCCCTATTATGGAAGAGGCACCCACATGGTTGGAGAAGGAGCAACAATAGGCACAAGAGGAGGGGAAGGAGCAGTAAGGGTAGAGTGTAGAGGAGGACCTTGACATCATGGAGGGTGATGTGACAACGTTAGCACCAATACCATATTTTACACAAGATGATACAACTAAACCCTCTAGTTGGCATCGCATAAATAATGTTAAGGACTTCTAGTGGCAAACGAGCCATGACCTTTTCCCGTAAAAGGGGAAAGGTCATTTATTCTCCAAGATAGCTAGCTGCTAGAATTGTAATTGTAGATGATTCATGATGATGAGATACATTTATATATTTAATGTAATTTTGTATTGGTTTTACACTTTTGAGTCCTTTATTGGACAGTTATCAAGGTTTAGGATTTAGTATTGACTTTGATGTATCATTT
This sequence comes from Pseudotsuga menziesii, assembly GCA_001517045.1. NCBI lineage: Eukaryota > Viridiplantae > Streptophyta > Pinopsida > Pinales > Pinaceae > Pseudotsuga > Pseudotsuga menziesii. The sequence goes on from LPNX011004072.1 coordinate 44,106, forward strand.
TGATTTGGCATCCACTACATCATATATAACAATGTTTTTCTGATGTTTACATGTCGATGTGTTTATTTGATGTTGTTGTTGGTTTATATGTTTTAAAAAAAAAATTAAATTAAATTCTTTTAATGCTTGTTGCAATTTGACGATTTTTTTCGATTTTTCCCCAATGTTGCCAAGAAGTTCTATTTTGAAACACTCACAAATTTTATTTTCTGTTGTCAATGTTTTCAACAATGCTATGAATGGCATCAATTCATCTTGGCACAGCTTTGTTTAGGTTATCTTTCATTAAGATAAATTACCTGAATTCAAGTAGTTGCGGGATGCTTTCATTGAAGAGTAGCAAAGACTAGAGCATCTCTCAACCAATTATATGTTGATTTTTCTAAGCAGCATCGAGAGCCCTTCTCTTAGGAGAATGGGACCACCTGGTCCGGGACCACGGTGAAGATTCAACCCAATGTTGAATGGTAGAGATCTGGTTTGGGACCATGATATAGACCCAACTCTACCCTGGGTAGACTCAACCTTGTGTTGAGTAGACATCTGGTCCGGGACCATGATGTAGACTAGTCTGGGACTGGTAAACTCATCTTAGTTCTGAGTAGTCATTCTCTTGGAGAATGAAGACACAGTAAGCCCTAGACTGGGTCTGGGCATATGTGTGGCACTTTGACCCTTGATCTATGGGCTTCGTGTGCTTCTCCAAGGATTAGCTACCCTTGGTTAAGTTACCCTAGTACCAGATCTAGGTGTCACACAGTGTGTGAGATAAAAGCATTAATAACTCTCTTGGTTTATGATGATGTACTTTTGAAATAAAAAAGGACCACAGGTAATGACCACAAGGGCACTTGGAAAAAGGCCAAAGTCAAAAGTCAAAATAAATAAAGACTTGTTGACCACAGGAAAATGACCACAAGTGGAAGTTAAAATAAATAAGGACTTCTTATAAAAGTCAAAGGAAAAATAAAAGTACATTTTTTTAGTAAAAGTGAAAGTAAAATTAGGAAAAGAATAAAAATATTATTATTTTTATTTTTCCTAATCTTGTTCACTTATAGGTGAACAAGGGCTATAAAAGAAGATCAAGTCTTCTCATTTACAACACACAAGTTTTCTCTGACAGGTGAAGCTGCAATTTTACTAAGAAAACTGTTTTCTTGCCTCAGCTAGGGCATCTTCAACAAACCCTCAGCTAGGGTTTTTATCAGCAAATCTATCTTCAGCATTTTTGGATAGCCACCTTCAACATTTGTTTTTTTGGTAGCCGTACAACTTCGAGAAGGAAAAAAACACTCAGGCAAGCTCAGACAGAGATTCTGGGCAGTCTGGAAAATTTCGGGCAGCCTGCAATTAATTGTTGGGCAACCTGTGAAAAGTTTTGAGCAGCTGTTTTTGCAGAAAAACGTTTCTGGGCAGCCTGTAAAAAAGGTTTCGAGCAGCTGTTTTTAATTTCTGGGCAGTAAATATTTATTTTTGGGCAGGCCCTAAATTGTTTTGCAGATCTAATATTTCTTTTGCAGATCTAAAAATTATTTTTGGGCAAACTGTTGTTTTGGACAGTCCTGATCTTCTTCAAACAAATCTGATAATTTCTGGGCAGACTGTTGTTTTGGACAGTCCTGATCTTCTTCAAACAAATCTGATAATTTCTGGGCAGACTGTTGTTTTGGACAGTCCTGATCTTCTTCAAGCAGATCTGATAATTTCTGGGCAAACTGATTTTTGACAGTCTTTGAGCAGATCTAGAAATTTAAGGATCTAGGGTTCGGAACCCTTGTCCTGATTTTTTGCTGAGAAATTTTTCTGGAAATTGTGGGTAAAATTATCAGTCTGATTTTTACTGATAAATTGTATAGTTACTATGGGTAAAATCCAGATCTGGATTTGAGGAACTTTTTGAAGAATTTTCTTAGTCATCTCATTTACGAGATGAGATATTAATGCTTTTGGGGGTTTTGTCCTTTGAAGGTTTCCCCGATGAAAAATCTTGTGTCCATGTGTGCTGATGTGATGGATGTGTTTTTACTGTACTGCTGAATTGTTTAAGTTGATCTGCAAATTTTTTAAGTTATATGCTAATGCTAAAATTCAACATGGTATCAGATCTTAGCATGTGAAAGCACAGTAAAGGGACACTGCTATTGTTTCTCACTAGATCTTGGAATAAGATTTGTAGATCTAACATTTGGATAAGCGACAGAGATGGCTACCGTTGGTTTCAAACCGAAAGGGAAGCTCTCTGGTTCAGCAAACTTCAATTCCTGGAAGGCCAGATTGACAGCCATTCTTGATGAGAATGACTTGGATGACATTGTTCTTAATTTCACAGAAGAGCCAACTACAAATGTTTGTAGGCTTGGCTACAAGAAGAAGCAAGGTAAGGCTAGTTATTTATGATTCTATCAAAGAAGAATTGATGCCTAACATCACATCCTTGAATACTACTAAAGGATGCTATGATACATTGGTAAACCTCTATGAAAAGAAGGCTCCCAGTCAAAAGAGAGTCTTGAAGAAGAGGCTATGAACTTTGAAGTTGAACAGAGACGAAAGTGTTGGTTCCTTCTTCACCAAGATCAAACAGGTAACATGTCACATGCCCCAATTTTGCAAAATAATATTATCATATTTGATTTTATTCCAAGACATTATGTTAAATTTTATGCTAAAGTTGTAATTGATGACTCAGCAGAGTCAAGGATGTTGAATGTAATTATGAATATTTTAATTATAAATAAATAAAAAGTGGAGACAACAACTTGGGAGAGTTGTTAAAAGAGTGTTTACTGGTCAAGTTGGTGAAGGAGACTGGGTGGAGAGCAAATAGACAAGTGGAAGCATCCTCAAACACTTCCAATGTTGCAGGTGGCAACCTCCCTACATTTGGGGTCATGATTCCCCAAGAAAGTAGGATCAGAGCAGGTGGCTCAATTAATAACAACTAACCCAAAAAAGACCTAGGCAATCTTAATAAAAATGCCCATTGAAGAGAGCTGAGGCTACTCATTCCAAGAAGAGAATCATTCAGGTGAATGTACTTCAAGGATTTCATTGGGAAGGGAATTTATGGAAGGTGTTTGAGGGGTAAACTGCAGAGAATTATCTAGTACAGCTATTCAGCTGAAGGATCTTGCTGCAGAGTGCAAAGTTAGTACTGAGTCATTGGACCAGTATTTTGTTGCTTGCTCCACCCAGTCCCAGCCAAGGAGACCAGAAACAGGCTCGGGGGTCCTGAGAAGACGTTGTTTGACCGCTCTCCAGGAGTTGGTAGGGAGGAACGGTCTCCCAATGTTGTTGTCATCCAGCTTTAAACAGGTTCTACAGTCTTTTAATTGCTGTATTAAAAGTTTATTTCTGAGAAAGAATGATTTACATGTTATATAGTGAACTGTTAGAATTTATAATCTTTTAGTTGTTGAATGTTGAATCTATTTTTGAATAAGATAATCCTACCTGTGTTTTTCCCCGTCTGGATAAACCAGACCGTACTCTAGCACAGGTAGTGTGTTTAAGATAGATGAAGATATGATAGAAATCTGGATTGATTAGAGTTATTTTGTATTTCAGAACAATGGAGTAATTTATTTCTGTATATAGATGTTTTTCTGGAAAGGATACTAATCTATCTAATTAAGTTATGGTTTAAAAACCAGACTATTGTATTAAGAATGCTAGCAAGAAGTATACATAATACTTTTCAAACAGCAGGTTTATTTATTTTAATATGTTGACTACTGTAAATAGGTTATTTATCTTATTAAGAAATGTATTTTTTCTGCAAAATGAAACCACTAACCTATCACATAGGTAAAATATTTAACTTAGATAAACACTCATTTATTTCTGTCAAGAAAGAACCGAGTTATTTTACAGAGTTATTTTATAGTACATACTGCTTAACTATTTCTACAAATGTTCATATTTCAAGTAGGGTAATTCTAGTATAGTCTTTTTATAAATAAATTAACTATAGCAATTATAATAGTGTAACAATGAAATATTAACAAAATCCTATCTATGTACTTATAAAATAGACTAAGTGCAAGGGTAAATAATATTTAATAAACATTATTTATATATGAACAAATTTATTCAAATAAACTAAACAAAAATTAATCATAAAAGAAAATACAGGGTCGAAACCCTTACAGTATTAACATTAAAAATACTAACATTATAACTTATAGTAATAACATTGAAATTAAAAATTAGTTAAGTAATAATTTAAGGTTTTGGATTTACTTAGTATTCTGAACATAAAATTATAAAATGTTATTACAGTCCTATAAGGTCAAAGAAATATAACCGTGAAAGTATAAACAACTATATACCTGCAACAAACAAATAATTTAATTTTTATTGATGAACTAAACCTACAGAATAAATGAAAGAATTTACTTTATACACAGGTCACTAACAGGATTCAATCTTGCTCGAACATTAGAGCTTATAAACAAAGTACTATAATAGAAAGAATTAATAGAATAAGAATTTAATAATACAAGTTAATGCAAGATAATATAACAAGTAAAGATTTTTTTACACAGTCAAAATAGGGTGAAAACCCTAGTATTTAAAATTACAGTAAGAGCATCAAAATAACCGAGTCCGAGCTCAAGAGAGATAAATCTCTTTACTTCAAGTTTAAACAGAGAATGGCTTGACAGGCCATAAATATTTCTTTACATAACTGTACACAAAACTAGTAAAAACCAAATTTACAAGTCACGGCATAAGCTGGAAAACCCTGCTAACAGCAAGGGTTTCATAAAAAACTAAACAAGCTAACTAAGAAACAGTAAACCACAAGGGTTATTTGCAGGCCACGACTTTCAACCGAAACTGTTCCTTAAAGAACTAAACAAGCATGGATTGCCATGGGCTGACCAGGGCTTACCCGTATGCAGGAAGCCGACCCTACTCATTGTATTAAGCTACAAAGAGGGTTGTAAACCGTCACCTGCAAGGATAATCCCACAACATTAATATATTGCATTATATCAGAAACTGAGTTAAGAACAAGTTAAGAACTGTAAAACAAACGAAATTTTTACATACCTGGAAACGAAGGTAATGCAACCACCAAGGAACAAGAGCGCCGCCACCAGCGAAACGAAAAGCCAACCCTTCATCTCCCTTCTGACAGAGACAGTTCCAGCGTGTGCCCAAACCACTGCTAACAGCAACAAGGAGAAGGGAGCAACGGCCAAGCAAGAAGCAGACAGTGAAGCTCGCACTATCACCACATTTCAAAGCATGAGAATCCACTCTCCCAAAAACCCTATGATAGACAGAGCCGTAACAGAAGCAAGAACTCTATTAAACTATCCCAACAAGCAAGCCGTGGAGGGGCGAACCCAAGAAAACTACACACAGTCCAAACTGTAAGCAAAATGTCACAGCTCTCCTCAAACCTTTGCAGGATAAACTCACAATGCAGGCAAGGTTTCGAGGACGACGAAGGTGGAAGGAATATTGCAAAACAGGACACAAAGCTCATTATTTTCACAGAAGGGAAGCATGGCGGCCAAGACACAGTTGCAGAGCAGCCCGAAGGCTCGAAATCCACAGGGAAGGATGACAAAGAGTAGGGTTCGTAAACCCTTATACTCCCAACACTTGGCCGAGAAAGAAACCAAATATTTCAACCATGCAGTGGGTAAATCGTATAGTTTCCTGCATGCAATCGATTTCCAATTATTCAAACGTAATTTAAGCACAATCATATAGTATGGCAATCATTTACAAAGGTTCCACGTTATCATAGTAGTCAACCTATGGTTTCATGGTATAAACTATGAACGCATAATCTATAAACTTTCAAATCATTTGCCAAGCTTATAATTTAGTCGTTGTATAGTTTGGAACGAGGGTGTATAGTTTGGAACGAGGGCGATGTCAAAGCCTTGTTTTATACACAACCATACCCATAATATCATCGATGGAGTGGACTAACGTTCTTTCCTTTCCATAATAAGTTAGCTTGTAAACTTATATTTGATATGTTTTTCAAATTAAGCCCTTCGTTGATCGGGATAGCGATGCAACCCCTATAATCTTTATTCTTACCTTAAGTATTTTATGCTTGGAACTTTAGTTTATGAACTTTATGACTATATATTTATTTACATTAAGCTTTTTGTTAATCAATAAATCGATGCAATATCATAATCGATAGTCTTGCCCAAAGTATATTTATGCATAAAAGATTTAGTTCTTCACTAATGGAAAATCCATTTAATCATAACATAAATAGTATAGTTACAAACGTCGATAAGCCTTGTGCTATCGTAATTGAGTTTATGATGAAAATCTTATGATACTTGGGAGATGCTATTAAAAAGGCTATTTCATCACCTAGCCAAACTACGATATTACCAAGGTATTCATAATAGACTTGTACAGCTAATCTTATTGCCACTAACGTTTAAATTGTGACTTGATAGTTTTATACAACATAGTTTTTAAAAATGATTATGAACATCATAAACCTTATTTGTTTATAACCAGAATTACTGGTAAACATGAATACATTATAAATAAGATAATTTATGTGTGTATTGTTGAGTATCATAGAAAATTATAAATCAGTGGGTGGTAAATATTCAGATGATGGCTATGAATCCTTTACATAGCTCAAATCAACAAAGATTAATGACATTTGGTTATTTACTAACCAAGACAAGTGCTAATAGTTTCACCATGTTTTCGATTAGTAACTTAATTTTTCTTAGAACTGTCTAGTACTTACATAAGGTAATAAATCAATCTCTCTTGAAGAACTGACCTAAGTTAAGTATTGTGGTCAGAGGCTTAATTCAAGAGAAGTATTACAAGAATAAAATAAGAAACTGAAGTGGAACAATTCCACTAGATTCTAAGTCCTTAGGACTTTATGTACACCATAATGTTTAGAACCTTAGGCAGTAATCTTCATTACAGAAAACAAATAATAAGCAGTCACTATTATTATAAGATTGATAATGTTTATTACCGTAAGAACAATCATTACAGCATTACAGGTTATGCACTCTAGGTGAAATTAACTTACGACAAAGATCACAAGTTGTGAACCATGGAGAATAATTACTGTCGCTATTTACATTGAAGAAAGAAACTCTTCTATACATATATCGTTGACAAAAATAATTGGAAGAAACAAACTACTTGTTTTACCTCATAGAAGCAGATTGATTTGTAACAACTTATTTACCGAGCTTTTTATTTTGCAAATAGAAATATAGTTGAATGCTTTATGGAATTAAAATGCGTTACTCGATCATTCATACCTGTCGACCTGTAACGACAGGAAGCTTTCTACGTTAGCTTAAAAAGCTAAGTAAGCCCCAGAATCCAAGACAGTTCCACCTACTTGTCGCAAAATACAACTCATCAGCAAACAGAAAGAGGAATTATTGCTCAAGTTAAACCTAACCTTGCATCAAAAGTAGAATGCTAACTTACTTAATTAAGATTATGTATTAACTAATTTGGTAACCAATTCTTTTATAGATAACTGTTAGCTGTTAGCAGACCGCTTTCTCAGCATTTTATGTATTTTCAAAATTTTAAATTTTTATGAAAATTTGGGGTTTTGACATGTGGTATTAGAGTACAAGGTTCAAACACTAGGCCTTGATGAAGCTGAACTAGCTTTCATGAAACAGTAAATTAAATTATTATGCTGATGTATTTTATTTTAAATGTTATTCAAGAAAGAATTGTTTTCTGAAGTTTAACAGGAAGGTATGGAAAGGCTGGAAGAGTATGCAGAGGAGGAGTCTCCAGCTACTGAAATAGGAAATTTACCAAGAGATCCTATACCAGAGGATTTAACTACCAATTCTTCAGAATTGTTACAAACTGTAAAGGACCTAAAAACTGAAATGGAGTCTGTAAAACGAGAGAATGAAAGGATTCTGAGGGATCAAGAAGAGCTGAATCAAATCTTAACTGAAAAGTTTCAAACTGAGGGTAGGGGTAGAAGATCAAAATCAAAAGATACCAGTCATCAACGTAAATCTAAAAAGATGAAACATACTAAAACTAAAAGTAGTTCTTCTTCTAAAGTGTTTGGTGAACAACGAAATTACCATTCTACTAGTGACAGTAGTGATGATAATCAATACACTAAAAAGAGGAAATACAAACCTTATGAGAAAATTTTCAGGGAATTCAAAAAGATAAAACCACCAACCTTTAATGGAGAGACTGAGAAGGGAGAGGAAGTTGAATCCTGGTTATCTGGGATGAAGAAGTACTTCCAAATATATAACTATTCTAAACAGCTAAAGGCTAGAATGGCTATTTATAACCTCTCAGGAAAGGCTGACATTTGGTGGCAGGACTTGAAAAGAGTTAAAAGCATAAAAGAGAAAAATGTAAACTGGAGTACCTTTAAGAGGTATTTCAAAAAAAAATGATGTCTGAGCAATATTATGAGGAGAGAGCCAAGGAGTTTTATGAGTTGAAGTTAGGATCAATGACAATGAAGGATCTGAACAGCATGTTCTTAAGTCTACTTAGGTATGTACCATACCTTGTAGATGAGAAACCAAAGGTACAACGATTTCTTAGCTGTCTCCCTTATCATATTAAAGATAGAATTGAATATGATAACCCAAAGACCTTGGAAGAAGCTATGAGAAAAGCTAACTTATGTTTTGAGCAGAATTGGAAGAAAGAAAGCTTGGCCAATTGGAAAGCTAAGAAAAATAATAATCAGTTTGAACAAAAGAAGAAGGATTTTGTGCCTAACAGAAATTTCAAGAACAATAAGGCCAAAAATTATCCTAATAACAAGAACTTCCAAGGAAATAAGAACAATACACCCAACAACCAGAATAATTCTAAAGGTAAGGATTTTGCAAATAATCATGAAAATTTTACCAAGAGCTTTGAGCGCAAAGGGCCTATCGAGTGCTAGGAGTGTAATGGCCCACACTATGCTTCAGTATGTCCAAACCAGAAGAAGACTGCTAATAACATTCATACCATACAAGAGGAGATGACCATTGGGGAACTAGCGAGGGCCATGCCTAGAATTAGCGCAGCGTTGGAGAATCGACAAGCTGAATATCAGACTTCCATGGTGGAAGTAGAAGGCATGATAAATCGAACCCCTGTAACTATTTTGATTGATCCAGGAGCTAGTCTCAGTTATATTGCACCTCAAATAGTATAAAAATGTAAGTTATCAGTTGATAAGTTTGAGAATTCATGGTTAGTTTAGTTAGCTACTGGTGCTAAAAGAAGGGTAACTTGCTTTGTTAAAGAATGTGCAATAGTTATGGATAAATTTGAAACCGTTGTTAAACTTAATGTTTTGCCTCTTGGTTCTTATGATTTGCTGATTGGTATGGATTGGTTAGAACAACATAGAGTAATTCTAAACTGTTATGATAAAACTTTCACATGCTTAAATAGTGATGAAAAATCAGTAAGTGTTAAAGAAATCCCTAGAAAAACTACCATAAGGCAAATTTCTGCCTTACAACTTAAGAGAGCTGTTAGAAAGGGATATAAAGCTTATGCAGTAACAATACCTGATGAGAAAAGTTTAATTAAAACATATAAGTTAAAAGTGGAAGACATACCAGTCTTAAGAGAATATGTTGATGTATTCCCAGAAGAGATTCCGGGATTACCTCCGAAAAGGGAGTTGGATTTAACCATTGAACTGGTACCGGGTGCAATACCTAGTTCAAAAGCCCCGTATCGAATGAATATACTCGAACTTAATGAATTAAAATCTCAATTAAAAGAATTAATTGATAAAAAGTATATTCGACCAAGTGTGTCTCCCAGGGGGGCACCTGTCATCTTCGTTAAGAAGAAGGACAGAACTATGCGACTTTGCATAGATTACCGTTAGTTAAATAAGATGATTATTAAAAATCGATATCTGTTGCCCCGCATAGATGATCTGTTTGATCAACTACGAGGAGCCACAGTGTTTTCGAAAATAGATTTAAAGTCTGGATATCATCAAGTAAGGATTAAAGATGAAGACATCTTTAAGACGGCTTTCAGAACCAGATATGGTCATTACGAATTTGTCGTAATGCCATTCGGGCTTACTAATGCCCCAACTTTCTACAAGTGTTTAATGAATAATGTTATGCATAAGTATTTAGATAAGTTTGTGGTCGTATTTATCAACGACATTCTAATCTATTCAAAAACTGAAGAAGAACATAAAGAACATCTAAAAAATGTTTTGCAAGAGTTGCGAGAATATCAACTCTTCGCAAAGTTTAGTAAATGTGATTTCTTCAAGGATAAGATTCAGTATTTAGGTCACGTAGTGACAAAAGAAGGAATTTCTGTAGATCCTGAACAAATAAGGGCAATCGAAGATTGGCCGCTTCCTAAGGATGTGACGGATGATCGATCTTTCATGGGCATTACCGGTTATTATCGGAGGTTCATTGAAGGTTTTTCGAAGATAGCAAATCCGATAACTTCCTTGCAGAAGAAAGGAAAGAAGTTCGACTGGAATCAGAAATGTGAAGAAAGCTTTAAAAAGTTAAAAACATTATTAACCAACGCACCTATTTTAAGAATAGCAGATCCTAATAAAGAATTTGTGGTTTGCACTGACGCCTGCAATGATGGCTTAGGCGATGTTCTGACTCAAGAAGGGCATGTTATTGCCTATGAGTCTAGAAAATTAAAAGTTCACAAAAAGAATTATGCAACATATGATCTGGAACTAGCAGTTGTAATACACGCCTTAAAGATGTGGCGACATCACCTAATTGGCAGAAAATTTGTTTTAATGACTGATAATAAAGGATTGAAGTATCTTTTAGATCAGTCTAATCTAAATGCCAGACAAGCTAGGTGGTTAGCTTTCTTAAGCAAGTATGATTTTGAAATTCAGCATATAAAAGGTAAAGAAAATAAAGTTGCTAATGCATTAAGTAGGAATGCAAGGCTGAATTTTGCAGCAGCTATCAGCACCTATGTTTCAGATTTAGATGAACAGCTTAAAGAAGGAATAGAACAAGATGAAATTTACCAAAATTTGCAAGCTAAAGTTAAAGAAAATCCAACATAAAACTTAATTAAAGGTTACAGTTTAAATGAAAAAGAATTTTTACTGTATAAATATAGATTGTATGTACCTAAAGTTAACCTGTTAATTCTGGATGAAATTCATAAAACACCATATTCAGGTCATACAGGTTATCAAAAGACTATAACCATGTTAAGAAAAGAGTATTTTTGGCCAAATATGAAAACTGAAGTAGCAGAATATATTGCTAGGTGTTTGGAATGTCAACAGGTAAAAACTGAACATCGACAGCCAACTGGTTTGCTCCAGCCATTACCCATCCCTAGCTAGAAATGGGAGATAATTAGTCTGGATTTTATTATTGGGCTGCCTAGAAATCAAAATCAGAATGATTCTATCATGGTAGTAGTTGATAAGTTAAGCAAAGCAGCTCACTTTATACCTGTTAAAACTACTAATAAAGCTGCCAACATAGCTAACATTTTTCTAAAACAGATTTTTCGATTGCATGGAGTACCAAAAGTCATAATCTCAAATAGAGATCCTAAGTTTACAGGAAACTTTTGGAAGTCTTTGTTTAAAGGGTTAAACACTACACTAAATTTCAGTACTTCTTTCGATCCTCAAACAAATGGACAAACTGAAAGGGTAAACCAGGTACTGGAAGATCTATTAAGAATGTTTGTGAAAGAACAGCCTGGTAAATGAGAGGACTATTTACATCTAGTAGAATTTGCTTATAATAATAATTATCAGACATCAACCAGATTTAGTCCTTTTGAAATTTTATATGGACGAAAATGTAATACTCCTATCTCTTGGAGTAATCCAGTAGATCAATTGGTATTAGGTCCGGAACTGTTAGAAGAGATGGAAGAAATTGTAAAACAAGTGCAAGGAAATTTGAAAGTGGCACAAGATAGGCAGAAAAGTCAAGTAGAGTTAAAAAGAACTCCAAAGGAGTTTCAGGTAGGTGAACATGTGTTCATCAAGGTAAGGCCCAAAAAGAGCTCTCTGAGATTGGGGAGTTGCGCAAAATTGGCACCTCGTTACTGTGGCCCATTTGAAATTCTGTCTAGGATTGGACAAGTAGCTTATCAATTAGTATTACCACCTAATTTAAGAGTACATAATGTTTTTCACATTTTCGTTTTAAAGAAATATGTTCATGATGCTACTCATGTTGTTAACTGGAATGATGTACAGGTGGAACCAGAAGGGGATTTTCTAGTGGAACCAGACTATATCCTCAAGAGGAGGGAGATTACACTTCGGAACCGCACCATTAGACAAGTAAAAGTGCAATGGAAGCACCTTAGTCCAGAGGAAGCCACTTGGGAATTGGAAAGTAAAATGCGAGATGCATATCCAATTATGTTCCAGGAGAATTCTGAGGATGAAGAATAAATAACATCGATGATGATGTTATATTCTAAGGGGGTGTGTATGTCACATGCCCCAATTTTGCAAAATAATATTATCATATTTGATTTTATTCCAAGACATTATGTTAAATTTTATGCTAAAGTTGTGATTGATGACTCAGCAGAGTCAAGGATGTTGAATGTAATTATGAATATTTTAATTATAAAAAAATAAAAAGTGGAGACAACAGCTTGTGAGAGTTGTTAAAAGAGTGTTTACTGGTCAAGTTGGTGAAGGAGACTGGGTGGAGAGCAAATAGACAAGTGACAGCATCCTCAAACACTTCCAATGTTGCAAGTGGCAACCTCCCTACATTTGGGGTAATGATCTCCCAAGAAAGTGGGATCAGAGCAGGTGGCTCAATTAATGACAACTAACCCAAAAAAGACCTAGGCAATCTTAATGAAAATGCCCATTGAAGAGAGCTGAGGCTGCTAATTCCAGGAAGAGAATCATTCAGGTGAATGTACTTCAAGGATTTCATTGAGAAGGGAATTTCTGGAAGGTGTTTGAGGGGTAAACTGCAGAGAATTATCTAGTACAACTATTCAACTGAAGGATTTTGTTGCTGAGTGCAAAGTTAGTACTGACTCATTGGACTAGTATTTTGTTGCTTGCTCCACCCAGTCCCAGCCAAGGAGACCAGGAACAGGCTCGAGGGTCCTGAGAAGATGCTATTTGAGCGCTCTCCAAGAGTTGGTAGGGAGGAACGACCTCCCAATGCTATTGTCATCTAGCTTTAAACAGGTTCTACAGTCTTTTAATTGTTGTATTAAAAGTTTATTTCTGAGAAAGAATGATTTACATGTTATATAGTGAACTGTTAGAATTTATAATCTTTTAGTTGTTGAATGTTGAATCTATTTTTGAATAAGATAATTCTACCTGTGTTTTTCCCCGTCTGGATAAACCAGACTGTACTCTAGCACAGGTAGTGTGTTTAAGATAGATGAAGATATGATAGAAATCTGGATTGATTAGAGTTATTTTGTATTTCAGAACAATGGAGTAATTTATTTCTGTATATAGATGTTTTTCTGGAAAGGATACTAATCTGTCTAATTAAGTTATGGTTTAAAAACCAGACTATTGTATTAAGAATGCTAGCAAGAAGTATACATAATACTTTTCAAACAGTAGGTTTATTTATTTTAATATGTTGACTAGTGTAAATAGGTTATTTATTTTATTAAGAACTGTATTTTTTCTGCAAAATGAAACTACTAACCTGTCACATAGGTAAAAGATTTAACTTAGATAAACACTCATTTATTTCTGTGAAGAAAGAACCGAGTTATTTTACAGAGTTATTTTATTGTACATACTGCTTAACTATTTCTACAAATGTTCATATTTCAAGTAGGGTAATTCTAGTATAGTCTTTTTATAAATAAATTAACTATAGCAATTATAATAGTGTAACAATGAAATATTAACAAAATCCTATCTATGTACTTATAAAATAGACTAAGTGCAAGGGTAAATAATATTTAATAAGCATTATTTATATATGAACAAATTTATTTAAATAAACTAAACAAAAATTAATCATAAAAGAAAATACAGGTTCGAAACCCTTACAATATTAACATTAAAAATACTAACATTATAACTTATAGTAATAACATTGAAATAAAAAATTAGTTAAGTAATAATTTAAGGTTTTGGATTTACTTAGTATTCTGAACATATAAATTATAAAATGTTATTACAGTCCTATAAGGACAAAGAAATATAACCGTGAAAGTATAAACAACTATATACCTGCAACAAACAAATAATTTAACTTTTATTGATGAACTAAACCTACAGAATAAATGAAAGATTTTACTTTATACACAGGTCACTAACAGGATTCAATCTTGCTTGAACATTTGAGCTTATAAACAAATTACTATAATAGAAAGAATTAACAAAATAATAATTTAATAATACAAATTAATGCAAGATAATATAACAAGTAAAGATTTCTTTACACAGTCAAAATAGGGTTAAAACCCTAGTATGTAAAATTACAGTAAGAGCATCAAAATAACCGAGTCCGAGCTCAAGAGAGATGAATCTCTTTACTTCAAGTTTAAACAAAGAATGGCTTAACAGGCTGTAAATATTTCTTTACATAACTGTACACAAAACTAGTAAAAACCAAATTTACAAGTCACGGCATAAGCTGAAAAACCCTGCTAACAGCAAGGGTTTCGTAAAAAACTAAACAAGCTAACTAAGAAACAGTAAACCATAAGGGTTATTTGCAGGCCACAACTTCCAACCGAAACTGTTCCTTAAAGAACTGAACAAGCATGGATTGCCATGGGTTGACCAGGGCTTACCCGTACGCAGGAAGCCGACCCTACTCATTGTATTAAGCTGCAAAGAGGGTTGTAAACCGTCACCTGCAAGGATAATCCCACAACATTAATATATTACATTATATCAGAAACTGAGTTAAGAACAAGTTAAGAACTGTAAAACAAACGAAATTTTTACATACCTGGAAACGAAGGTAATGGAACCACCAAGGAACAAGAGCGCCACCACCAGCGAAACGAAAAGCCAACCCTTTATCTCCCTTGTGACAGAGACGGTTCCAGCGAGTGCCCAAACCACTGCTAACAACAGCAAGAACAAGGGAGCAACGGCCAAGCAAGAAGCGAATAGTGAAGCTCGCACTGTCACCACATTTCAAAGCATGAGAATCCACACTCCCAAAAACCCTATGACAGACAGAGCCGTAACAGAAGCAAGAACTCCATTAAACTATCCCAACAAGCAAGCCGTGGAGGAGCGAACCCAAGAAAACTACACACAATCCAAGCTGTAAGCAAAATGTCATGGCTCTCCTCAAACCTTTGCAGGATAAACTCACAATGCAGGCAAGGTTTCGAGGACGACGAAGGTGGAAGGAATATTGCAAAACAGGATGCAAAGCTCGTTATTTTCACAGAAGGGAAGCATGGCGACCAAGACACAGTTGCAGAGCAGCCCGAAGGCCCGAAATCCACGGGGAAGGATGACAAAGACTAGGGTTCGTAAACCCTTATACTCCCAACACTTGACCGAGAAAGAACAACGTGTTCACACAAATATTTCAAGCATGCAGTGGGTAAATCGTATAGTTTCCTGCATGCAATCGATTTCCAATTATTCAAACGTAATTTAAGCACAATCATATAGTATGGCAATCATTTACAAAGGTTCCACGTTATCATAGTAGTCAACCTATGGTTGCATGGTATAAACTATGAACACATAATCTATAAACTTTCAAATCATTTGCCAAGCTTATAATTTAGTCGTTGTATAGTTTGGAACGAGGGTGATGTCAAAGCCTTCTTTTATACACAACCATACCCATAATATCATCGATGGAGTGCACTAACGTTCTTTCCTTTCCATAATAAGTTAGCTTGTAAACTTATATTTGATATGTTTTTCATATTAAGCCCTTCATTGATCGGGATAGCGATGCAACCCTATAATCTTTATTCTTACCTTAAGTATTTTATGCTTGGAACTTTAGTTTATAAACTTTATGACTATATATTTATTTACATTAAGCTTTTTGCTAATCAATAAATCGATGCAATATCATAATCGATATTCTTTCCCAAAGTATATTTATGCATAAAAGATTTAGTTCTTCACTAATGGAAAATCCGTTTAGTCATAACATAAATAGTATAGTTACAAACGTCGATAAGCCTTGTGCTATTGTAATTGAGTTTATGATGAAAATCTTATGATACTTGGGAGATGCTATTAAAAAGGCTATTTCATCACCTAGCCAAACTACGATATTACCAAAGTATTCATAATAGACTTGTATAGCTAATCTTATTGCCACTAATGTTTAAATTGTGACTTGATAGTTTTATACAACATAGTTTTTAAAAATGATTATGAACATTATAAACCTTATTTGTTTATAACCAGAATTACTGGTAAACATGAATACATTATAAATAAGATAATTTATGTGTGTATTGTTGAGTATCATAGAAAATTATAAATCAGTGGGTGGTAAATATTCAGATGATGGCTATGAATCCTTTACATAGCTCAAATCAACAAAGATTAATGACATTTGGTTATTTACTAACCATGTCAAGTACTAATAGTTTCACCATGTTTTCGATTAGTAACTTAATTTTTCTTAGAACTGTCTAGTACTTACATAAGGTAATAAATCAATCTCTCTTGAAGAACTGACCTAAGTTAAGTATTGTGGTGAGAGGCTTAATTCAAGAGAAGTATTACAAGAATAAAATAAGAAATTGAAGTGGAACAATTCCACTAGATTCTAAGTCCTTAGGACTTTATGTACACCATAATGTTTAGAACCTTAGGCAGTAATCTTCATTACAGAAAACGAATAATAAGCAGTTACTATTATTATAAGATTGATAATGTTTATTACTGTAAGAACAATCATTACAGCATTACAGGTTATGCACTCTAGGTGAAATTAACTTATGACAAAGATCACAAGTTGTGAACCAGGGAGAATAATTACTGTCGCTATTTACATTTAAGAAAGAAACTCTTCTATACATATATCGTTGACAAAAATAATTGGAAGAAACAAACTACTTGTTTTACCTCATAGAAGCAGATTGATTTGTAACAGCTTATTTACCGAGCTTTTTATTTTGCAAATAGAAATATAGTTGAATGCTTTATGGAATTAAAAGGCGTTACTCGATCATTCATACCTGTAAACCTGTAAGGACAGTAAGCTTTCTGCGTTAGCTTAAAAAGCTAAGTAAGCCCCAGAATCCAAGACAGTTCCACCTACTTGTCGCAAAATATAACTCATCAGCAAACAGAAAGAGGAATTATTGCTCAAGTTAAACCTAAACTTGCATCAAAAGTAGAATGCTAACTTACTTAATTAAGATTATGTATTAACTAATCTGGTAACCAATTCTTTTATTAATAACTGTTAGTTGTTAGCAGACCTCTTTCTTAGCATTTTATGTATTTTCAAAATTTTAAATTTTTATGAAAATTTGGGGTTTTGACACAACAGACCAACTCCTTGCTATCGGTGTTACTGTTGATGATGATGATCTTGTACAAACAATGGTTGATGGTCTCCCAAGCTCTTGGGAAATCTTCATGGCATCCGTCTGTGGACGAGAAAATCAGCCAACCTTTGAAAGGCTTTGGCATGGTTGCATGTAAGAAGAAGCAAGGAACACTGACAAGGTAATCAAGCAGGATAACCTTGCACTTGTAGCAAAGACCAAAAGGTTCAAGAAACCTTTCCCTCGGCAAGAGAAAGAGAAGAAACCTCAGGGTAAGTTTTCTGACATGTCTAAGATTGAATGTTATACCTGTCACAAATTTGGACATTATACTAGAGACTGCAGGCAGAACAAGAAGAAACCCAAGAGAAGGTTTCAGGCATCTACTGCAAAAGCAGAGGAAGAAGAAGATGAAGAACCAAAGAAGAAGAACAAAATCAAGGCTAATAAACTGATGAGCCTAGAAGAGAGTACTATTTGATTTCTACTCTAACTGGTTCTTTCTCAGCTTGCTCCACTTCTTGGTTGGTGGATAGTGGTGCCTCCAGGCACATGACAAGTAACTGTGGTACCCTTACCAGTTACAGAAAGAAGAAGTTTACCACTCAGGTAGAACTTGGAGATGATTCCACTTACAAGATTGAAAGAGTTGGCTCAACTTCACTTCAATTTGACTCGGGTACGGTTCTTCATATTGATGATATTCTTTATGTTCCTGGTTTAAAGAAGAATCTTTTATCTGTTGCTGGTTTAGAAGACAAGGGCCACAGAGTCCCCTTTTTGGATAAGAAGGTCTTTTATGGGAAAAGGACACAGATCTAGATTCTGCAGTACAGATTGGGGTTCGAGAGGGAGACCTTTACAAGGCTTCCAAAGTCTCCACTCATGCTTTGGTACATCACTCAGTTGATCCTTGTGAACTTTGGCATAGAAGGTTTGGACACCTTCACTACACAGCTCTCCTAGGATTGCAGAAGATGGTCACAGGTATGCCAGAAGTTTCTCCAAAACAGGAAGGAATCTGTAAAGGATGTGCTCTAGGTAAGAACACTAAGAAATCCTTTCCTAGAAGCAAGAGTAGATCTAAAGGCATTTTGGATTTGATTCATTCTGACATTTGTGGGCCCATGTCTTCACCCTCCTTAAGTGGGTCTCTATATTATGTCTTGTTTATTGATGACTACTCTCGGAAGTCTTGGATTTACTTCCTTAAGGCCAAGAGTGAAACCTTTGACAGGTTCAAAGAGTTCAAGACACTGATTGAAAATTAGATCGGCAAGCACATTCGTATCTTGAGATCAGATAACGGAGGTGAGTATGAATCTAACGAGTTTGATGATTTTTGTTGAGAAGCAGGAATCAAGAAAGAGCTGACAATGCCTTACAACCCCCAGCAAAATGGGATTGCAGAAAGGAAGAATAGAACGATCTGTGAGGCTGCTAAAGCCATGATCACTGATCTAGATCTTCGTTTGTCTTTATGGGATGAAGCTACCGAAACTGCAGTATACATTCAGAACAGAAGCCCACATGCTATCTTGGGTGAAAAGACTCCTGAAGAAGTCTTTAGCAAGAAGAAACCTACGGTTGATCACATGAGGATATTCGATACTCCTGTGTATGTTCATGTGCCGAAAGGAAAGAGGGCTAAGCTAGAGCCCTCCGGTAAGAAAGGTATCTTTGTTGGCTACAGTGATTGCTCGAAGGCTTATCGAGTATATATACCTTGACAGAGGCACATTGAGGTCAACTGAGATGTGATCTTCCATGAGGAAGCAGTGTTTCGTAAAACACTAGAGCTTTCATCGAAAGATACAATTGCCCCACTTGAGTTTCCAGATTCAGAAATTCAGAGGGAGGAAGAGGAATTTGATGATCAAATTCCAGATGTTTCTGAAAACATTGAAAGTCCACTAGAAGAACTACTTGAATTTCCTCCTTCCAAAAGGAGACCTGCTTGGTACCGAGAGACAGTACAAGAATCCGAGAAGCATAAAGCTCCTCCAAGGACTTCCGGAGAAAGCATAAGATCATAGAAGTACTCTAGTCTTATGAGTCAGCTTATCAGTTCATAACCTTCATCAGACGAAGATGCAGTAAGTAAACAGGTATGGGTTGATGCCATGATTGAAGAGTATAAGTCAATCATGAAGAATGATGTTTGGGAAGTTG
Organism: Pseudotsuga menziesii; assembly: GCA_001517045.1. Lineage (NCBI taxonomy): Eukaryota > Viridiplantae > Streptophyta > Pinopsida > Pinales > Pinaceae > Pseudotsuga > Pseudotsuga menziesii. Next base: position 63,753 of record LPNX011004072.1, read on the forward strand.
TTCCTAGACTTGCAGGAAAGTCAGTAGTGACTTCCAGATGGCTTTATAAGATCAAGCATGCTGCAGATGGCAATGTGGAGAAGTATAAAGCCAAATCCATAGCTCGTGGCTTCACTTAGAAAGAAGGCATTGACTATGACGAGACATTTGCACCTGTTGCCAGGTACACTACCATCAGAAGCATCATTTCACTTGCTGCAGTTTTCGAATGGAAGCTACATCAAATGGATGTAAAAACAACCTTTCTCAATGGTAAGATTGAGGAAAAAGTTTATATTGAACAACTTGAAGGCTTTGTTACTCATGGGAAGAAGACCCATGTATGTAAACTGAAGAAAGCCTTGCATGGGATAAAACAGGCTCTAAGAGTCTGTTATGCCAAGATGGATGGATTTCTCCATAGTTTGGGGTTTTCCAAAAGTACAGCTGATTCTAAGTTGTACTTTAAAGTTGTTCATAATCATTTATTGATACTTGTTCTATATGTAGATGACTTGTTCCTTACAGGTGATGATCAGTTGATAGATCAGTGTAAGAGGGAGCTTAAATCTGAATTCGAGATGAAAGATCTCGGATTGATGCATTACTTCCTTAGCTTAGAAGTCTGGAAAAATCCAGGTGAGATCTTCCTGATGCAAGGAAAGTATGCAGTAGATATCTTGCAGAGATTTGGGATGCAGGACTGCAAGTCCATGAGCTTACCAATGACTACCAACTTGATAAAGTTGTCGGATTCAGCCTCTAGTTCATAGAGTGTGGACTCTACTCTATACAGACAGCTCATTGGTTCCCTGATGTATCTCATGCATATGAGACTAGACATCTGCTACACAGTGAATGCACTGAGTCAGTTCATGTCAGATCTGAAGCACATACACTTGGTAGCTGCTAAACATGTACTCAGGTAAGTGCGAGGTACTATCACATATGGGCTTAGGTATACTTCCAGCAATGGAGTATTGTTATCTGAATACTCAGATTTAGATTGGGTTGGCAGTGCAGTTGACTGAAAAAGTACCTCTGGTTATTGCTTCAGTATGGGATCAGCAATGATCTCTTGGTCCAGCAGGAAGCAGATTGGCTCAGAAAGTTGTTATCTGATCTGTTTGAGGGAAAGCTTGACTCAACAATCATCCAATGCGATAATCAAAGTTGCATAAAGCTTTCAGAGAATCTAGTGTTTCATGACAGATCGAAACACATTGAAATGGGCTATCATTTCATCAAAGACCTGGTGCAGAGAGGTGCTCTGAAGTTGCAGTACATTCGTACAGATGAACAGATTGCAGATATCTTGACCAAGCCTCTGACAGCATCAAAGTTCGTGT